>CM038470.1:56393643-56812235 GCA_021464415.1 Lonicera japonica
TTTTAAAGGGATATGATGATGTTGGGATTTGCAAAAAGAGATTATAAGGTTAAAACTATTTTCAAGGATCTGTTTGGCTTTTAAAAAATAGGTGGGGTGAAAAGAAACAAATTCAAAAATTTTAGTAGGTTGAGAAGATTATTTTCGTGAGCCAATTTAAAATCTCTTTTATTTTAATCCCGAACTTTATTAATTACTCGAACTCAAAATCTTGTAAAACACTAATTCAAAGAGAAAGAGAGATAATATTCGTAAGCTGCTTTGTTTGGCAGTTTTAAAAGGAGAGAAAGGGAGAGAAAAGAAAGCGAGGAGGGATCACAACTTTCTCTCCAAACAGTTCTCTCGGAATTGAAAAGAATCCAAGAAAAAAGAAAGTTGAAATTAATAATTTTTGGTGAGAGGACACTTTTACCCATAAATTTATTTAATAAATTTTATTATATAGCTGCATTCCCATTGTACTACCGTCCTCCCCGTTTGACTTTCCAAGACTCCAGGCATGTGTTCACTTTACCTTTCTTATATTATGCTTTATATTACATTCATTCATTTAATATATATATATATACAGAGCATTTCCCATAAGGATCTTAACTTAAGGTCCTTATTTACGGACTTGCCCTTTTGACACGCTTCTCGATGGAATTTTTTGATGAAATTTGGTGGGGATGTTCTTCATCGTGTGTATAACATCTCCACCAAATTTTATCAAAAAATTCAACCGGGAAGTAGGTTAACTACATGATTGAAAAATATTGGACATATATATATCTATTTCTGGACCAGAATTTTTCAATCATGTAGTTAACCTACTTCCCAGTTGAATTTTTTGATGAAATTTGGTGGAGATGTTCTACACACGATGAAGAACATCCCCACCAAATTTCATCAAAAAATTCCATCGGGAAGCGTGCCAAAAAGGCAAGTCCGTAAATAAGGACCTTAAGTTAAGGTCCTTACTTGAAATTTTCCCTATATTATATATATATATTAAATAAATATAAATGTGCATTTCTTATACAATATTTTTTAATAATTATTATTTATAATTAATCTATCAAGATTAAAAATAATGAATATATATATTAGGTCTTAATTTGTGCCAAAAGTATTATTAATCATTAAAAAAATTATAAATCTTAGGTACACAATTTTTTTATACCTTACATATTTGTTCAAGATTCAAAATCATTGTACCCATTATACATATATATATGTATAGTTCTCTGCCGAATATGTATATATATACTATATTGTAATTTATGCCAAAAGTATTATTAATAATTATAAATATCTTAAATCTTAGGTACGCAATGTTCTTATAACTTATATATTTGTTCAATATTCAAAAATCATTGTACCTTAATATACATATACATATACATATACATATATATATATATATGTATAGCATCCTTTGCCTTTATTTATATTGTAATATTAAATTGTTGAATTTTTAATTATGATTTTTTGTATGTATCATGATTACAATTTCAATATATTATTTTTTATGGTTCTTCCAGTTTCTTAGATGGATAGACAAGACAATGATAAAATAAATGAATTTATTACATTGGTTAGAAGTCGACAACTAGTTGCGGTTGAGGTTATGTGCCATGTCTTCAATTATATTGCACGTCAAAGAATTAACAGGAATTATGTTAATTGTCCTGATAGAGAAACAATGATAGAGAGACAAAGAGTATGGGATGAATTAATGTTTCAACTTATCACAACAGAAAAATGCCGCCATGTTATTTGTAGGGGACCACAAGCTTTTCAAATCTTTGCATCATACTAGAAAAGCATGGCGGTCTCTTGGCTATTCAACGTGTGTCAATTGAAGAACAAGTTGCTAAATTTCTTCACATAGTAGCACAAAATGTGAGGAACCATACAATTTCATTCTTTTTCCGTTGCTCTGGTGAAACTATTAGTCATCATTTTCATAGTGTTTTAAGAGCGATGATATCTTTGGAAGGAAAATTTCTTCAATAACCTACTGGAGCACAAGTTTCCCCTAAAATTCAAAATAACGATAGGTTCTATCCTTATTTTAAGGTACCTAAATTGTTTTTTTTTGTTTGACTCAAATTTTGACGTATATATTATACATAGATAGTTACAATCTTGTTTTATGTCAAGATTGTGTAAAAGCAATTGATGGGACATGTTCGTGTAAAAGTTTCTAAAAGTGAAGCAGTGAGGTTTCATGGTAGGAAGGATTAACCAACACAAAATGTGTTAGCTGCTTGTAGTTTTGACATGAAATTTACTTATGTATTACCTGGTTAGGAAGGGACTTCATCCAACTCAAGAATTATTAAAAATGCACTTACAAAAGAAGATAAGCTACAAATTCCAGATGGTAACACTCGTAGATAATAAATTAATTTTTATATACCAATCACTCTCATTTTTATTTAATAGTCAATGCGGGATTCATGAATAGGAGTGAACTTATGGCACCTTTTAGAGGTGTGCGTTATCACTTGAAAGAGTATTCAAATAAAGGACCAGGGAATGCTAAGGAGTTATTTAATCATCGTCATGTGTCATTGCGTAATGTAATTGAAAGGGCACTTGGTGTCTTAAAAAAGCAATTTCCTATCATAAGAAGTACAACTAAACCAACTTATTCCGTTGACGTGCAATCAGAGATAATACTTGCTTGTTGCATATTACTACCTCCGTCCCAATTTAATTGTCCAACTTTGAAAAACTAAAACTTAAGGAGACACAATGATTACTCTAAGAGAAAATGCTTATTTTCAAAAATAACCTTTACTTTTTCTCTAATACAAAAAGGTGGCGGGACCCACAATAAAAAAAGTGGTGATAACTTAAAGGGTAATATTGGAAATAATTAAAGTGCTCTAATTAAAGACTTGCTAAATATAGAAAGTGGACAACTATTTTGGGACATCCAAAAATGGAATAATGGACAATTAAATTGGGACGGAGGGAGTACATAATTATTTAATGGATGTAGACCTAGATGAAGAACTTTTAACAGGAGTTGACAATGAGATTAATAACCAACTTATTCCGTTGACGTGCAATCATAAGAAGTACAACTGAACCAACTTATTCCGTTGATGTGCTATCAGAGATAATACTTGCTTGTTGCTTGTTGCATATTGCATGATTATTTAATGGATGTAGACCTAGATGAAAAACTTTTGACAGAAGTTGACAATGAGATTAATAACTAGACTCCAAATGTAGAGGAAGTTGCCCCTTTAAGGGATGACAATGAAGATGCCGTGCTAAGAGAATATCTAAGAGATTCCATAACTAGTGACATGTGGGATGATTATGTATTATAATTAAGTAACGTCCTAAAATGTGCACGTTGAAATTTCTCAAATATTTATTATAACACTTGAATCTAACTTATGTTATATTAGTTTTCTTGGTCTTTTTATGTTAATTTAATGGTTATCTTTATTTAAAAATACTTAATCTATTATATTTGAGTGTACCTCTTAATTTGTCTAAATATTCTATTTCTTGTGATATATAGATATTGAATATGGGTACCAAAAAAGATGGCAATTTGTCTTGGACTACTTAAATAGATGATCTTTTTATTGAAGCAATGCTTCAGCAAAAGCGTGAAGGGAACAGGCCTGATAAAGCTTTCTCAACTACTGCATATGCTAACATGGTGAAAGAGATGAATGAAAAACTTCCAACTATTGGGTTTACCAAGCAGAACTTAAATAATCGATTGAAAACTCTTAAAAAGGATTTCGGTATTTGTTATGACACATTTAAAGGCAATAGCGGGTTTTCTTGGAGTCCCATAACAAAATTGTGGAGTGCGGAACCTAAAGTTTGTAAAGAATTAACTGAAGTATGTATCCTTTTTTAATCATATGTATGTCTCCTTATTTGATTTATTTAATTTTATTAATGTAATGTTTTACACATTTTTCTTCCATTTAATAGGCAAAACTAGATGCTGCAAAATGGATGACTAAACCTGTGAACAACTATGAAAAATTAAAAGATTTGATCACTCAAGATAGGGCAACATGTGATTTTGCTGAAACAACTAAGGAAAAGAAACATCGATGGGAGAAAGTAACGAAGACGAGAGAAAGCATCACAATCGAGGATATTGATTCAAATGATGATATTACACTAGAAAGTTATGGTATTGATTTTTCTGATGGGTTTAACATAATTTCCCTTCCAGATCCTTCTAAAGTAACACCTTTAAATGGGAAAAAGAAAAATGTTTCTCATGTGGAAAAAGAGATTGAGATTATCAAGTCTGCATTTGATAATGTCGCCGAAGCTATCAGAGAGGGAAATTTTATTATTAGAGAATCTCATTCGCATGTCTATTCCGAGTCAGAAATTTGTGAAGAGTTGATGGCTATTGGAGTGCAATCTTATTTAATTGATGATGCTTACAGAAAGACTTAGAGAGAGAGTGAGAGAAAATGAATGTTTGTATCTATTAATGTTCTATATTACAATGGGAAATGGCATGTATATATATACAAGTAAAGAAGGAAACAAGAAGCCTTAAAATGAGGAAGAAAGGAGGAGACAAGGAGGGAAACATGGAGGAGGGAATAAAGGAAAAGAAGAGGAAAGAAGAATAATGCTAAGCTTTAATAATTACAAAGAATAATGCTAATGATGTTGGAGAATATAATTATTTCTAACACCTCCCTTCAAACTCAAGGTGGCAAATGGAAGGCCAGCTTGAGTTTGGAAAGCAAATTCTGAAAGCGACCTGTGGGATGAACTTTAGTGAATATGTCCGCGGGTTGATCTATGGATGAGATGGAAATAAGGCGGATAGAATTGCTGGACACATGCTGACGAACAAAATGACAGTCAATCTCGATATGTTTTGTTCGTTCGTGAAAGACATCATTGTGGGCAATTTGAATAGCACTCCGATTATCACACCCAATGACAGTTGGAAGACGATGAGAAACTCCCATGTCTGAAAGGAGCCAGCGTAGCCAAATGAGTTCCTGAGTAGTGTCTGCAAGAGCACGATATTCTGCCTCAGTACTCGAGCGAGAGACAAGTGACTGTTTCTTGCTGCGCCAAGATATAAGTGAATCCCCCAAGAAAATGCAGTATCCTGTAGTGGAACGTCTATCAGTAGGGTCACCAGCCCAGTCTGAATCAGAGTATGCGCGAATCTCAAGAGATGATGTGGATGAAAAATGTAGGCCATGGAATAAAGTCCCTTTAATATATCTAAGAATGCGAAGAACTGCAGCATAGTGGGTAGATCGCGGAGCTGACATAAATTGACTGACAATATGAACAGCATATGCAATATCTGGACGAGTAACAGTGAGATAGACTAAGCTGCCAACGATCTGACGATATAGAGTTGCATCATCAAGAAGAGTACCATCAAGAGGAGTGAGACGAAGACCTGCTTCTTGTGGAGTAGCAACGGTTTTACAATCAGTGAGACCAGCCCGGGCAAGAATATCAGAAGCATATTTGGCCTGAGAGAGGTAATAACCAGCAGAATCAGAGAGAACTTCAAGCCCCAAGAAGTAATTCAGACGGCCAAGATCTTTCATCTCAAAATGTTGACTGAGAGATTGTTTGAGATCAGAGATACCAGTAACATCATCCCCAGTGATAATCATGTCATCTACGTAGAGAATAAGAAGTGTGATACCAGTCTCCCTTTTTCGAATAAAAAGGCCATAGTCATATGAACTAGAAATAAAACCTAGTTCTCGAATGGTAGAGCTGAACTTTTCAAACCAGGCACGAGGAGCTTGCTTAAGGCCATATAAAGCTCGACGAAGCTTGCAAACTTGAGAGATAGAATGTGGAACCCCTGGAGGTGGTTTCATGTAGACTTCTTCAGAAAGATCACCATTTAAAAAGGCATTCTTTACATCCATCTGAGAAAGTTGCCATTTACGAACAGCAGCAACTGCGAGAAGGCTTCTGACAGTGGTTAAACGAGCAACGGGAGCAAATGTTTCTTCATAATCGATACCATATTCTTGATTAAAACCTTTAGCTACAAGTCGAGCTTTGTATCGATCAATAGATCCATCTGATTTTGTTTTGATTTTATAAACCCATTTGCATCCGACTGCTATCTTTCCCGGTGGAAGAGTGACCAATTCCCAAGTTTGGGCTTTATCTAAAGCCTGTAATTCTTCAGACATAGCTTGCTGCCACATAGGATTAGAACTAGCCTCTTTATAAGATGTGGGTTCATGATGTGAAAATATGGTAGAATAACAGTGATAGTCACGAAGATGATGAGGTAACTGTCTTACCCGATTAGACTGACGAGGTTGAGGTGTTTGATGCTCAGAATCGTTGGACGAACCAGCATCATCAGAATAGTCCGTTGTTGGTACAGGAGACGAGTCATTAGATGGATCAGTGGTAGTGATAGATGGGTTCAACTCTGTGGGCGGAGTGTCAGCAGGTGGTTCATGAATTTCGTTAATAACCGGCGACGGTGTAGAGGAGACGGATGGGTATAAGTCGGCAGTAGAGCTAGTGAAGAACGGGAGAGAGGTTTCGGTGGTGATATGAAATTTAGAGATTGATGAAAACATTTTGTGTTCCCAAAAAATGACATGACGTGAAATGCGAAGTCGTTTCGAGATTGGATCCCAACACCGATAACCCTTATGTTCTATCCCATACCCGAGGAAGCAACAAAGGCGAGAACGAGGTTCCAGTTTGGAATGTTCATGAGGCTGAAGGAGGACAAAGCAAACGCAACCAAAAACTTTTAAAAGGTTATAATTTGGTGAATGACCATACAACCTTTCATAAGGCGATTGATTTTGAAAAGATGGAATAGGATGACGATTAATGGTATAGACCGAAGTAAGAGCTGCTTCGCCCCAAAAACTTTCAGGACATCCACTAGATATGAGAAGGGTTCGAACTGTATCTAAAATGTGACGATGTTTGCGTTCAGCTCGTCCATTTTGTTGAGAAGTGCCAGGACAAGAATATTGAGAAATAGTTCCTTGCTGACGCAAAAAATTTAGAAAGTTGGATTCTTTATATTCCATGGCATTATCAGCACGAAATATTTTGATTGGTTTAGAAAATTGGGTTTGAATCATTTTGGCAAAATTGTAATATATCTGTGGTAATTCGGAACGATTTTTCATAAGATATATCCAAGTAAATCGAGTGTGATCATCAATGAAAACAACAAAATATTTTGACCCCCCCATGGTGCTATGAGGAGAGGGTCCCCACACATCAGAGTGAATAAGATCAAATGGTGCAGAGGAAAGAGAATCACTTTTATTAAAGGATAACGCAGGTTGTTTTCCAAGTTGACACGATAGACAAGATATACTTTCTGATTGGACAGTTCCTAATTTACCAGTAGAAATAAGAGATTTAAGCCTATCTTTGGAGATATGACTTAACCGAGAATGCCACAATTCGAAAGGAGAGCTGGAGAGAGCTGGAGCAGTGGACAAAGTAGATGTGAGTTCAGATGGTGTATGGAGGTGAATGAGCTCGAACATCCGACCAATTTTACGGCCTATCCCAATGATTTGCTTCGTCCTTGGATCCTGTACATGGCAACCAGAAGAAGAAAATACAACATTTAGACCAAGATCACAGAGTTGACCAACAGATATAAGATTTATAGTCAACTTAGGAATGTGAAATGTAGATGCAAGGGATAGGTTGGATGTGGATATTGGTCCAATATAGTTAACAGGTAATTGGGATCCATCAGCTGTTTTAATGGGAGATGTGTGTGGGGTAGAATGTTTTGAAAGAAATATTGTGGAATCAGATGTCATGTGGTTACAACAGCCAGAATCAAAATACCAAGAATTACCTGAAGTTACAGACATTGCATTAGATGGACCAGATAAAACCTGTTTTAGCATTTCAGCAAGATCATTATTGGTGACAAGTGATGCTGGAGTAGGTGGTGGTTGAGTGGCGGCAGCAGCAGTGTCAGATCTGATATTATTATTTCTGGCAGGATTCTTGTAACAATCAGAACCGAAATGTTTTGGACCTCGCTTATGACAGTACTTACAAACCCGTTTGGGACAGTAGAGCAGCGTATGGGTAGTCTCATGACAGTATGTACATTCCTTTGATGATTGTCCAGATTTTGACTGAGTGACAGCAAGTACTCCACTAGAGTTCTTGGAATTTACCCCAAGTCTGGTTTCTTCAAAATGAAGGGCCGTGACAGCGTCATCAAGAGTTGGCAATGGATGACGATGGAGAAGAGATGCTCGAACAGGCTCAAAACGGTCATGCAAGGCCATGAGTAGTGTCATCACATGTTGTTGATCCCTATAAGTTACAAACTTCTCAACATCAGTGGTACACGACCAGACGGGTTCAGAAAGAGCTAATTGATCCCATATAGCTTGCATCTCAGATATGAAATCATCAATGGATTGATCAGGTTGTTGTCTTTTGGCTTGGAGGGCAGTCAAAAGTTGGTATTGGTGTGCAAGATCTTTAGTAGTGTATCGAGATTTGAGAAAATCCCAAACTTCTTTCCCAGTGGTAAAGCGCCCAAACTGTTGATTAATGGAGGAAATAGAAGAATTGCGGCACCATGTAATGATATCACCATTGTTAGCGATCCAGTCATCTTGCCTGACGGAAAATTTTTCATCTGACTCATCTTCCTTTTGACATGGTTTAGTAACCTCTCCAGTGATAAGACGCCACACCCTTCGAGCTTGTAGGAAACTAGTCATGGCCTGGGCCCAGTGGATGTAGTTGGGTCCATTGAGAGTGATGGAAATAGGTCGAGAGATTTCGGTACGATCCATAAAAGTATTTGGGATTGATTTTGGAGATTTGGGGCAATTTGGATAGATTTTGGATTAATTTGGAATTAACAGAAGGTTCGAGGGTGAATATGAGAATAACAAAAAGTTCTGGGACAAATATGGAAATAACAAAAAGTTCTGGGGTGAATATGGGAATAACAGAAAGTTCTGGGGTGAATATGGGAATAACAGAAAGTTCTGGGGTGAATATGAGAATAACAGAAGGTTTTGGGGTGAATATGAGAATAACAGAAAGTTCTGGGGTGAATATGAGAATAATAAGAAAAATTTGCTTACTTGGCAGTCAACGATGACATGGCTGATACGTGGCAGATGACTGTGCTGGGTGATGAGGTGGCAATTTTTTTTTTTTTTTTTTTTATTTTTTTTATTTTTATTTTTATTTTTTTTTTTTTTTTAGAAGGCTTAGATGGAGAATAATTTTGAGTAGGATCACAATCGCTCTGATACCAAGAAAGACTTAGAGAGAGAGTGAGAGAAAATGAATGTTTGTATCTATTAATGTTCTATATTACAATGGGAAATGGCATGTATATATATACAAGTAAAGAAGGAAACAAGAAGCCTTAAAATGAGGAAGAAAGGAGGAGACAAGGAGGGAAACATGGAGGAGGGAATAAAGGAAAAGAAGAGGAAAGAAGAATAATGCTAAGCTTTAATAATTACAAAGAATAATGCTAATGATGTTGGAGAATATAATTATTTCTAACACTTACATTTTTCTATCACAAAATCTAGACAAAGAAAGAGTCGTATTTGGCTGTCCATTTGAGAGGCGACTAATAATCTTGGAGAAAATGATGCAGGGTGCTTGTCTTCTATGAAACAATGGGTGGATTTAATTATTTAATAATATTATATTATAATTAAGCTTATTATTACGTTTTTATTAGGATCGGACAAAGTGGGATTTACTAGGCTCTTTGATAATTTATTGTTGATTTATCATGTTATGTTTTTTTTTTCTTGTTTGATGGTTAGGCCTTCTATGTTTGGTTTGATGCACCTATTGGATATGTCTCAATCACTTCATGCTACACACCTGAGTGGGATAAGTGGTGGAAGAATCCTGAAAATGTGGAGCAGCATCAATTCATAGGAAAGGACAATGTGCCATTCCACACTGTAAGTGCAGTATTTTAGTATGTTCCCTTTTCGACCACTTTAGATACCTATATTGCTTCACAATGTGCCATTCCACACTGTAAGTGCAGTATTTTAGTATGTTCCCTTTTCGACCATTTTAGATACCTATATTGCTTCACAATGTTCGGACCTTTAAGATAGTGGGGTAGTGCCAAATTGGTTTATGGTTGCTTTTGTGCATTTTTATATGAACATAATTGTATCACTTTATAACATGGCCGTGATTAGTTTTGTTGCAATTTTTCAATTGCCAATATTTTTCTCCTCGATAAGGTGATTTGAAAATTTTAAATTGATTGTAAAATTATGCTGGGATTTTTAGTAATATTATTGGAGCCCATAGTTTTGGAGTTGTCGTAAAGGGGGATGGGGGAGAATGTTGTTTCACAAGAGTGGATTTCAAACACTTGTTGTATTTACTAGTATGTCACATTTTAAATAATTTTTTTTTGATAAGAAACAAAGCCAATCTTATTAATAAAAAGCAAGAGAACAAGATTCACAACTGACAGAGGGCAAGATATCCTCTACACAAAAGATTAAGAAGAATTACAAGCTTGCAGATTGGTCAAATAAACTAAAATAATCTAATCTAAAAAGGAAACTCTAAGCTGAATCAATAACATTAAACACCCTAGCCCACAAATCTGCCGAAAAAAATAATATTATCCCAAATCTCATCGGCGCCACTGAATTTATCATCAAAAATTCTGCTATTTCTTTCTAGCCACAACCTCCAAGCCATTGCCAAAACCATAATTCTCCACAAGATTTTAGCTTTTGCATAATCCCACCCAAAACTCCATTTTATCATAACACAATTTATCCACTTTTTTGGCATAACACCATCAACACCAAACAAAGAAAAGAGTTTTGACTACATGAAATGGGCCACCGAGCAATGCACTAGGATATGATCAATAGATTCACTGTCCTTTTTGCAAAGGATACAAACTGAAGGAGACAACATACAATTCGGTCTTCTAACTTGTATTTTATCACATGTATTAACTTTACCCAAAGAAACAAGCCACGCAAAGACTTTAGCTTTATGAGGAACACCCTTTTTCTAAATAAAATTACATTGAGGAAAAGGCGGAGATGAAGATGGACAAGAGAAAAATTCCAAGAAAGACTTCCAAGAGAATTCACCCGAAGAAGTGCCCCCACATACCTTTTTGTCCCCACAATCGAAATTGAAATAAGCATTTCCAGTAATACCCATAAGATCGAGAAGTTAAATCAACAATATCCCTATTATTAAAATTCCTTGAGAAATTCAAGCCCCAAAACAAATCGGAAGAAGACTGCCACTTAAGAACCGAACTAATGACCGCATTCTGAGAAAGGGATAAACGATACAATCTAATAAACCGATCTTTTAAACAACTAGACTCAACCCATACATCCTCCCAAAACAGGATTCTATCCCCCTCCCCAAAACCAAATTGATATTTTCCATATACTTCTCCCAAATTATTGCAATGGACTTCCATAAGGAGCGAAGAGTGGCATTGAAAAGTGTATTCACATCCCACCCATTCGAGTGATTACCATACTTACTAAGAATAATCGAATGCCAAAGAGATTTACTTTCCAATGGAAAACGCCATAACCATTTACCGAGTAATGCCATATTTTTGTACTTTAAATTCCTTACCCCAAGACCACCACATTTCTTCAGTAAAGAAACTGTCTCCTATCTAACAAGGTGATCCCTCTTATACTTTCCCCGACCTTCCTAAAAAAAATTCCTCATCATCGTTTCAATAGTTTCTATCACCCTACACGGAAATCTAAACACCGACATAAGATACACTGGCATACTCCCCAAGACTGCTTGTAACATAATCAACCTACCACCTCTGGATATACCACCTTTATGCCAACCTTTTAATTTCCTTGAAAATCTTTCAATGACCAGATCCTAGAAAGCCAAACTATTCGGGCTACCCCCGAGTGGCATACCGAGATAATTCAAAGGCCAGGAACCTCTAACACACCCCACCTCGGCTACAATACGATCAATACAATCAGACTCTATGTTAAATACCCACAAAGCTGCTCTTTGATATGTTTATTCTTAAACTCGACACTCGGGTAAAGATATCCAAAATCCACACTAAATTACTGACATTATTGATCCGATTTGATAAAAAGAAAATGCTATCATCTGTATACTGCAAATAAGAGATTTTAACTTTTTCGCTTCCCGCTTCAAAACCTTCTATCAAATCAGTGTTAGAATTAATCCCTAAAGTCATCATGTCAAATCATCAAGATCTAAATAAAACAAAATTAAACCGCGTACCTGGATCCATGACAAACGAAAGCGGAATGCGAGGATCAATCACTATAACAGCACGGATCGAGCGGGTACGTGGTCTTCCTCAACCAAATCGCTTTAGCTTCTTGATGGGAATTTTTGGTTCTCTTCCAAATGGGGAGAAGGGAGCCGTATTTTGATTTAGTATATTGGGGACCATAACCCTAATATCAACTTTATATACAAACTAATTAGAGTTCCCATTAAACCCTAATAAGCCCATATGAGGTATCTACACATTTGGCCCACATTTATTTGGGTAGTCTATGGGCTTAACTAAAAATTAATTAGACCATTAAAAATTAACCCATTAATTAAATAGCAAATATAATTGAAATATTATAATATGTTGCCCACATAAATTAGAAAATATAAATTTTCTAACAATCTCCCACTTGGGCTACATATTACTCCAGAAACAATTATATCACTGAATTCTTTAAGCGCACATCTGTATGTTATTTATCCTTAGACTTGTCCTTAAACAATCTGGTTTATCTCATGTACGAGTAATGGAATTACCGCAGCTTTTATCATAGTAAGGTCGAGACTAAACCACGATTATCACCATACTAATACACTTAATAACATAGATCAAATGTGGATGAGTAGCATGAAAATTACATCCAATGTGATCTTAGACATGCATATTTTCGACTGGCCTAACTTTAATGAGATCAACATTAACCGTCCAAACTTTATGTTAAACCACAATAGAAGGAAATAAAACAAATATTCAGAGTTAAGACGAAAATAAACCATATTCTTTATTCTGCAGAAAATATGCGTCTAAATAAAAGAGCATCCAGGATACAAACTCCTACTAAACCAGCACTTTATTAGATAACACAAAACCCAAATGAGCAATATACTCATGAAATACCTTATGTGTTAAGCCTTTAGTGAACGGATCCGTAATCATGGAGTTTGTACTTATATGCTCTATAGACACGACAACTCTGAACTCCTTTTTTAACAACAAAAAACTTTAATATCTATGTGCTTTAGATTTTCGAAAAATTTCTGTTGTTGTCGAATATAGCAAAATCAATTATTGTCACAAAATATCTTTAATGGTCTTTCGACACTATCTACAATTCGCAGCCTAGTGACAAAATTATGCAGCTATATCCCATCCAAAAATCGAAATCAGAACACTATATGATCTCCAACTGATCTAATTTTCGATACGTAAGTATATAATCTTTTTTTTGTTCTCTTTAAATACCGTATACCCCTTTAATTGGCTGCTTTCCGAAGATATATCATAGGGTTACTTAAATATCTACCAAATATCTTTACTATGAACGCTAAACCCAAATGCGTACATACTTTATGATACATCAGACTCCCTACAACTGATGCATAAGGAATCTTTGGCACCTCTTTCTTTTCAACTTTGTTTTGGGGCATTTGTTGTGACATAAATTGTCTCCTTTAACAATGGGAGTATCTCTTGAATGACAATCTTTCATGCCAAATCTAGTAAGAATTCTTTCGATATATCTATTTCATGAAAACCCTAAGATACCCGACAATAATGTCGATGTATCTGTATTCCTAATACAAAAGAGATATTATCAACATAAAATACCAGGAAGATAATGCTACTCCCACTGAACTTATGATATACATAATCATCAATCGAATTTACCTCAAAACCTTACGAGATAATAACTTGATGAAATAGGTAATACCATTGACGGAAAACTTACTTAAGACCATGGATTTCTTTAATTTCACTTATTCTTGAGATTGTTGAGTTTGCTATATATAGGAAGTTTTTCAACATTGTCTTGATGATCCTAATTTGCATTTGAAACAATATCAGAAATTTGATCATAATCATTGTCAATAACAGTACTTGAAATTTGAATAAATTCCTCTTCAAAGACAATGTTTCTAACTTTATCTTCCCCCCCCAAACTCAATAATTTCAAGAAATTTGGCATTTTTCGTCTTAATAAAGGATTTAATCAAGGGATCATAAAATTTATAATCTCTCGATCTTTCAGTGTATCTAACAAAGTAACAACTAATTATTTTTAGTCCAATTTCTTTTCTTTATGGCTTTACCACAGCTGGACAATCTATTTTAGCAACTGCTTTGATATAACACTGCTTAAAAAAATATGCTGTAGTCTTAAGTGTTTCTCCCTAAAGTCATCATGGTAGAGAAGAATGATTAATCACGCTCCTTACCATATTCTTAAGCTTCTGTTTTATCTCTCAGCAACACTGTTCATACTAGGTTTGCCTAGCATGGTGTACCGTGAGACGATTCCGCATTTCTCTAGGAATTTCACAAAGGTTCAGAACGTTGTTTACCTTATCCGTTATATCTATCGTAGTATTCATCACCACAATCAGATTTCACGGCCTTAATTTCTTACCTAGTTGATTATCAACTCCGACTATGAAAGTCATAACAACGTTTAAGGATTATGACTTCTCATTAATTAAATATAGTTACCCTTAATAACTGTCATGAACATAATAAAATATTGTCAACCATTCCAAAAGACCGTAGAGAACAGTTCACAGATATGCACATTAATTAGTTCTAAAACAGTTGAACTCCTTATGGCACCTAATTTCCTTATGTTTGTCCATTTCCCCTTTACACATGCAATACAGGTTCTAAAATCTGTTAAATCAAGGGATTTCAAGAATTTCACAAGTCTCTTAGTTCTCTATTTAGAGATTTGTTCCAAATGTTTGTGCCATAACATGGAAGAATTCTTATCAGTTAATTTACGCTTTGTATCACGTGAATTAATTTACAAGGTCTCATTATATGAGGTGATTGTATCCGTATATAAGTTATCAATTAAAGAAATAGTAGCAAAATATTTGAATCTTGAAAAAGACTTAACTTTATTATTTTCAAATGAACAATAATAACCATATTTGTCCAAATGAAAATAGAAATTATGTCTAAATGACAATACCATATAAGTCTCTCCCAAATCTAAAAGTAACTAGTCTTTAATAATAATTTAAAATTTCTTAAAACCTCAACCGTAAATTTTTTGCCACTGCCCTGATATATGAATATTTCAACATCAATTGGCTTTTGGCTCTGCATATAACCTGTAAACACACTTACGTGAGTAGTGTCTCCAAAATCTACTCACAAAGTAATCACATGTACATAAGTTAAACTAACTACCGAACAAACCATAATGAGAAGTATATCCTATTTTACACGCCAAATGACGTATTTGAAACATTATTATGTCTATCCTTCTTGCAAAATTAACTGACAAATTATGTATCATGTTTCTTTTGCAATTACTATAGTGTTGTTCTAACTGCAGCTTCTTAATTTTTATCCTTTATCCTTTGTCTTTTAGAGGTGTTTGCTAGATGAGTAACCACTGTCTTTTATCACTAAATCTTTTATTCTTCTTGCACATTATAAAATATGAGCTCATTAAGAGATCATTAATTTATCCTTAATTATGAGTATTATAACTCATTGTAAACTAACTGTAATGTGCGGGAAGAGAAATAAAGAACTTGATGCACGAGCAAGTCATTAGACAACCCTAACTTTAGTGCCTTTAGTTTGAAAGCGATATTAGACATTTCTGTAATGTACTTCCCTTATGTTCCTTATACCTTATTGAAACAAGACTAATCAAAAGGTTACTTGCTTCAGCTTTTTTGTTTTTAGCAAAATATTTATATAATTCTTTAAAGAACTAAGTAGCACTTTTCTCATAAAGCCCCAAAAATTCTTGAAATAGAAGCGTTCTATTTTCAATTCTTAAAATTTGTGCCGTCAAGCACCGATACCGAATTTATGTTGGCAGATATATAAAGCATAACTTAAAATTGAATAGAGAACAAATTATAAAAATTACAAACTTACAATTAATATACATGTCATAACATATTAATAAATAATATATATGAATGATACAATTATTCAAATTATCAATAGTGGGTCCCTATCACAAGATACCTAGCACAACATTGATATTTAGTCTTTGGACAGAAACATCAACTTGTAATTGGCCCTCTCAACGTAGTAATCAAATATAAATGACAAATCCTGTCAAATAATAGGACTTTCTTTGGGCCGACGTATTATTCACATGAAAAACTTGATTGTCATATTATATTTATTACCACAAGTTTACATGTTATTTGGCCAAACAATAACCTTCCTTTGGGCCGATTATTATTCGCATAAATAATAAATACACACATCTTAATATTCCAAAATAAATAAATTTACGCAATAGAGGTTACTTAGGCAACTTATCGTTTCAATTCATCTATTTCAAAATATCAGACAATTTGGACTTCGCATCCTTATAATCTAAAAAAAATAGATTTTTCGTATTAATGAGATTTGCAAAGCATAATCTTTCCCACATTGACGCGTACTGCAATTTTGGATTACTGACAGTCTGGGACATGCGTACCCAAATAAGACTGTAATAGGTACTCTCAATACAAGAATCAAATATTAATAATAATTTCTGTCAAACAAAAAGCCTTTCTTTGGACTGACTTATTGCTCACATGAAAATCCGATAATTATCACACATTTATTCTCGCACGTGTGTTTATTATTCTGTCAAATAATAACTTTCATTTAGGCCAATTATTAAATGCATAAATAATAATCACACAAATATCGAAAGGAAATAATGTCTATTATTTGGCCAAATAACAATTTTCCTTTGGGCCAATTATTGTTTGCATAAATAATAAACATTAATATCTAAATAAATAATAAGCTTGAACCAAACCATCAATCACAATAAATGCAAGAATAAAATTCTCCACTATTAATATATGTAATATATTTAAATTTACCAAAGTAAATTAAATCTGTAAATGTATATACATTAAACAAATTAATATATATATACACACAAGGCTACTGATGCTAAAACACCTAAAAGCTTGCTCTCCACCAAATAATAATAAATAAATAAATAATCTCAACCAGAGTAAGCTGTGCGGCAACATCAAATTATAATATATATATATATATATATATATATATAATTTGTCACATCAAACTTAAACTAATATATATGTACCCAAAAAAAAAAAACTTTGGCACATAATCACTTTACACATGTAACTATGCATACATATATCCATCAACAGATCCTTGAATACCTTATATAAACGTATAATAACCTTATATATATACATCTATCCTTATGTTCAATGGTTTATGCCCAAAAGTAAAACCCTCATTTTTTTTATTTTTATTTTTTAAACGAAACTGCAATCCAAATATATATATATACAGACAAATAAAAAAAAAATAAAAAAATCAGCCGCATGGTCAAATCAAGTGGGGTTTTTTTGTCCTTTCGACATAAATCTTCTCATTGGACACGCACCATACAATGTACAATATATACATGTATATTAAATTCTTAATGATTTAAGATGAAGTCCCTCTGATACCACTTCTTAGAATTAATCCCTAAAGTCATCATGTCAAATCATCAAGATCTAAATAAAACACAATTAAACCGCGTACCTGGATTCATGACAAACGAATGCGGAATGCGAGGATCGATCACTATAACAGCACGGATCGAGCGGGTACGTGGTCTTTCTCAACCAAATCGCTTTAGCTTCTTGATGGGAATTTTTGGTTCTCTTCCAGATGGGGAGAAGGGAGCCGTATTTTGATTTGGTATATTGGGGACCATAACCCTAATATCAACTTTATATACAAACTAATTAGAGTTCTCAATAAACCCTAATAAGCCCATATGACGTATCTACACATTTGGCCCACATTTATTTGAGTAGTCTATGGGCTTAACTAAAAATTAATTAGACCACTAAAAATTAGCCCATTAATTAAATAGCAAATATAATTGAAATATTATAATATGTTGCCCACATAAATTAGAAAATATAAATTTTCTAACAATCAGCCCCCAAAGTTTTTTTCACCAATCTGCTAAGAACATTTGCCACCAAAATGAATAAAAAGGGGGAAAACGGATCACCCTGCCTTAAGCCCTTACTTGCCCAAAAACGTCCCCTTGGTTTGCCGTTGATTATGACCAAGAAATTTGTCGATGAAAGGCATCCTTGAATCCATTTTCTCCATCTCTCTCCAAACCCCTTGTTTTCTAATACGAAGTCTTGAAAATCCCAGCACACATGATCATACGCTCTCTCAAAATCAATTTTAAACACGATACCTTATTTCTTTTTCCCTCTATACTCCTCCACTACTTCATTTGCTATGAGGATTAGATCAATGATTTGCCTACCCTTAACAAAACCCCTTGTGTTTGTTCGATCGTATCATCTAGCACCTCCTTTAACCTCAAAGATAGTACTTTCGCCATGATTTTGTAAAGAGAAGTCACCAGGCTAATTGGTTTGAAATCCTAAACCTTAATAGAATTAACTTCTTCGGAATTAAACAAATGTATATCGCGTTCGTCTTTGCATTAACCACCCCTTTGTCAAAAAAATTCATGGAAAACTTTCATCAAGTCTTCTTTTATTGTATCCCACCCATTTTGTAAAGCTGACATTGTGAAACCACCTGGCCACGGGGCTTTATCTCCATCACATTGAAATATCGCCCTCTTGATTTCCTCCTCCTCAAATGGTCTCTCTAGCAAACTCCTATTTCCTCCACTAATACTACCCCATTTAAGCCCCTCTATCCCATATTTTAAACTATCTTCTTCAGTGTATAACTTACTAAAGAAACTTGTAATTTCCTCCACTATATCCTACTCCTTTTGTAAGATATTGCCTTCCAAATTCTCAATCTTGTTGATCACCTTACTTACCTTTCCGCCACTGGCGACTCTGTGAAAAAGCCTTGTGTTTTTGTTCCATTCTTTAACACCTTTGATTCTCGCCTTCTAATTACAAGAATTTTTTTCCTTTATGATCAAATCCTCCAATCTTCTTTTCATTCCTTCCCTTTCCAACCTCTCGTTATTAGTGAGAATCCCTTCATTTTCCTTATAGTCGAGCTCTTCAATTCTATGCAAAACAATTTTTTTCTCCAATCTAATGTCCCCAAAGACTTCCATCTTTTAACATCCCCTTTGATTGACTCCATCTTACTCATATCTTTATAACCCTCCCAACCCATATGCGTGCATCTATCCCACCAACACTTTAAGTTTTTGTTTTTAAATCCTTGTGCTTCAGCCACATGTTTTCAAATTTGAAAGGTGTCGAACCCAATTTAAAGCTGTTAGTATCTAGGATAATCGGATAATGGTTCGATGTGGCTCTTATGAGGGCTTCTTGTCTTTCCAAATTATTACTTCTCTCCCATCCCGCCATAAATAAGAATCTATCAATCCTCCAGCACACCAAATTCTCTCACATGTTCGACTATGTAAAAGCCGCATTTTCATATTAATGTCTCTCAGCCTCGTACCTTTTATAAATTCGTCGAACTCCTTCATTCCTTTTGTTATTCTACCTCCCCAAACTCTCTTATGTGCTTAGCTCGACATGGCTCCTAAACTCCCGTGAACCACCAGCTCTTATCATTATTAACCGGATGTAATAACACCAAAACCGAATGTAAACCCAAAATAGTCTCAACCCCTCTAAAAACACAAACATCCCACATAATCAAAATACCATTTTTTAAATGGCTAATGGTTACCCACTTTTTAGCATAGAGATACTTACATCGGGCATAAAAAGCTTGCACTAGGAGGTGAAGTTAACTCATTGACACTATACTACAAAGGTAATTTCTCCCATTTACTTTCTCACTTTACCATTTCTTAACTTTAGCTTTAGATGCTCTCAAATCTTAGGGTTATTGTATCTAATGAACATATATTAGAACAGATCAATGCGTTAATTTTTGCTTCAACACTCAATTTGAAGTTTTTTTATCTGCCTACTTCATAAGCTGCTAGGTTGGGTGAGTTCAACTCTGCAATTACTTTGTTTTACATTTTTCAATGTTGTGCGCTGATCAGTACAACTATTTGAACTCGGATATTGTTTGTGGTAATAATCTACACTAGGTCTTGATTTAGGTTCAACTGTGAATGGACTACGTTGAGAGTCCAATAGGTGTTGTATTTTCTTCTATTTGTGTAGGTTGATTACTTTATTTTGATCTTTCTTTCTTTATTCATTCTTAATCAGTGGAAGAAATCTAGGACATTTTTCGTTGGATCTTTCCCCATTTCACTCTTCAAAATAGTAATTTTGTATCTAGATCTATAATTAGGAAAATGTCTTTAAATGTAATTTTTTTTCCTTCAGTTTGCTCAATGGTGTTTGATCTATAAGAGGAAAATTCTTCATTGAAATAAGTGGCACTTAATGTTTTCCAATCTTTTTTGTTAGGTAGTTTACCGTGGAGTTCCTAGGCTGTATTTTTCTATTCACTTGTTTCATTGATAAACTTTGTGTTTAGATCTGGAATGCAAATTGTTAGAATATACTATATATATTACGTTTCCTATTTCTATTATACTTTACATATTGTATTAATTGTATTGATTGTGTTCCCATTATACTTTCCTAATTGTATCCTAGATTAGTGTTTTATTTCTAGTATATATATTCTTACTCTATTGTACATTCAATCATCAAGAAAGTAATACAATTCTTTCATTCCCCTTCTTCAATTTCTCTTTCGTTTCTATTTCGTCACACGAATGAAGGAAAAATTGAGTTGATCTTTGATTCAGAAGAGATGGAAGTTTGATTTTCCTAGAATATATAATTAATCATATGGGTAGTGTATGCCTTGTTTAATTGGGGTTGAAACATTGTAATTGTTAAAACTTTGTAATTATTGATGTGCTAATTACTTTTTCTTATCGGGTTATTGTGCAGTGGCTTGTAGTAGTTGACTTTTTCCAAACAGTAGTATTTAGACAAGTTCATTACAATTAGGTTTTCTATTGATCTTTTGGTTCACGAGTCTGTGTTTTACAAGGGGTCGAATAGTTATTAATACGCCCATAATGTGCTTTTTCTTCTTCCTTGAAAATTATTAAATGACCGGATGTATAAATACAAATGAATTTCTTGTTTAAGTTTTCATTGCCAATTCCATGGCCAAGTACAGCTCTATTGTTTTATGTACTTCCGTGGGAGAACTTTCTCATAGAGAATTTTTGTTACTTGAGTTAATGGTGCTCTTCTACCGGCCATCTTGTGTTACCCTTCTTTGGATAACTCTCTAATTTTATCTCTTTGTACTTGCTTCTTAAAATGATTTTTTGTGCATTATGAACATTAGATTTGTTTTCATGGAGACTATGCAAAGCTTCTAGAAACTGGCTGATGAGCTTCGAGGACAATCAAAAGTCGCAAAGGATCACAAGTGG
The DNA here is from genome assembly GCA_021464415.1 of Lonicera japonica. Classification (NCBI taxonomy): domain Eukaryota; kingdom Viridiplantae; phylum Streptophyta; class Magnoliopsida; order Dipsacales; family Caprifoliaceae; genus Lonicera; species Lonicera japonica. Next base: position 56,415,276 of record CM038470.1, read on the forward strand.
TTAGTGGCTGCTTCTAAATTGGCTGAGTAGACAAAAGGAAAGCAAAGGAATAATCTTGATTTCTCAAAGGGCCCAGTTGAATCAAGGCCTAGGGAAATCATGGGGTTTTAGGAAGATAACAAATTTGAAAGCCTCAACTTCAACATGACAAAAGGTTTAAGACCTTGCCTGCAGCAGAGACATTCCCAATGAATGACATTTTTGCTGGCTACATCCTTGTCTATAAAAACGATACGATGCAAGAAGATTTAAATAGGCAACTATTTGGTAATTATTGTTTTCTCGTGCCTATCTATTATTGTGAAAATTGGGGTAGTTACTGTTGGCAGCTTCAGTCATATTAGTTGTTATCTGCAACTCCATGGTGATCAAATTTGTAAATATAGAGGCATTCAGATTATCTCTCTTTTAATAGTTACTAAACATGGGTTAAATTGTTTGAGCACTTGACTTTGTAATATAAATTGCCTTTACTAGACTTCGTATACTCTTCTTGAAAATCTCCATTTCTGTGTATAATATATGAGTATTTAACAGAGTAATGCATAATGCTTCTTCCTTTTGGTAAGTTAGGAAGTCTAGTACTTTAGTGATTGAGTTTGTAATTTCTTGTGTCTACGTGACTGATAGCTTGACAAATGCTTAAATAAAATTGTGTTTTGAATAACCTTTGTACAAGCAGCAAGTTTTGGGAGTTCTAACATTGATACAACTACATGGGAAGATATAAACTGCAAAGGCAAGTCAAGGTTTCTTGCTCAGGTAAATATTATGGATACATGAATTTCATCACTTGCAGTATTTGGAGCTGTGTTTTAAATTACTCTATATATATTCGATTCTCTGTCATTTTTTTTCTTAATCCTAAATGGTTTTTTATAATTACTCTATATGTATGACTTGCAAGCAAAGCTAAACAGTGAACTTCTAAATAATTTAGGGAACTTCATCAATCGAGTCTTGAGCTTTATTGCTAAAGATCTAGGTTATTCTTTTTCAAAGAATGAACCCTTCAAATTTGGAAATATACTAGCTGTTTAACATATCTTGGTTGCTATCAGTGTAAATGCAGATGTGAATATTTTGCTTTTTAAAAATGTTTGGATACTTGTTTTCTATCTGATATAGTTTTTCACTTTCTTTGTTCTTCCTTGAGTTCCTTACTTCCTGTGACATAGTAAACGAGATTTTCTATGTTCATTTATCCCAAGCCTAAATTTTAAACGAGATTTCCTTTAGTTCCTTACTTCCTTGATGTTGCGTTATACTTAGTGTTAGCTTGACCTTCTTGGATGATAAAGGTTTACATGTTTCATTTTAAAGTTTTTTATTGTGCATGGGTGTTAGATATTGTTGCAATTCACAACTGCTTAAATTGTTATAAAGAAATTCATACAACTAGAATCTATTTTATGATGCAGCTTTACTGTGATACATGCAAAAAGTTCTTAGCTGATTGACTTATGGAAGGTTACCTGCCCAACACAAGGTTGTAATTATGATTCTGCACAAGGAGATCAATGTGAAAAGTGTGGGAAGCTTTTAAATCCGACAAAACTACAAGATGCTAAATACAAGGCTCATGAATATTGTCCTAAACATTTACATTTATTTATAACATAATAGTAATAATTACTAGTAGTGGTATTAATATCTTATTATTGTCGTTGTTTAAAATTGGAGGCTTTGTAAATGCAACATCTAGCCTTTAAAATTTTACCCAATAAAACAAATTAATTAACTTGCTTGATTCCCTGCTTTCTAGCCTTTTTATGTACATTGCACATGTGATTCAAGTATTATTGTTGATATTGCAGTTGTTCTTATAAAAGCTTGTTGTAATGGTATTGGTTGAGGTTGTATACAGCTAAGCTTCAAACTCACTGGTAGCAGATACACTAGCCAGCTACCTCTAGAGGGATTAACTAATTCCAGCCATAGGGCTAATGAAATAAAATATATTTTTCTCAATATTTGGTTCTAGTAACGGATTTTGTCTGTTACTAGCTTAGTACGCTACACAATTTTTTTTAAAATGTTACAAGTGCAGCAACGATTTTTGTCCGTTACTATAATAAATAAAATAATAAATAAATACAATGTGGTAACGCTCTTTTAATTGTAGTAACGGATAAAAAGCATGGCAAAAAATAAATTTTCAACGGTCTTCAAGACATCTGTCACGGTTAATATCCGTTACAGAGATAATTATAGTAACGGTCTTTCAATAATTTCAGTAACGATTTGTATCCGTTACAAGGGAAACTGCCATGCCTAAATAGTAACGGTCTTTGTGCGTTACTGAATTTTTTCGTAACACAAAATTTCTATTAGAAAAAAGCTTATTTTGGTGTAGTGGGCCCAAGTATTAGATTAACCTTGAGTTCTAGTATGTGGTGTGGTATAACCTTAAGATAAGTTTTCGAAATCGACGCCCATAGAGGAGGATTGAGTAATATAGGATTGTGTCATACACATATATATTGTTCGTTTATGTTATGCAAGACTTCGATACAAAGTATAATTCTTGACTCTTGAGCGACTACAGTCGATCGGCTTATGAGCCTCATGTCTAGCCTAAATCCTTTCCTTACCACCACTTGAGACGATGTGTGAAATAGCACTCTCCCAAACGCATGACTTAACTATCGAGTTATAACTAGGTGCCTCCTTTAATGATATTTTCTTAATTAAAATTGAGTTTTATGGGGTTATTATGAAAACAAATTCCTTCATTTGCGTTTGACAATCAGATAGCACTTGTGCAGTTGGACCTTCACATTTCGAATGGGCCAAATGTGAATTAGGTTATGGATATGCAATGGTTACATGGTTGTGAGTATGGGTTGGAAACCCTTGTTGAATCGGGATGTTTACATCCAATCTCTAATGAGTCACCTCCCTTGTTTATAAGTTGAAGTAGTTATTCCCTAGATTTTGTTTCTAAGTACTCTTTGCGGTTCCTCACTTTCGATTTCACCTCCACTTCAAGTGTAAATTGAACGATTCAGAGAAGCCCCCTTGGATGATATGCGTTCAATAATAAGATCATCTTGCATTGTGGGAGGACCGGGTGGAAATCTAAGTGTAAATCACATAAGTTGATTTTCCTGGACTAACGGAGTCGAGCAAATTATGTAGTTACTATACTCCTTCGTTTCCTTACATGTCACATCATTATCTGAATCATTGGTAAGTTATTCCTCTATAGTAAGGTTAGTGCATGACTCCGAGTTGGAATTAGCTAGGTATACAAGGTTCTACTTTTTTCCGTTTGAGTGTTCATAATTGGGTTCGATGCCCCTAAACTCAAGTAGAGCATTTTACTTACCAGCCATGAGGTGTGATAATGGACTCTTAATTATTCTTATATGTTAATCAAATATTATTTTTAATCAAATTAATAGTAGAAAATGAAACTTAATTCTTCTTATATGTTAATTGGTATTATCCTCAAAATTAAGATTTTTAATTTTAAATGTCTAAAAAAAGATAATGGACTCTTAAAGTAAAATGGAAGATGAGTAAAATTTTGGAATTTAATTGAAAAATATTTTTCCGTAAAAACTTAATCCAAATATAGGTAAAATGCCACAACAAACCTTATCTCCTATTGTGCAATCCACAATCATATAATTCATTACTTTTTTCTCAATTTAATAAAATTACAAAAGAGAAGAAGAAGTGGAAGTGGAAGATGTCATTTCACATGTTTACACATGACATGCTTAAATTGACAAGAGTCATCAATAATCAATTATAACGAGATGAGTTTTTAACCACATATAATTTTAAATAATATGTATATTCTAGGGGTTGTATATACATAGTAGCAAATTTTGAGATGATCATTTTTTACAACGGTAAGAATAGAGATATCCTGGATTGGAATTATAAAATCATGAAATGAATCTCTAATTTGAGGTTCCTTAAAATTAAATGGAAAAAAAAATGACATGTCATCCAGTAACAGTAATTTACTCACTTAACCTTGCATGTAATACTTTGTATTTCTTCAATGTGCATTAATTATGTTTGCCAACTACTCATTTAATCTCAACCTTTGATTTTTTATCCAATGGTTAATATTACAGTAACCACCAACCATAGGTAGAGAGAGTATGTAACCATTGAAACCACACTCATATATATATATATATATATATATATATATATATATATATCTTTAATTTATAACTAATATTACAGATATTTACATATCTTTAAACTGATCCTCTCGTCACCTTCATTAATATGTTCGGTGCCATTTGGTCATTTCCTTTCTTTTAATATCTGTAAATTTACTCAAAAATCTGAAATTTAAGTATTTATAATTATTTAACATCTGTAATTTTATTCATTGAAGTATATGTAATGTCAATATCTGTAATTTCAATTGATAAAATTCCTATAGTTTTTAAAAATATCTAAAAATTTATGTAATTGAAAAATCTGTAAAATTCAGATATAGAATATTTGAATAACTATTTGGGAGGTAAAAATTGTACATGGGCTTTTAGTCGGGCCCTCCTTGAGAAGCCCAAGTTGTGGTTGGCCTACAATCCAAGATTCATAAGCCCATCTTCATTGCAGACTAGAGATTGTCCAGTCGAGCAAGATATTATCATATAACAGCCAACCACTAGCTGTATACTACAAGTAACCGACCAACTTGTGTGAACTCAAAGAAAACCGACCAATATTGGTCGTCCAACAAGCAAAAAATAGTTTAGTTGGAGGATAAGTGATGGAAAATAACCACTCGTGAAAGTGTGAATAGGGTTAGGGACATCTGTTATCTTAGTGTAATGCCCAAGTTTACCCTTTATAATAATTTCCATATCCCACCAACCCTAATGTAACCATATCCTATAAATACAAATATGAAGGGAAACCTGCATCTAGAACCCTAATTCACTTCCACACATTCTCATCCCTCCTACAGCAAAAACCCAAATTCACTGTACTTGTATTGTTATCTTTAAGCTTTCTAGCTAATATACTCAACATACACACAAGAAGGATGTACTGCCGGATTGGGAATGAAAGCCACCGGAGGAACCTACCCATAAACGAATCAATATTCCTTTTATTTATGCTTTTTGTTCATAAAGTGGTTAGCATTGTTCATCTTCATTCTCCACATTTTTTGGTTGCCAAACAATCGAATTGGGCCGATTCTCTTCAAGTTAGGCTTCATTAACTTTTAGCCACCCATAAACTACAAGATTAAAACATAAACAATTTTCTCCATGCAAATTGTATTTTTTTTACTTTTCATTGCATGTATTATTTAAATAAACATAAAAAAATAAAAAAGATGCATTTATTCACTTTGTGCAAGAAGCCATTTTTATGAGTTCGAAAATTATAAGATAGTTACACTATCAGTGTCTTGTAGAATATTTTTTTTTTATTTGATGAATGGTCTCCAGCGTCAAGCACACATCCAACTATAGAAAAAGTACACATAGTAATATATTATATATATTGTATAAATGTTGAAACAAACACTATGAAAAAAATTTATAGGTTAGATTGAAAAATTATAAAAAAAATTCCTGGAAAGAGAAAATTATGGATTGGTGTGTAACTTAATTTTCACTTGTAAGACTAAATTGAGTGTTATCCATACTGTAACGAATAACTATGTACGCATAGCCAAGACAATGGTACTTTTCTAAATTTTTCTGTTAGCATACATGCATATAAGTTGTTATATTATAAAGTAGTTATAGTCACAAAACCCGAGATCAACTTTGAGTAAGATTAAGAGGAGCCAAATGAATACAATACATACTTTAAATGAGATTCAAAAAAGGGCTATGCTACTTGTTCTCTTCTTCTCTTTAGGAGGATGTGAGTATGTTGTTCTCTGAGTAAATGGGGAATCATTCTGCTCACCCAAGGACTCTTGGCTAAGTTCTTTAGGGTATGGGCTAAGGCCTTGTTTGCCATAGTGGAGCCTATTAGTTTTCTCAAGTCATGTATTGCCCAAGTTTTTGGGCAAGTATCGTTCTCTGGTTTTTTAGGTATTCCTTGAGCAACAATTGAAGGGCTTTGTATTCTAATATGAGCTTTGTAATCTCACTTTATGAGTCAACCTCTCAAGCATTTTCATTGTTATAGTTGCTGTCCACTAGTCTTTTTATCTGGGCTGCAAATGGATCAGGATTATGCTCCATTGGCGGAATTGGTAGGTTACAATCATTCTCTTGCTATTAAGAGTGTAATGTTTGCAGGCCATCATCCTAACTGCATGTCTACACCATTTTTGCTAATTTTCTAGAGTTTGAGTAAGATAACTATTTAATTGAAAGGCTGTAGGACTTAAAATACTATGAATTTGAGTAATACTTCCCCACAGACAACACCAATTTTAGGTGCCAATAAATTTGGGTCCCAATAAATTTGGGTCCCTTCACAAGGAATGTTGGGAGCAGTATTCAGTTAAACAATTAATGAAAAATATAAAGGAGAGAAGGATTTTTGCCTAAGGTAGGTTCCTCCAATAGCACTAATGATATTCCGGTAATACGACATTCTTCGTGAGTATGTGTGTATATTTGTATTAGCTCATATGCAATAACTAGAGAATATTACAAGTTGCCAACATTTTCTCTTCATAGTAATTAAAGAAAAATCAAATTTAGGGATCGTTTTACCTAAGTTGATTTTTTGGAATTTTATAAAAAATTATTTGAATTTGATAAACGGAACTAAAACCCTAGATCTAATCAATATTACTATCGAAACATGTATTATGTTTTCTAGCAATTAAATCAATCAAGCAATCACAAAAGTAATCCACAACGCAAGGAATTAACGAGGTATCCCTACTTGCGTACGACTAATCATTGGGACTAATTAACAGTGCTTCAATAAAATCAAAACAAAATTACGAACTTGATGACTTATAAAAAGTGCTTCCCCACAATTTACACAACAGTCCCATCAATCCCTTGAACGTAAAATCCAGCCGCTGATGTTTTGGTGTAGCGCTTCCCACTTTTTTGGTTTACCAGTTGCCTCCTTCTATGTTCTTGATCACAATCTTTCACCCTCTATCTGCAATCCCCCTTATTGCAAGTTAGCCACTTCGCTCACCCCGTCTCCAATCACAACCGAAGACACTCCCACAGGATTATGAACTTTTGAAACCCTAATTCTTAAATTTGAATAACAATAAGATATCTTATGGCATATAAACAATATCTAGGTGGTGTTTCAAAACTATCAAAAATTGATTCTAGCGTTTGGATAATTTTTGCCTAAAAAATCTTTTTAAAATCATGTCTTTCTGACTCAAAACAATGAATTATATTTATAGGAAAATATAGAGTCAAAGTCCTTTTTAAAATAATTTTTAAATCTTTAGGCCTACTTTTACTTCTATACATTGATAATATGCTCATTGCTTCCCAGAATTTTGTAGATATCGACGTATTGAAAGTTCAGATAAGTAAGAAGTTTAAAATGAAAGGTTTGGGTGGAGCGCAATTTTTTTTGGGAATGGGGATCTTACAAGATAGGAAAGGGGACAGTTATACCTTACACAAAGGTAATATCTTAAGAAAGTGGTTATTCGATTCGAGGTGAAAAACACAAAACCGGCGAGTGTCCTGTTAGCGTTGCATTTTAAATTCTCGGCAACGATGGTTCCTGGCTCCAAGGCAGAGATGAGTACATGACCCAAGTTCCTTATGCAAGTGTAGATGGGAGTTTGATGTATGCCATGGTATGAACTCGATCGAATATTGCTCAAGCTTGGAGCATTATTAGTAGGTATATGGCGAACCCGAAAAAACCACTTTGGCAAGCTGTTAAGTGAGTTCTACTATGTCTATGAGTTATGACAGACAAGGGATTGGTATTTGAAAAATTTGGAACGTCAACTATTGAGGGTTTTGTGGTTTTGGACTACGCTAGCGACCTATACAAGCAGAGATCGACTACGGTTATATGTTTACATTGGGTAACGGTCCATTGAGTTGGAGGTCGATGATTCAAATGTGGTAGCATTATCTACCACAGAGTCGGGATATATTGTAACAATGAAAGCCGTTAAGGAGGTTGTCTAACTCTGTGGTTCTGTAGGTGATCTCGGTTTGAAATCAATAAAAGTGGTGGTGTAATGAGACAGTTAAAGTGCAATTCACTTGGTGAAGAATCAAGTTCATCATTAAAGAATCCAAGCATATTAATGTTCGATATCACTTCATCTAAGAAATTATTAAAAATGGTATCGTAAATCTAGTTAAGATAGGCATTAAGGATAACTTGGCAAATATGTTAACAAATGTTATCATGTTGGCCAAGTTTAAGTATTGCTCGACGTTGGTCAATGTCCTTCGGTGTTGATGCCCCTCGAGGACGGTGGTCCCAAGGGACCGACAGGGGTGATAGGGTCTTATTTGATGAATTGATCATGGTGGAGTGCATTGAGGTCTTGTGGAACATAGCCCAGGTGGAGAATTGAAGATTTGGCTCCATAAGGGAATCCTATTCCTAGTTGGTTTTATATTGTCAAATTCCTAGTTGGTTTTGTATTGTCCAATTCCTAGTTGGTTTTGTATATTATTCAATTCTTAGTTTGTTTTGGCTTTGTGTAATCCTAAACTCATTGTATTTATTCCCTATAAATAGAACTGTTGTCATAGGTTTTTAAAATTTGCATTGTTTTGTAGCTAGATTAGAGAATATATTTGAGAAAAATAATGAGCGCTCTAATTTGCGGTTAGGATTTACTTTGCGTTTGTAATTGGAATTGATTTTCATCAATAATAGCTATCACCCAGTAGATTAGTTTCAGTTTTGCTAATACGACCTAATTGCTTACGTGCTTGGTTGGTTGTTTTCTTCATTAATCTCTTATTTTTCGTATTGATTAAATATTAGTGCAGTGCTTGTTTATTTAATTATTGTACGCATAATTATTCAATCGGTCCTATGCTTATGCTAAGGTTTGTTCTAACAGCATCTTAGTACAATAATAAATCTACTAGTAAACTCAATCTCGAGCTACATAATGTGATACAATTATGGAAAATAAATTAAATTTTAAAGGGTTAATTCTAAATTTTTTTAACATGCATGTATACTCGGCAAGCCTAGTCATATATCCATGTACAAACTTGAAGGAGAGGTGTTTTCTTCAAAAATATATTTTATATGTTCTGGATCAGTTTTGGGTGGAATTGTTTTAAGGATTTCACCTTATTCTCAACACACAGACTAGAAAGAAAAAACATAAACTACTTAAGGGTGTGTTTGAATAACAAAAAAATGAAAGAAAGAGTTAAGGAAAATCAGTTTTCATGCACCATTTTGTGAATTTGGTTTGCGGGCAAGAAAAACTTTCCCCGCAATAGGCATGAGATTTTTCAAGAAAATTAAGAGAAACTTTTTTAATTATTTATAAATATAATTATTTATATCATATTGTTGAAACTAATATATATATATATATATATTATGATTTCTTTGAACTAGATTAAATTCACAATTAATAATTAAACTTATAAGTGGAGTTACCTAAAATATTTCATTTACATTTGTCTCTAAAAGGTACTTTACCCATTGCTTCTCTAGGAACTCCGACAGTCATGGGTAATGGTAGTTCATGCTTGAGGATTTTTATGAGGCCTAACTTTTACCATGGGTGAGAACACTATGCTAAACCAAATTTTCTAAATAGAGGCAAAGTTTTATAATTTGCATAATATTCTTTCATTTTGAAAGTAATTCTTTATAACTATATGTTAATTGATAGGTTGCATACTGATATTGGTTTGTATTGGTCATACCGATACGTGCCTAGCCAGAAGATTCAAGAAAGGACACATACAAGTATTGCTTTTGTGTGTCATACCAGTACGCATTGACGTGAGATTTGTTTCCTTGTTAGAATATATATATATACATAGCTGTCATATATTTAGTTTCCTTTTATATATAGTTGACTTGTATCAAATCTCTAGGCTAGATTATAATTTTTTTTCCTTCTTTATCTTGTATTATACCCTATATATTTAGGTCTTTTCTTCTATCTCATTCATTCAATTCATTATACAAAAATTATTCACCGAAATCATAGTTTCTATATGGTATTAGAGAAATTTCGATACTATATGAAGTTCATATATTTTTACATTCGCAGATCCGTATTGTTTCTTTTTTGAAACTCGTATTCTGTATTTCATATTTTTCCTTCAAAGGATCATAGTTCTTTGAAGATTTGTATTATTTCTCTTGAAACTCACATCTCAAATATTATCATCATAAATATTTCATAAGTACAATTGCCATCACTTTAGATGAAGTCACCTGATCCACCGAATCAGCCCAAATATCAACACCATAGATCATGGTCCAACAAGACAATTCTCCTTTGTCGACCAAAATTGCTTTTACTCATTGTGGTCTCATGTTATGGAAGTGCGTGTCAGTGCTCGCAGTAGAGTCAGGGACATTACCGAAAAACGAAGAGACCGACCTATAGAGATCCAGATATGGGAACCTGGATTACTGAGAATAATAGGGTGAAGAACTAGCTAATTGACTCAATGAATGCATGTCGAAACCCTTTTATGACGAAACAGATAAAAACTTTCTCTTTAAGTTAAATTAAAGATCTTCTTCTACCAAACAAATTTCTTGATCTCTGTCAACGTACTATAATGAACTCGTTACCATCGTCTTCCAGGAAATCGATCATAGGACTATCTTACAGGGAGGAACAATTAAAGGACTAGTCCAGTTGCACTCTACATTAGGTAGGCTTTTTGTTTATATTTTTTTTAAGTGGGCTTCACTACGAATTCGATCAGGTTTGTGGACATATTTAACAAAAAGATTGAAAATTGAATTTGGAAGGTGCATATGCACATGTTAAGAGGTAATACCAACAAAAGCATACCATAGGACAACTTACCCGGTCTTTAAAAGCTTACCCATGATGGCCAAACAAACAAGACAAATGTCCTAATGAGGGTGAATTTTGGTTTGGCAAAGTCAATGAGTCAACGTCCCACGTGGAAGCCACGTCAACAAAAGTTATGAGCCCCGATACTAGGCCAACAGGTCTGCATAATTAACATTTAGGGCTGGTGGCCCCACACAAATGTCCTCCACATGTGCCAGGTTTTGGAAGTTTGCAACAGAGTAGGGTGGCAAAGCAATTAACTTCAATAGTGTTTTCTAGCATAGAAGTACACTATCTGTGCCATAACACCATGTTGAGATTAAATGCATCTTAGCCATCACACTATGGTGGTTGGAATGAAGATCAAGCAATACTGAAATGCAAATCATGGGTTTTACCCACTGTGACAGAAGATTACATGTGACTAAACCCTAGTTTCAAGGGATTAAGCATGTTTAAGCATTATGCATATATGGAAGACATTTACTCCTTTAAGAGGAGGAAGTTGGATAACAAAATGCGTGGCTAAGCATTAATAGAGAAGCAATTAACAGAGAGCCTTGAAGAGGAAAGAAGTGGCTCAAGAACACTTAGTAGGTAGGCCTGTAAAGAATATTGAATCAAGCATCCATTCTCTCATAGTCTTTGCATTTGTTCTGGGTTTGCTAATTATTTAGATTAGTTGAGTGATTTTATTTACTTCAACTTGTAACACTATTGTAATATAAAGGTCCCTTTAAGCTCATTTGACAGGGGTAAAGTAACACCCCTCACAGGGCATAATTACCTTTATACACCTTGTGTTGCAATTATTCATCTTACAAATGCCCAAGTCACATTCCATGTAAGGTAAACACTATTAGATAAAATTGAATATCAAGATTGACACACCATTATGTCTGTATTTGAATCCTCGAAGAAATGCATCAATCAATTATCTGAAAGACTAAAGATGTTCACTAAGAACAAATCGAATTGGCTAGAGACACACTTGAAGAAAAATGAAGATTTCTCTAGCTATCTAAATATATTGAGTGCTTTTAAATAGACTCATATTTTTATTCTTCTCAACTTTACAAAAGTCAAAATTTAATTAAACTAACCTGAAAAATAGCGTTTACTCATTTATTCTCACCCCAATTTCTATCCTTAACCAAAAAAAAATCATCATTATTGTTTTCTCTCATGCGACCAAAATTGTGGAGAACCTATTTCTTTTTTTTTCCCTAAATTCGAAAAAAATAAATCCACCTCTACTACTATATTTCCCTTCTGATCTGATTATCATATATTTCTCTTAATATGGATTAGTAATTGATGAATGCATGATCATTATATTTGATTTATGGCGATGAGTTTAAATTAATGGATTTTAGTTTAATCTATTGTTCTTGTATCCCCTATTCAATTTCTCTGTTGTTTTTGTTGTTTATTAAATATAATACGATAGCTTGATTTGTTCTATATTGTGTTTTGGTTGCTTATTTTGAGACCGTGTTTGGATCTGTTGTCGAAATGTTTGCTAATCGTAGATACTTTGTAAGGTTTAGAGTTTTACACAATATATTGTTTTTGTGCATTAATATGTTTGTTGAATTCTTAATATGGATTGTTACTCAATTTTATTTTAACCCTTTTTTACTGAGTTCTTTTAGAAAATAAGCTATCGATTTTTTATATCCTAGTTTGATTGGGAGAAGCGCAACATTAATGGATTTATTATAAGGTAACACACTGATTTCAATCTACTCATAGCCTAACGAATAGTCATACAACTTATTTTTAATTGTTAGAATTGGTATAAACAACGCAATTTTTGTTTTTAATGTTTTTATTTTAGTAACAACATAAGTTAATGTCCTTATATTTGTTTTTGTACTTTTAGTAAATTCACCCATCATTGGGATGAGTTGAAAGTTTTTGTTGAAAACCACTGGAATTAGGATAAAGTTTTGTCACACTACCGGGGTTAGAAAAATAAAATTATGGGTGTATTTAAGTATATAATAATATAAAATTGCATGTTGTTTCATAGACAAACGTTTCAATTAGTTCAGTTTAACATTCATTAATAATAAATTATCCTTTTATAAGTTTATTAATGCTATCTTACTGGTTAATAAATAGTAAGTAAATTAATCTGGTATATTTCTTACATTAATTGTTGCACAGAGAGAAAGAGAGAACGAGTTGAGAAAGGGAAAATTCACTTGTGTTTCCAAAGAAACCCTATTTTGTTTTACATGAACCAACCACTGAAAAAAAAGTGTATTTTTATGTTTCATAGAATATGTGACGAGAATGTGAAACAACCAAAAATCTCAAGTTTTTATCATACTATCTGGGGTGTACTTGAGTAATCGAAGCTTTATCAACAGATTTATTTAATTCCGGCCCTTTTGGTGCCCGTGATTCAATTCTACTACAAAAGTAAGAAGGTGGTTGTTCGGGCAACGGGAGTGATACAGTATGGCTGCCAAGCATGAGAACTATTACGGACATTGAAGGCCTCAAGTCCACATCTTATTGAACACACAACAAGCCCATTTGGATGCATCTAATCACTTCGTTTCTCACATAACTATCTGCTAGAGCCGGATCCATCAACTCTAATGGCGTCCCATCCTTCCACAGTTTCCATGCCTACAATTATAATATTATTTGAAGTTGCATCAATTGATATCTATATTAATTCTAGTACTAGGAAAATTAAAAACATGCAATTTTGGTTTATACGCACGTGGGTGAGAAAGTCCTCGTCATGGACTGCTGGATGAAAACAATTGTTCTTTTTACCACTGATGATCTCGAGAACTAAGACGCCAAAACTGAACACGTCTGACCCCATTGAAAAATGCCCATGCATTGCATACTCTGGAGACATATAACCACTACTAGCACAAAACAACATTAGTCATAATGATTTAGACCCAGAAAAAAATGTACAAACATACTAATTTGGTGTTTGTTTATACCTCTCAATGTTGAATGCACTTCCATTCAGCATGAAAAGTCAGAAATAGTGCTTCTTTTTTCTTTTCTTTTTTAACTTTTTAATGCTCAATTAGATTAGATACAAGTCTAGTGTTGAATGTGTAGCTTAACTTTAATGATGAAATATTATATTCCAATCATGACTATTCTTTTCATTCATTACCTGGGGATATACACTATAAGGGTAAAAATAGTAAAATTCCATATATTAAACATTCAGTGCCAAATAAAAGCAAATATACATTTTAGAACTTCCATCCAGCATTAAGAATTTGGAGTTCAACATTCAGAATTTAACAATTAGAGGCTAAAAAAAAACCACATCCTAAGACGGTTTTTTCTATTACAATCACCTAATTGTATATGTTACATATTGATATGCTTTTTGGAAAGTGGTGCTTACTAGGTTCCAACGATTCTGTTTGTGTTTCCTTGAGTTTGATCCACGCCAAAAATCCTTGCCATCCCGAAATCTGAAACTTTTGGATTCATTTTGTCATCTAGCAAAATGTTACTAGCCTTGAGATCTCGATGTATGATTCTTAGCCGAGAATCTTCATGAAGATAAAGCATCCCTCTAGCAATTCCTCCTATAATTTTGTAACGCATCGACCAAGGTAGTTGTTCTTGTTTCTCAGGGTCTACATTATATTTATCATGGCAAAAATCCAACTTGAAATCCATCAAGTACATTCAAAGAGAATATAAATTGTTAATGACTTCATGTTCATGCATTTGTAATTTAGCAAATAAACTCAAAAGGATAATAAGAGAAAAAGACGTAAGTTCAAAGGGACTAACTAAAGAGAAAGTAATCAAGGCTTTTGTTGGGGACGTATTCATAGACGAGTATCTTCTCCTCTCCTTCAAGGCAAAATCCCAAAAGCCTCACAAGGTTTCTGTGTTGAAGCTTGGCCACTAAAACCACCTCATTCTTGAATTCTAATTCACCTTGTCTTGAGGTTTTTGATAACCTCTTTACTGCTATATCTTGACCATTGGCAAGAGTACCCTGCAGATTGATTTACAAAAAAATTATCGGACCTACCATTTTACATGTTAACAAAACCTAACTTGAGTTTAAGACAAATTTGTTTCACAAATACTAGTCTTTACAACATCAAGGTGCTTCTATCTTCATACCTTGTAGACTATACCAAATCCTCCTCGACCTATCTTGTTTTCATTCCAGAAGTTGTTTGTGGCAGCTTGAATTGTGCCCAAATCAAATTGCAATGACTGTACATCGGTAATTTCAATCGCATCTACAACCAAACAAGAGCCAAAGTAATGAATATAGTTAATGACACACAAACAAGACATGCATCTGAAGTCCGCCCAAGTTTTCTTGTGATTAATTACTTGTTTCATCAGTTACAGCATTGCAGTTTTTCTTTGATTTTCTGACTAAATAACAACACCCAATCACAAAAAGCAGCATTGATACAGTTATTGAAATAGCAACAGCAATAATTGTTGTTGGTGAGATTTTTCTTTTCTCCTGCATAAACACACGTTTAATTAACAAACAATAAAAATAAATAAACACAACCGTGAAACTAGATCTTACATTAACAATTAAAAATTACTATAATCATAGAATAATGAGAACTTACTGATTTAACTCCTCTAGGCCTTGTTAAAGAGCTTGGAGGTGGAGCTAGGGCTGGGGGGACAAGTTGACGGTAAAATGGGTAAATCTCATATCGAATATTACAGCTTGGAAGTAATGCCCTACCCCCACGCGCTGTGGTGTTGAACTGCAAATAACTTATAGCAATTCGAAAGCACGATTTACATTCCTCATTAGATAAATCCTGTGTACACTGCACTAATCCATAAAATCGGTCGAAGCCATCTTTACTAATTCATCAAGAGTATCTCCCAGCACTTATCGGAACCGAGCTTGCTCCGTCCTGATAATATTCCTGGTATTAAAATAGTAATCCCTTGGTTCATCCTCAACGGTGGAGAAGAAGGAGCTGTTATCGTATCTTAACATGCAATTGTCATTCCAGATCACTGCCGATTTCTGGTTGGGGCATCGGGTGGCTATTTCTGTGGTGGCGGTTGCCACGCAGAAGCTGCAATCGGGAGAGTATAGGTAGCCACGGCAGAGGAAGAGGCCGTAAGCGACGTTAGGGGGTGTTCGGCCAACGGTGGAGGTGGAAAAGACGGTGCCTTCATTCATGGAGTTGGAAGAGAGGGAAGAGAAGAGGAGATTGAGGTTCGTTTGGTATGTGGAATTGGAAGTGTAAGGAGTTGTGTTGGGGCAAACATGGTGGAGGTAATAAGGTTCGGTATCAGTGATAAGAAAGATGAAACAGAGAGTGGTGATGATGAACACAAAGGCTTTATTAGAAACGTTTGTGTAAGATAACATGATCAGCAATCGGCGCAGCGGTGACGGTGGGTCTGTTTCGTATGCCATTTTGCCTCACGGTGGCTCTCTGTTTTGAAGTAAAGAACAGAGTAAGAGGAAGGTGTTATAAGCTGTGCAAGAAAGGTCGACTAAACTCCCACGTGTTATAGGAAAGAAAAGGAGAAAAAGAGCTTAGTGTCTAAATAAAAAAATTTAGAAATTATAATAAGATTATCTAATTGTTTTTATTATTATTACAAATGAGTACAAAAGTAAAATTATCAACATTTAGTCTTCGAAGAAAAAGAGAAATTTTTTTTTTATCAACATCTATATATATTTTTAGATACAAATCTTTTCTTGATTTAATAAATATTAATTTCATTAAAAAAAAAAATAACTGGTCTAACGGGTTACTTGAATTCGTTTAGAGTAATCTGTAATTGATTAGTTATTATTTCGTGTAAAATGGGCGAACCCGATAATCACCCGAATTCGTTAAAGATTCACCTATTAACTTATAATTTATTGTCAATAACATGTGATTCTAACAGGTATATTCTAATACATGTGTGATTCAATTTCATGAATTTATTTTGAGTGTTAAATTAATAATTTATTATCAAATTTAATATAGATGATTTTTATATATAATTACTTGAAGTGTTGTAAGAATTTAATATATCTATTAATAAATCACAAAATTCCCTCCAAAAAGATAAGGTGTCGTTAGGATTTATTCCCAACGGTTTATCTTTTGATATAAAGAGCTTATAGGTGTTGTGATGCTTTAATAATTTAAAGCATAATTATGGCCACTTATATCTCATTATATTTACCCAAATTTTATTTCCATTATATCAGTTCCCATAATATTACCTCACGTTTTACCTGGTTCATTCCTATAATATCACAATTTCTCTCCCATGCAGTACAAAACCCTAAATCACTTTTCTTTTAATTTACACATTCAATTCTATTGCATTTCTTCTCCCTCCACGTTCAATTCTACTACCCATTAATTCTCTGCAGCATGAACTTCTCTAGGTTAGCCTTTACGAAATTACTGTGCCTCTTTTTTAGCCTAAGGAATGTAGCCTAATATTACATATTTTTTATCTTATGCAATGTATTCTATACATATTACACCTTGATATATATATATATGAGTGTCAAGGACCGGCCCTGTGCATAGGCGGCCTTGGCCACTACCTCAGGCTCCTGACGTACCAAGGCCCCCGAATTTTTTGGACCTTTTTATATATATATATATATATATATGTATAACATCCCAATCATTTGATGTTGATGATAATTAATAAGAGTGTTCATTGGCCCAGCGGCAATATGGCAATAATGAATTTAAAGCCTGGGTCATTTGTTCTAGCAATGGCAAATATTTTTTTTCCTTTGAAATGCTTTAGTTTTTGTTTTGCCTACCTTTTTTCCTTTTAAATGGCATTTGAAGATATTTGTCTACTTAATTTTTCCGTTTAAATAGTTATTAAATCTAAGTTTGTTTGTTTTGTTTTTCTTGAACAAAAGTTTTGTCTTTCAGTTTTTGTTTTGACTAATTATTTTTTCTTTTAAATGCTTAGTAAGCCTAAGTTTGTTTTTTGTTTTTCTTGAACAAAAGTTACATTTTTTAGCTTTTGTTTTGACTAAAAATTTAAGGTATTCTTGTTCACACGCATTGAAATATTCAACCCGCCCCGCTCTTTAAGTTAAACCATCTAAAAAACAATTAATCTAGAAAAAATATAAAATCCAAAACTCTCTTTGAACGCCTCATCTTTCTTTCTACCTCTTCAAGTTGAATTAGTTTTAAAAATTCACGAGAAAATGAAATTATGGACCCTTTTTAACGTTATATATATATATATATATATATATATCTTCCTCCTCTTGATTTGAATTGATCTTAACACTTTGTCGGTAGAGAAAATCCATCCAACACAGGAGGAATTTTCCTAGTTAATTGTTTGAGATCACTTCCCGGAAATTCTATATATTACATGAATATACAAAAATACGAAAGAGCACCAAAATAAAATTATTTATTAGCTTTCTAAACAAGGTCTTCAATTAATTCCTTTTTTCAATCAAGTCTTCATATTATTTAACACGTCTTTCTATATTCATAATACACAACAGTTTTTATATTCATTTGGTTCGCAGTGATTTTTCTCTATAATTAGTTGATTTGAAGTTGGTTTTATATATATATATATATATATAACTCTATTTTTTAGTTGTTGTTTTGACTAAATTCTATATGGTTGAAAAAATTTAATTACTCTTTTTTTAATTTTTCAAATGTCATTGTATTATGATATATATATATATATATTTTGTTGCAAGTTTATTGGTATACCGTATACTTGTACTATATGAATATACAAAAATATAAAGGGTCTCGAAATAAAATTCGCCTAGGGTCCCTTAAAATTTAGGACCACTGTGAGTGTCCTATACCAATTCTGGAGAGAAAATAGTTTATCTAGGCATAATGGCTTGGATGCAATGTTTAAGAATGGTCATCCTGATAAATGGTTTCTTCGGTGCCATTTAATCCTGGAAACACCACTTATGTCCTGTGACTCCTGTCACCTTCTTTCTTTTATTGGATTTTACTTGGTTACTCTAAAATATTGTTATTCTAAAATATTAACATTTTAAATATTTTTCTATAAATAAGATCTACTTATTAAGAATAATAACCACAAATTACTTTGAAAAAAAATCATCCAGAGAAATCGAAGATGACCCAAGTCCCAAATGCCGTGTGGGGTGGGGGGTGATGGAAGGAGAGTAATTCATTGTGCAGGGAGCAATCTACAACATAGTCATGGCGGGGTTTTAGACTTCTAAAGAACAGTTGAGTTGAAATTGACCACGTTTAGAATGGTCGGCTTTGATACTATTTTCCGCATAGAAAGCGTAGATGAGTTATACTTTCATAAAATATAATTCAAATACAATTTATATAACGTATTCGGTAAGAATTAATTATAAAAAACATTTTTTATTACTTTTTTTCTCTAACAAGTATATTACCCACTAGTCCAACCACGTGAGAAGATTACAATGGGTGAGAAGATTACACCTCAACCACTTTTTTTTTTAAAGGCAGTCAAACGTTGGTAATCTTCTTTTAATATTCATGCATTTTGAAAATAAATCTATATGCTCCGTAACTATAACTAAAAAAAAGATAAAATGGTAAAACATGATAACAAATGTTTATCGTTTTAGCACTTTCAGCTTTCAACTTTTTTTACGGTCAATCATAGCAATAAATTTTTTAATTATTGTTGATTAGGTCTTTTTGTTAACCTCCGAAAAAAGCCTAACGGAAAACAAAATCTATTTACAGAAATCTCCCATACCCTTTAATGTTCTTGCACAAAGTCACAAGCCAACCATAACATTTTAATTGCATATTATATATATTTACAGAGACTACGCTTTTACCAAAACTTTCAATTTATTCCCCTTTCGATTAAATTTTCCTACACTCGAGTCTCTTTTATTTAATTCAAAAGATTTCAATGGGTTTTGGGTTTTCGTTTTTGGGTTAAATTTCAAAAGAGTAAAAAACAAAATTTTCAAATTTTCAAATAATTAAATTAATTATTCAAAGGCAATTTAAATTCGAATAACGATAAATATCATGCAATCAATATAAAATATCAATTTCAATTACTACTACGGTTAAAATCCATTGTAGCTGCCATTTTTCACAAAATGAAGAGAATGTTAAAAAAATTGCTAATTTATAAAGAAAAATTCTTTTCAAATGACAACATTTTTTCTTCCTTAATGGACAAAAAGAAGCCCTCAAAACAAAATTCCTTCGCCTTCGATGTACCAAAAAGAAAAATAGCAAACAGTTGATCCGTGTGATTATCCCCTTTCTTTTTTTTGATTAAAGCATGCTTGATTTTTCTACTTTTTGTTTGAAATAGAAAATTTTAATTTAAAGGGGAATAAAATGAAGGTTTTAGTAAAAAAGTGGTCTCTGCAAATACATATGATATAAAATAAAAAAGTAGGAATGGTTTGTGTAAATAAATTAAAAGTTGGTGTGGTTTCTGTAAATAAATTTAGTTTTTTGTTAGGTATTTTAACGGAAGGTAACAAATGAACTTAATAGACAACAATTAAAAAGTTCATTACCATGATTTACTGCAAAAAAAGTTGGATGCTAAAAGGGTAAAAGTTCACTACCATTTTTTACTATTTAGCCCCAAAAGAAAAAGGTAGAGCAAATGATTTAATCTAGTTGGGTGAGACACCCCCTCAAACTTGGAAAAAAAATCTCATGTTTTAATTTTACCAAGGAGGCTCCGCGAGATTTTTGTTCTTCTTGTTAGAAGAGACTTAAATCTATATATATATATATATATATATATATATATTTAATTAATTAATATTTATTATTAATCATTCCTCTAATTACGTCTTTTACCTCAAAGTTTAACATTGTTTTTGTTTTGTAATTTTAACTTTTATTTTGTTTTTTGCAATTTAACTTTGGTTTGTAACTTTGACGTATAGCAATAACTATGTTTAACCCCACCTAGAATTACTGAACACGGAGCTTGTACCCAAAGATTCCTCCTTTGCTGAATAAGGGACAAATTTTTTTTCCTTCATGTTTTGAGGTTTTTTTGACGCTGGCTTATTGTATAAACAATTTTTTTTTCTGATTAAACAATTCTTTAGTTTAAAATTGAGTGTCCCAAATGTAGAGTTCAATTTCCTCTTAGAAACATTTTGAGAAACAAACCTTTGTTGGTGAAATTGATCTTGTTTTTAACTTCTCAAAATTTGTAGCATTTTTATCATTTTTCAACTTTTTTAAATCAAGCCTTAATTGATGCATCTTTTACCCAGTATGCTTTTAGGCCATCTCCACTGCAGAGTATAAATTGCCAAATTTACACTTTGTTGTGCCCACCGGGTGTAAAAAAAGGGAAAAATATAGGCTAAATGCTAAAACCAAGCCAAAGTTATCTTCGGACAATTATTTATACTAGCTGATACATGATGTTTTTGTTATGCTCCATGAGGAGAATTTTAGAACATTGAAATTGATGAATTGTAAATACGTCTTTTCAAAATCGGCTCCCACAATAGTTTTTTATCCAATTCCTTTCCATGGGTCTCTTTTAGACATTAAACAAATGAATTTTATCATTAAAATGGTGGAGATGATCTCTCTTAAGATATTGAGAAAATTCCCTAAACAGTTCTTCTTCAGTTCAGGAACATACCTGACAGTTGAAAAAGTTCTCACAGTGCAATCAAACATCTGCACCCCAACTGTACATATCTCAACTATCTTAAAGGAAACACTATTTCCCATCGACTCCAATGTGGTTCACAGCCAGTAAGCTAGGTCTAAATCACCAACTCTTTGCAATACTTCATTTTTAAGTGATAATATAATTGTATTTCACGCCTTAAGGCTTCTCCATGAACTCTGCTTTCTGCTATGCTCTAATCGATTCCAGAAGCTTATTGATTACAAGTAGGGCCTTTGATAACCCTTGGTGATCGAGCAAAGTGTTCATAAGAACCTGCCACAAATTCAAATTATTCCACCATCGAAATTCTCGATACCATACTTCGCGGTCATTCATCTAGTACCAGTTTGTTACCTTTGAAATTAACTACTTCTAGTCCTACTTGGTTTCCACAAACCTTAGGATTGCACAACAAAGTAAACCTAACAATCTTAAACAAAGTAGGACTATAAACAAGCAAGCCTAAACCAACTAGGAGTTGAAGACATAATCCACACAAACATTTTTGGTGGAAAACGTGGAACTAAAAGAGGGAAGTTGAGTTGTAATCTCAGGAAGCGATGTTTGTCTCTCTCAGTTTTTGATGCAGTGAAACATGAAACATTATTATCATTTGAAGAGAGTGATTGGTGAATATCATTAAAAAAATACTAAGTCTGAGATTTATATGATTTTGTCAAAAAAAAAGGGAACAAAAAAGAAAATAAAAAGAAAGAGAAGTATTATGTTTGATTTTACTCTCCATATCTCACAAGCTACTCTTATTTAGAGACTATGCTTGAAGTCTTGACCTAAATAAAGGAGCTTGCTATATAAACAAACTGACCATTTTAAGCGTAACTAAAATAAATGTCTATTCTTTTCCATTTTTCAGTGGCTAGCAAAAGAGGAAATGGAGAGGCAAATAATCGTGAAGGTACAAATTGAGATGATGATGATGAATTTTTTTGCAGAATATAAGGATTTGGATCCGAATCTCATAAAACTTTGCATCTATAAGGTTCCAAAAAAACTTCGCATGCTAGATAAAGATTCCTCTAATCCTCAAGTAGTCTCAATAGGTCCTATCCATCATGGCAAGCCGGATCTTCATGCTATGGAACCTTATAAGTGGAGGTGCCTAAAGAGATATCTACACAGGTCTCAGCTCAACACTGCAATTTTTAGGTCACAATTGTTCAAAGATATATTGCATGACTTGCTGATACTTGAGAATCAGATTCCCTATGTACTTCTGAACGGATTCTTTGTGAAAGGGCGCAACCCGCCATTGGAAGATAATTCCAGCACAATTTCCTTACCTGAGCTTATACATAAATTCTTCAAGGATGTCGGCATTCCTAGTACAAACTACGAAAGTACTGAGGATATAAAGAATGTAAGTTCGAGACATTTACTTGACTTCTTAAGGAAAACTAACAGCCTCACATTAAGAAGACCAGTAGACCAAAACTATCAAGAGATGCATGGGGGTCCGGGTAAGGGTACGCGTCCAAGAAAGCTTCGAGCAGCTAGAAGAGGCAGGAGTTAAGGTCGAGAACAAGGTGACTGTGGACAGCTCCAAAGAAAAACCAGGCTTGGCCATGATACTCATGAAGGAGGACAAAAGGGTCTTCTTAAACTGCAACGAGACAATTAATTGCTTATGCGATATACAGTTTACTACTAGAGGAGTGTTGACAATGCCACCACATAAAGTCAATGAGTTCTTTGAAACTTTTTTCCGAAATCTGATAGCTTTTGAACAGTGTATGAGGTATGTTGATGAAGGTGTGCACATAACAAGCTACATCATCCTTATGGGAAACCTTATAAAGACTCCCAAAGATGTGGAATTACTTGTTGGTCGTGGTATTATTGAGGATTTGGTAGACGATTATGAAGTAGTGTCGAGACCTTTTAGCAATCTTTGCAAAGAGATTGCGATGGATAAGAAGGACTTCGATTTTGCTCCTCTTTGTCTGAATAAGTATAGAAGAGACTATTGGCACAAAAATGAAGTCATCTTGGTTAAGGTCAAAACAAGTATACTACTATTTCTGTTTTCGCTGCAAGTATACTGCTCATCCTCATGGTAATACAAACGATATGTTCTATTCTTCAAGTATAGTTTTGAAGCTTAGTTGATATCGTAATTAATAAGGGATTCACTTCTCATAAGTTTTTCTTGTCTTTTTTTTTTTTTTTTTTTCCTTATATTTTGTTGGTGATTTGTAATAAATGAGTTAAAACAGATACCCATTTGTTCCACAATCACTTCTTCTTTCAGTATAATGCTTGTATGTTCTTTTGCTTCATATTTCATAATGCAATCTTTTCATTTAACACAATACTGGGTTATCCAGAGCAGGGGAACCATTAATTATAAGATGGTTTAAGTACCACTGCATCATAACAAATGTATTACTTGTGGCAATACAACAAGAAAAAGATATACCCAAAGCATTTCTGAAATTCGAGTTTAAAGACCCCCGTGAATTTAATTCTCCCTACATTTATACAGAAATTGTTATAGGAAATCTATGTACAATCCTGCGGCAACTGCATCTGGTAACGCCGATAATTTCCTTTTACAACAATTAATATCCTCTATTTCATTGTCTTATCCCTCATTCAAGTGCTAATAATCTCCAAAGAAAATTCCCATTTCAGCTCGAGGTTGAAGAACTGAACAACTATCTGCAATTAAGCTAAAGGTTTGTTTAGTAACCCAATTCTGAGCTTTGGAATTGGAATGGAGCAAAATTGTGTAGGCTAATTTTTGCTCCAATTCCAAAGCTCAGAATTGGGTTCCCTCCCAAACACACAATAATTGAACCTAAAAATTTGTATCTTGCAGCTCAAAATGATCGATCCGTAGGGCTATTGTTTCTCCCTCACCTTCCCCAAAATCATAAGCTCATAATTGTTCTCCAACAAAATTAATAAATTAACCGAAACTAATCAACATATATATTACAAATTTATCATTTCACTTGGTCAGCGAAACTTCTATAGGAGTTTACCCACTACAAATACCATTAGAGCATTCATTCAGGAATTTTATCAAACAGTTGGAGGGCCCCCTAAATATCAGCAGATATTTTGCTTAAAAAAGGTTGTAAGACCCTCAATATTATATATGATCATTAAACAATTCCACAAACATCCACTGATCATCATCATAATGCTTATAACTAACTATTATGTGAGAAAGGAAATTAAAATTGGAAAAAAAGGGACCATGAGAAAGTTATTGGCATTCAAAGATGCTAATATAACTTTTGGCATTGTAATAAAGAACCCTAAAGAACCCAAATTCAATCGTGTGTACATATTTGTATGCAGAAGTATAAGTTAATCTACCTCATACATTTATCGGAGATATCGCCGGAATGTTGCTGGAGCGTTAGTTGGCCAGTGATTTTGCTTACTGGTGAGAGTGATTTACACGCTTCACCTGGAGTGGGACTAATATTTTTATTTCATTTTTATTGTTCAAGCATACCAGCTTTCGCTCATTTCTCAGCTTGCACATGCCGGACTCAACCTAGAGAGCTCATAGCGGATTATAATATTTTGCATGTACAAATAAAGTGTACACACATTTTTTTTGATTTTAATTTTTGAAACAATAAGCTTGGACTCGTATCATAGGGAAAGTTTCTACAAATAATTGTCAGGCTATATTTACCACACTGATAAAAATGTATGATAGACAAGATAAAATAAGAGATATAATTAGTCAGCTAAAAAAATATGTGCAACGAAAATCGAATAAAAATTATACAAGATCAAATAGAATAAGAATTAGGTAAATAAAGATTAAATAATTGTGTTCAACGCGTGCACACATATCGAGTGTGCTGGCTTTTTCTAACTTTTAATTATGGTGCATTCAATGACAACTTGGACCTTCAAGGTACATTTTCTTGTGTATATCAATTTATATTATAAAACAACATCTTTGACTAATTTATTTATTTTTCGAAATGTATGATAATTCAATGGCTAAAAATAGGCATGTTATATTATGTCTTGGTTGTACACTTGTACACCATTGGATAAGTTTTGTACACACATTTAGATGTTAAATCAAAGATAAAACACTCACATTATAATATACACACAATAAACTCTTACATGCTAATAATTTTGTTTCTAATTTAAATGTCATAACTTTAAATATTAATTAAATTTTTATATTTCAAATCTACTAATTAATATGAATTAAACAAAATCCATCATGACAATATAATTATGTAAAAAATATCATGAAAAAATATTGAGTAACATTTAAGGACGTATTTTTTATGTTTTTATATTATTGATCATCTCAGTCTCTATGTTCATAGTACATCAGTCTATTTTTTGGGCCATTTAATCTTTAAATCATAGTGATCGACGTAATTGGATTATTTACGTATCTGGCGTTAAGTTTAATTTGTTAAAAAAATATTTTGTTAAAACTAAAATAAGATCAAAAAATATGATTAAATGTGCCTTTGAAAAAAATTAAAACAAGGTGAACCAATCAGATTTATTTTAAATTTTTCTGTCATGAAAATTGAACATATGTTTCAATTGTGCAATGTAAACTTATTGAAATTTGCTGATTTAAATTGTCACATGTTATTATTTTTTATCCTGTTACCAATTTTTTTTGTTTCACCATACCAGATAACACTAGTATACCCTAATACATACACATACTTACAACCATCCGTAAGTGCTACTACTCGCTAATCTTTCCTGTTATTCAGTTTTAATTTGCACATCTTAATGTTTATAAGCATTCGGCTGCTATCTAAAAAGTTAACTAAAATGTTTGATGATCGCATTGAGGCTCTCACAATAATTGTATAAGCAAAAATCCCTGCTGAATTAAAAAGGCGCTCCAACAGTTTTATAAAATTCCTCAATGAAGTGCCTAACGGCATACCAACAGAAGTTGGGTGCGTTTGACAATGATAAGTTGCGTGGAAAAACTTGAATTTCATGGAATTTTTTTACATAGAAAATTTTTCCAAAAGTAAAGCACATAACTTGTGGTGGAGTTGATTTTTGAATTACATGGACATGAAAAAGTTAGGCTATACCATATCATGTTGTACCATGGAAAATTATGTAATAAACACCAATATTATAGATAAATTTTAAGCATTTTCCAAAGAAAAGAATTGTTATCAGATTCCTTTGGTAAGGATGCACGCCAAATGTCCAAAAAGAAGCCGGTGTGCCTTCACCGGCACCCTGAAATATTTCTTACAGGTACTATTCAAAAGTAAACTAAGAAAAGGAAAACTTATCAAAAATGAATTATTTGAACCTATTACTTGTCGAATAGAACAAATTAATTGTTTGTATTATAGTGAGTAGGAGCATTATATATGTAGAAGAAACATAAATAGCCGATCAAGGATTGCTAAAATTATCGCATCTCAACATTCGCTTCTAGCTTAGCAAAAGAACCCTTCCACTGATGCAAACGATCTTTACTATACGTATTCAAATCTTCACAAAGAGGAGCAAAAGAAAAGTCCTTGTTAAGTAGTTGTTATCCATCACAATATCCTTACGGGGATTACTAAAATGAATCGGCACTTGATCAGTATCACCAAGCAAACTCTCAATAAGAAGTAGAGCGACGTCTTTAGGAGTTTTTATAAAGCTATCCAGGAGGTGACATAGCTAGTAACATATGTGTCAACGATTTTGGACTGGCTACATTGCTCAAACGCTGTTAAATTTTGAATTAAAGTCTCGATACAATCATTAATCTTCAATAAGAATTCGGTTGAATTTTACTATGAAATTTGGTAGAAATCATCCCAATGATAAATAGACTATTTCTATCAAAAAATTGAATATGGAAGTCCCCAACTTTGATGGGACCAATTGTATAGAGAAGGAAAAGCCTTATTACAACATTGTTCACACAAAAATGAAATACTATTAATTACAACAGAAGTAATAATAAAATCAATACATTTTCATTACAACGTTAAACTTTGAAATTAGAGGACTTCAATGAAAGAAGTTACTGTTTGCATCAAAGTAAGCACAACCAACAAGACCGCAACAATAGTTGAAGCAATCATCATTGGCGTACTGCAATAATCACGTTTGAAGGTAGCCTTCCATGTGTGTCGAGTAACACTACTATATGCGTTTATTTTTTCGGAAATATCGAAAAAATAATAAGAAGAATCGTTAATTAATACTTCGTATCCGACTTTATTAAAGAGAGTCACAACAGCCTTACTATCACCCAACCAATTCTCAATAATTTCGTTTTGAATGAGTAATTCCGCGTCTTTAGGAGTGTCCATAAGCATATGCATGAAAAACACGTAGTCTCTTATATAACTGTCATACGTGTAAAGACAATTTTCCAAGACAACGATGTTTGTTAGCACAATTTCTGAGGATTCTTCAACAACCAATCTTGGGATTTCTAGCATCCCTTTAGTATATATTATGTCAAGTAAGGTGTTGCCCGAACCCCCCTTTAAACTCATACCCGCCTCTTGAAGGTCCATTGCGTTGCGTGTTGTTATAAGCTTAACTTTATCTGGTAATGGCCTTGCCCTCAAATTTGTTGGTAGGAAACATATCCTTAGCAAATCAACAAAATGTTTTACTTCAAAACCCGTCATCTTTAGGTACACCTTCACTTTGTTAAACAATTCATCGTCATCCTTGATTAGCATAAAATTAGAGAAATAGTCAATTGAAAGCTTTAGGAACAACATCTCCTCTTGGTCACTTGGGAAGGCGAGTTGAAATAAACTGTCGAGAAAAAAGAATGGAATCTGGTTCTCAAGTAAAATCAAGTCCGTTTGAAAGAGAAAAATCTCCTCGGGTAAACAAGCAATTGATCTTTCACCTCCAACACTTAGACTTGCGAGCATTGCTTCAATTATAAAACAACTATCTATGAGAATCATTTTAAAGAACTTACTGTCAGTCAAATCAATTTTTTCAGCGTAATGATTACACGCTTTTATCTCCCACTTCTTCATCTCGGTTATGCAATCCTCTAAACTCAAATTGGTACGATCAAGAAATGCTTGCAAGTACCTCAACTTATGCTCTTCCATACCTTCGAGTTCCTTTTTCCCATAGTGAAAAGGGCCAATAGATACTACTTGAGGCGTATATGCCTTTTCGTTTAAGCTTCGAAGTCTAGGAGGAACCCTATAAATACAGCAGTCCGGAGGTATGGACGGCAATCCTTGTATATTTTTTTCAATAGAAGTTGCCAATTTATGGTTAGCATCTTCTATATCGATTGAAATATAATTTTCTTTTCCCTTTCTTCTTCCTTTTGGAGCTGGAATTGAATAGGTTGACCTTTTTTTCCTTCCTCGTTTTCCTGACATGCTAATGATTAAGAGAAAGAAAAGAAGGAAATAAGCCCAACCGAGCAATTGAAAAAAAAAACATATTGCTTTCAACTACTAAAAGCATTTATAATCTCTTCTTTATGTGGGATAAGGAGTTGTTTATCATATTTTGCGCATTAAATTGAGTGTGGTAAGATAAATTACTTTCTAATATGGTAGGTGATATTGACACACATCAAAATACTCACTAACACTCTATCATATTACACGGCCCTTAAGGACTGAGTATATGTGTACATACTCGATACCTAGGAACCAAACTATTTTTGAGTAAAAAAAATTACACTAGCTCTGCCCCTAATAACCGAGTATGTGCACATACTTGGTCCTTAAGGGTCGAACCAATTTGGAGTGTTAGAAAATGTTTTGGGGTGTGTCAATAATAGTCTCCTCTAATATAAATAAGCAAATGGTAATTCTAAGTTCGACGTTTTTAAGTATAATTAACTATCTCTTACACGAGTATACAATATGTACACTCACCTATTGTGAATGCTAAAGTGTTAATGTTGACTAAGCCCAAACGTTCGGCACTAATTTGGTAGCAATATATTTGTTAGTCAATTGGATGGTTTCAGAGTTTCAGTGGTAATGAATTCCTAATTTAAAATGGACGTCTCACGTTGAATTATTCCCCCTGTCCTTCCCTTTTCCACTTTCTTTTTTCTTATACATTATATATATATATATATGTACATCCCTTTTTAATAATTTTGAGACCCCCTTTACCTAAACATGAGAAATAATGCCTCCGCTCCATTGTCCTTTCGGTTCAATTTCATTTAAGAGAGTCTAGTTGGAGGGCTAAACATATAATTTTTTTCATAAAACTTGGTATAGATGATCTTTATAATGAGTAAATTATATCTACAAAATTTCATCAAGAAATTCAAACCGAAATTGTGTGTAATAAAAATTAGATGCATTTATTTATTTTCAACAATTCGAATTATAGATCATCATCTCACTCATTTCTAAATTTAATCTTTTGATACAATTTTGTGAGTATGATCTACTTATCATAGAGATCATCTCTACCAAATTTCATAAAAAAAATTATTCGTTACTTTTCGAATTAGACACCTTAAATGAAATTAGACCGAAAAGTAATAAAAAGAATCCAACTACACAAATAATCGGATATAGATGGAAACTCAAATGCTCTCAAAATCTCCAAAATTTCCTTTTCTAATAATATCAGCTGTCAAGCCCATATCCTTTTGGGGTGTAAAACCAACACAAAACCCAACCCAGAAGGAAAAAACCGAACCCAGAAAAGGGAAAAGGGAAAATGAAAAAAAAAGAAAAAAAGAAAAAGAAAAAGGAGGAAATAAACACTTATTTGAAGGGACTTGATTAGTTAGGATGGCAATTCCGTCGCTAAATTATTTACCACTTCACATTAGACATTTATTTTATTAATGCTGTCGCTAAAATCTTTAGGACAGAAAAAGTTTTTAAGGGCGAGTTTTTGACAGGCGAAATCATAGCCTTTCAAAACCAATCTCTAGAATAGGACCAACCCTGAGCCAAAAAATTTTTGTTTTGAATTGCCATCAACTACAAGAAGTTGAAATATTCAATTTTTGTTAAAAAGAAAAGCATAATAATATTTAAAAATTGAAAAAGGTTGTGTAGAACAAAACCTGGCTTTGTCTCTGTTGATTTTTGAACACTAATGTGGTAGCTCTATCTTCTTTGTTTTTCCTCCTCTTCTTCTAAATTTTGTATATATATCTTGTTTCAATTGCTTAGTTATAACCTCCAAATTGGCAACCTTGTTTGAAGGAATTAATGAGACAGAGAGACGGAGGGAGTCTACGGTTAATGATTTTGCCATGTTCTTTCCTTTGTCAATTATTGACACCCACAAGCAAACGACTTAATTTTGTGTTGAATTTTCCTATTGTTGACCATTCAAATTTTTGCACTGATATGCAACGCACTTTCTGCCAGACTAGATTTTTTTTTTTTATTATTATTATTATTATTATTATTATTATTATTATTATTATTATTATTTTTACCAAATTTAACGAAAATTGTAATAGATTACACAAATGAGAGTAACCTTAATAAAATTAATTTTTAAGGAGATTTAAAAATGTTCTTATAAGATTTGAATAGGAGGCAATGAACTTGCATCTCCGTAGCCTCAAAGACAGAGCTAGGAATTGGGGTGGGTGGGGGGGTGTGGGGGGTAAAAATATCGCCAACGAAGTATTTTGATGTATTTTATGTTAAAAAAATATTTATATATATTATTGTTTAACATAATTGTATTCATGTATTTTTTTTGAATTCTAAATATTTCACTATTCAATGCGACGTATAGTGATAAATATTGATATTTTTTGTTGTAATTAATTAATAACATAAATTAGGTATAAGTAAGTTAGTTCTTATATTTACACTCGGGGGCAATACCTGATTCTTTTTAATAGTGGGGGGTCGCAGCAATCCTTATAACTTTAGAATATTCATAGCTGAATGTTAATGAGGTAGTAGAAATTATCAAATTTTTGGGAGGTGCGGTTGGCCGCCCTCGAACTAAGTGATTAAACAACTACTTTGTAAAACTGTCGCGATGAGGTTCAAACTATGTCCACTTTTATAAAGAGTGGAAAGTGATACCATTTAAATTTGAACTCATTTGACCAAGACATGGTGCTTAATTTTATTATATTATAACTATTATTTAAACCACCAAGTAGCAAATGGAATTATTTTTTTACAACTTTAGCATCTAATATAGCGTCTCGGTTAAGATAGAATTTAGATCATACCAATGGTCAATCATATATAGTCATCTCTTCACCCACTCATTATTTTAATTTTAAAAAGACTTAAAGCTTTTTCTTTTTCTAATTAAGAAATTATTTTAATGAAAATTTGTCAAATATTGACCCAGTTTTTTACTATCAATAATATGGCAAGAAGAAAATAGGGAAACACAAAAAGCCAATTATTAAGCTTCCATTATGTAAGTGTATAAACAATTTATATAATTGAAGACTAAAAGGGGAGAGTTACAAGTTCATCTACCTCTATATATATTTCTGCCCAAATTCCACAGGTTTTTGTTCTACGATCTTATTATGTGCAAAAAAGTATAGCCTTGTTGAAGGAAATTACATGTGGTGTGCTATCGTATAGATAGAATATGTATTAGGGATTTTATTGTGTAAATTATGCATTATGGACCATATTGGGCTTCCTTGTTAACCCTATATACTATTGTATTTGTACCCTATTTAAAGAGCTCATATCTAATGAAAGGTTGAGTAGAGTTATTCTCATAACAAGTTATCAGTACGCTCAGAGCTAATAACCCTAACACTAAGAAAACTCTAGCCGCCGGCCGCCACTCTCTTTCTCTCTCTTCGCTCAATCTGTGATATACATTCATAATCAAGGTACTCATCTTTTTCACTTTAATTATGTAAACCACCATGATATATATATACATAAACGTTTGTATATATGCGATTGTTTTATGTAGGATTTTTGATACACATAAGGATATATATATATGTATATGGATTCAAGCATAAGGATGGTTTTAATCATAGAAACCCACTCGGCACATATATATGTACTGCTACACATGATTTTTATGGATATATTAATGATATATATTATACATACACACACGAATTTTTTTTATGTACTGCTACAACAATATTAATGATATATTTATAGAGTGGCGCATCTATTAAATTTAGGGTTGGAAGGGTTAATTGATGCAATCACAATCCTCATATCTATCATTAAATTAAATCACATGGGATCACATAAATTAATTGATTCATGCTTTTATGAATGATTATTAATATTTACAATTTATCTATCTATCTATATGTATATATATGTGCGCATAGTAGCTCCTTTTACTGAGCAATTTTCATATATGTGTGCTCTAATACAAATCTACTGAAAACGAGTATTTTCATTCTTGAATTCCTTTTGTTATTTGATTACAGGATCTATATTATGTTTGCCTAAGCCGAATTATTTTGCTATTAAAATATGTTGCTCTGTTTTTTTAATGATCTGTTACTCTTGATCATAAATCTATTTTGAGATTTGAAATTTAGTGTATTGTGTTTCCGTATTGAATTAGAAAATTCGTATTTGATTTAAAAATAATTTTTATTTTAATTAAATTTCTGTTTTATTTGAATTAAATTTCTGTTTTTACTTAAAAACAGTTTTTATTTGAATTAAATTTCTGTTTTTACTTAAAAACAGTTTTTATTTGAATTAAATTTCTGTTTTTACTTAAAAATAGTTTTTATTTTAATTAAATTTATTTTTACTTAAAAACAGTTTTTATTTTAATTAAATTTCTGTTTTACTTAAAAACAGTTTTTATTTTAATTAAATTTCTGTTTTACATAAAAAATAGTTTTTATTTTAATTAAATTTATATTTTAGTTAAAAAAAGTTTTTATTTTAATTAAATTTCTGTTTTTACTTTAAAATAGTTTTTATTTTAATTAAATTTCTGTTTTACTTAAAAATCGTTTTTTTATTTTAATTAAATTTATGTTTTATTTTAAAAATAGTTTTATTTTAATTAAATTTCTGTTTTACTTAAATCAGCATGCTAAAGAAAATTGAAATATTAGTTATATAATTGTTTTACTCACAGTTATTTATATTGTTAATTATTTTATTTAGTATATTATAAATTGAAAGTTGCCATGATGATGAAAGTTCATGCGTATTATAATCACTATGATAAAGTATTTTCATATAGTATTGAAAATGTGACCATTACAAATCTTGGTTTTGAAATCTAATTCATATTCCTAAAAACTAATTAACATGGATGTACTCATAACTGTGTACTATTTTATCTATTTTTTTTTTATTAAGATGGCTCATCCAACTCGATCCGAATTTGACATTTTGGACTCAGAAGGGCTTGAGTACCATCGGCGGATTTCTGATGTAGAAACTGTTGACCTTAAAGTTAATTAATCTTATTTTGATAATTACAATAAGTTAATAAAGTGTTATTTAACTCGGTTGTTCCAATGATGATAGCCATTTTAACCGATATATCTTCCGACCAAGTGTAACTTCAAACCGAAGCAAATCTCACACAAGCTTTACAAACGCATCTACTCACAAGAAATAAACTCAAGTGATATACATGTGCTATACAAAGCCAAGAAAAGATCTAGATCATCAAGCAAGTGAAGATATGCACAAGAATGATCTCCACATGTTCTACAAGTTATCAAACCAAGAAAGGATCAAGAACATCAAACAAGTAAAGATACGCACAAAAAAATCAAGCATCACAAAGACTCGAATTATCATTAAATGGAGTGAGTGCTTAGATTTTATGTAAAGATACTTTATTGATCAAATCCCTATAACTCAAACATATTCTTACATCTTTTAAAGATTGATTCAAACTAGCTTGAAATTGAATTTATTTGAAAAACATCATTTTACAAAAACCGAGTTTCAAAATAAATTCATATTAATTTTAAATGATCATATTTTAAGCTCTAATAAAAATGGGTATCTTAGAAACTTATCTTTGAGGTTCAAAAATCATTAGAATTTTATTTGAAACTAAATTGTTAAAATTTTTGAGCGAATTTTAAATGTAAAATAAAAATTTTTTTGCAATTTAACAATTGTGTAGGCTAATTTTTGCTCCAATTCCAAAGCTCAGAATTGGGTTCCCTCCCAAACACACAATAATTGAACCTAAAAATTTGTATCTTGCAGCTCAAAATGATCGATCCGTAGGGCTATTGTTTCTCCCTCATCTTCCCCAAAATCATAAGCTCATAATAGTTATCCAACAAAATTAATAAATTAACTGAAACTAATCAACATATATATTACAAATTTATCATTTCACTCGGTCAGTGAAACTTCTATAGGAATTTTATTAGAGCATTCATTCAGGAATTTTATCAAACAGTTGGAGGGCCCCAAATATCAGCACATATTTTTGCTTAAAAAAGGTTGTAAGACCCTCAATATTATATATGATCATTAAACAATTCCACAAACATCCACTGATCAATATCATAATGCTTATAACTAACTATTTTGTGAGAAAGGAAATTAAAATTGGAATAAAAGGGACTATGAGAAAGTTATTGGCATTCAAAGATGCTAATATAACTTTTGGCATTGTAATAAAGAACCCTAAATAACCAAAATTTAATCGTGTGTATATATTTGCATGCAGAAGTGTAAGTTAATATACCTCATACATATATCGGAGATTTCGCCGGAACGTTGCTGGAGCGTTAGTTGGCCAGTGATTTTGCTTACTGGTGAGAGTGATTTACACGCTTCACCTGGAGTGGGACTAATATTTTTATTTCATTTTTTTTGTTCAAGCAAAACAGCTTTCGCGCATCTCTCAGCTTGCACATGCCGGACTCAACCTAGAGAGCTTGCAGTGGATTATAATATTTTGCATGTACAAATAAAGTGTACACACATTTTTTGTGATTTTTATTTTTAAAACAATAAGCTTGGACTTGTATTATAGGGAAAGTTTCTACAAATAATTGTCTGGCTATATTTACCACAATAATACTAATGTATGATAGATAACATAAAATAAGAGATATAATTAGTCAGGTAAAAAAATATGTTCAACAAAAATCAAATAAAAATTATACAAGATCAAATAGAATAAGAATTAAGTAAATAAAGATTAAATAATTGTGTTCTTTATCATATTTTGTGCATTAGATTGAGTATACGTACGTGATAAGATAAATTACTTTCTAATATAAATAAGCAAATGATACTCTAGGTTTGACATTTTTAACAATAAATAACTTAACTATCTCTTACACTTACACAAGTACACAATAAGTACACTCACCTATTGTGAATATTGCTATAAGTGTTATTGTTGACTAAGCCCAAACGTTTGGCACAAATTTGGTAGTAATACATTTGTTATACCATATCTAAAAAAGGAACGGAAATGAATTCCCAAAAACTAGAGCAATTGGATGGTTTTAGCGGTAATGAATTCCTAATTTAAATTGGACGTCTCATGTTGAATTATTCCCCCTTTCCTTTCCTTTCCCTTCCTTTCCCTTTATATATATATACGGTTTTGTTCAGGAACGCACTAGTGCAAATTTGGTGGCCCCGTTCGTCTTTTAAATGGAGACGCACAGAGAAAACGAAAACTAAAGATGACCCTCCTCTCTTTCTTCCTTCGAGTAAAACACGCCCAAACCTCTCTCTTCGAGCAGAAAAACAAACCCAAACCTTCAAGTAAAACAACTCCGTAAAAAAACTCCGGCTGCTCTCTTCTCTTGTCTCAATCGAAGGTCTCCCGCTTCTCTATTCTCTCTATCAATCGAAGGTCTCTCGTCTCAATCGAAGGAATCTCGCTGCTCTCTTCTCTCTATCAATCGAAGGTCTCTCTCTGTATCACGGTTACAGTCAGACGAGGATCCCCCAAATATTGAAACGCAGCATACACAGAGGTATGAACTGGTTTGGGTTTTTTTGAGTTTCGTTTTACCCACGTGCGCTGGATGATAACTCGAGCTGGTCAAGCACAGATTTTTTGAGTTTTGTTTGGCTGCTATACTGATTTCCGAGCAAGTCCGAGTTCTCAATTCCGAGTTATGATTTATTAATGAAATGTGGGTTTAATGAGGTTGTGATTGCAATTGTTTGTACACTGATGAACTTTTTGGTTTATAAACTGAAATTTTGGCTTGTACACTGGGTTGGGCGGAATTTTGGGGTTCATAGTAGTTAGATTTTGGGATTGTGCTGTTGTAGTTGAAGGTAACTATATGGTTTATGTGAGATTTGTAATCAGTTCATGCTAGATTATGATTTGTAATCAGTTCAAATTGTGCTGTTGTAGTTAGATTATGATTTATAATCACTTCAAATTGCTTCAGTACATATGATACTTTTGGTTTGGACTAATTCTTCTTTAACTTTGACTAGCCTCAAATTGCACCAATTATACACGAGACAGATTGACTAGCCTTAAATAATTTTTCTGTAGTATAGTGTCCTCTTTAGTGGATATATTATCTGTTTTATAAAGAACTAGATCAGTCTGTGCTTGGCCACTGATTACCCTCAATTTGGGACTATGAGGAATAACTAGAAAGTATTTTTCATGACCATGAACCTTGAGATAAAAAGAAATGATGAAGAGATATTTGATTTCCTATCTCCTTTACTCAATCAACCTTCATTACCTTTAGAAGCTCTACTCTCTACAGTTTTGTTGATATACGGCTATGAATGCTACATTTTCAATTTTCCCTTCTCTTGTTGTTTAAATTCCTTTATTAATTAATTTGTTCATTCATTCATGTTAAAACTATTTTCAATTTATTTCTACTTACCTTGAATTTGGGAATATTGCATTTTATGTGTATCTGAATAAATTTTGTTAGTACTTAGTATAAGGTGTTATGTTGTGTATTAACTCTTAGGCTTTGAGAAAAAATAGTTTTGATTAGGTTCAAATTAATTTTTGAATAGTCTGTTCATATTCGTGGATTTAGTCATGCAACTCTGTTTATTCTTTTGGTTACTCAGATTCTCCTTTATTTTATTTTCTTTTATTTTTTTTCCTTTTGAAATTGCATGAATGTTGTGGTGAGATTGTTGGCAGGTAAAATTAATTTGGATTATCCTTATATAATGTACATTATTTATACAACCACCACAGCCTTAAATAATGTAGGTCCTGCAGTGCTGCAAGTGTGGTCCGTAAATGATTTATACAACCACCACAGCCTTAAATAATGTAGGTCCAGCAATGTTGCAAGTGTGGTCCATAAATGATTTATACAACCACCAACAGCCATATAATGAACTCTTTTACTCTTTTATCAGAATTCTTCTTGTGTATGTAAATTATTTCTAATTGCCACTAGCTATTGCATTTGCATTGTTTCTAAATGCCAATGAGTATTGATGTTCTCTTTTGCTCGAACTTTGGCAGATTCAAATGGCGTCTTCTTCGAAGAATCCCATGGAGGGTAATTCAAGTATGGATGTGGATATACGCTCCATACCGACTAGTGTTATAGGTGGTATCAAAGATTACCACATCGCCATAAAAGTTCTAAGCCCGCCTTGAAATTGCATCGGACCAAAAACAACGAGTAATCTTTTGATCCTCATCAGCCTCAATTTGAAAAGTAAACGATGGATTCTTGCTTTGTTCCAATTTTAAATACTCGTAAAACATTTCTCCATCATGCCCCTTTTTCTCAGCACGTAAATCCCTTTCATGATTATACAAATCTCTTTGCGTGCATCCAATATTTTCTATACCTCCAGATTGCACTCCAAGAAAACTAAACTGTTGATGCTGGGGTATATTCACCATGGACAATTTTTTAGTCAAAGATTTTGTCGCGGTGGAAACATTTCAATGAGACCTTAAAAGGTGAACCTTCGACGGGGTAGAAAGCGGATGGCTATGGCCTTCATTGAAAACAGTAACCATGTATTTTTCTGAGTTTGACTTTAAAACTGCAATTTTAGCAGTCCAGTTTTCACCTAAGCTTCCTCGGCGTCTTTTTTTTTCCAACTTCAGCCAATTTTGAAGATTTTCTTTGTTTAAAACAAACATACTCATTCCTTCTTATTTCCCCACTTTCCGACTCTTTTAGAGTAGTCCAAGCATGTACACTAAATCCAGCTGCTTGAGCATATGCATTGTACAATTTCAAAACTTCATCTATTGTCTCAAATTGCTGTCCTTTTCTTGGCTTTAATTCATCTGATACTTGAGGAGTATATGTCATACTATTTTCATCTGAGTCTACATCTAAATTGGGTTCATCATCCACATTTTCATTGCTCCCGCCTACTTGAGTGCTAGAATTTTTCATATATCACAAATACATGTTCATGACATGTACATTAGCTTCATTTTCCATACACATAAATATAATTTTTTTTCATGACATCTCACGTATAATTTTTCTCGTAAGCACCCAAACAGGAATATATATCAGTGGACAAAATGTGCATTTCACAAATTCATTAAAATCAAAATTCAGTGGACAATCCAAAAAGAATCTAAGATTTCACAAATTCATTAACATTAACAATCAGTGGCCAATCTGAGATTCCATAAGGTCATCAATATCTCCATTTGGTGGAGAAACCAAAAATTCTCAAATTCATTAAATGAAAATTTCAATGATTAATATATATCAGTGTCCAAACCAAATTTTCAATGATTAAATGAAAATTCCATTCGGTGGACAAGATACCCACTGTCATTAACATCAGCGTAATACCCACTATCCAAACCAAATTTTCAATGATTAAATGAAAATTCCATTCGGTGGACAAGATACCCAATGTCATTAACATCAGCGTAATACCCACTGTCCAAACCAAATTTTTAGTGTAAAAAACAAAGAATAATATATATCAGTGTACAAACAATTGCAATAACAACTTCATTAAACACAAATTTCATTAATAAATCATAACCGCTCAGCTCCATAAATCAGTGGGCAAGATACAACTCCATTAACATCAATGTAATACCCACTGTACAAATCAAACTTTCAGTGTACAAACCAAAGAAGAACAATTTGGGACTGTGTACAAACAATTGCAATAACAACTTCATTAAGCCCAAATTTCATTAATAAATAATAATCTCTCAGCGCAATAACTCGAAAATGAGAACTCAGACTTGCTCGAAAATCAGCATAGTAGCCAAATGAAACTCAAAAAATCTGTACTTGACTAGCTCGAGTTATCATCTAGCGCAAGTGGGTAAAACAAAACTCAAAAAAAACCCAAAACCAGTTCATACCTCTATGTATGCTACGTTTCAATTTTTAGGGATCCTCGTCTGACCCGTAACTGTGATACAGAGAGAGACCTTCGATTGATAGAGAGAAGAGAGCAGCGAGATTCCTTCGATTGAGACGAGAGACCTTCGATTGATAGAGATAATAGAGAAGCGGGAAACCTTCGATTGAGACAAGAGAAGAGAGCAGCAGGAGTTTTTTTAACTGAAGATTTGGGTTTGTTTTTCTGCTCAAAGAGAGAGGTTTGGGCGTGTTTTACTCGAAGGAAGAGAGAGAGGAGGGTCATCTTTAGTTTCCATTTTCTTCGTGCGTCTCCGTTTAAAAGACGAATGGGACCCACCAAATTTGCATTAGTGCGTACACACTAGTGCGTTCCTGAACAAAACCGTATATATATATATATATATTCCTTTTTTAATAATTTTGAGACCCCTTTTACTTAAACAAGAGAAATAGTGGCTCCTCTCCATTGCCGTTGTGGTTCAATTTCATTTAAGGGAGTCTAGTTTGAGGGCTAAACAAATGAATTTTTTTATGAAATTTGATAGAGATGATCTCTATAATGAGTAAATCATGCATAACTACAAAATTTCATCAAAAAATTCAAACCGAAAGTGGATATAATAAAAATTTGATGCATTTATTCATTTTCAACATTTCAAATTCTAGATCATCATTTCACTCATTTTCTAGATTTAATTTCCTCATAAAATTTTGTGAATATGATTTACTCATCACAGAGATCATTTCTAGCAAGTTTCATGAAAAAGTTCATCCGTTTAGTTTTCGAACTAGACACCTTGAATGAAATTGAACCGAAAAGTAATAGAGAGGAGCCAACACAAGAAATAATGGATATAGATGGAAACTCAAATGCTCTCAAAATCTCCTAAATTTCCTTTTCTAATAATATCTGCTATCAAAGCCCATATCCTTTTGGGGTGTAAAACCATCACAAACCCCAACCTCGAAGGGAAAAACCAACCCCAGAAAAAGGAATTTCTGCTGTTGATATTTGAATAATAATGTGGTAGTTCTGTCTTCTTTCTTTTTCTCTTCTTCTACTTCTAAATTTTGTATATAACTAATGATACAGAGAGACGGAGGGAGTCTACGGTTGACTTAATGATTTTGCCATGTTCTTTCCTTTGTCAATTGACACACCCACAAGTAAACGACTTAATTTTTTGTTGAATTTTCTTATTGTGGATCGACCATTCAAATTTTTGTAGTGATAAATGCAATGCACTTTCCACTAGACTAAGTTTTTCTTAACTTATAGTCATAGTCAAGGAATTAAATGGAAATCATAATGGAATACACCGATGATGGTAACCTTTCCAATTAAATTATCCTTTAAAAGGCCTTAAAGAGATTTAGAATTGCTCCTATGAGGTTCGAACACTTGCATCTCCACCAACCTCAAGGATAGAGCCTGGAATTGGTGTTTTTCGCTCGACTATTTTCATTAAAGACTTGTTTTCTATTGAAAAACTTTTATTTCTAATTATAAGGGACAAATCAACTATCTTGTGAAACTGACGCTAATAAAACTAGTATGTTCAAACTATGTATACTTTTATAAAATGTGGGTAGTAATACCATTTGACCAAGACTAAGTCCTTAATTTTATTTTTATGAAATAGAAACGAAAGAGAGATTGAAGAAGGAGAATAAAGAATTGTATTACTTTCTTGATAAGAATGTACAATAGAGTAAGGAGATATATACTAGAGACAAAACCCTAATCTATGATACAATTTGGAAAGTATAATGGGAACACAATCAATACAATTAATACAATATGGAAAGTAGAATAAGAATAAGAAACATACTATAAAGTATATTCTAACAGCCCCCCTTCAAACCCAAGGTGGTAAGTGAGAGACCAGCTGGAGTTTGGAAATCAACGTTTGGAAACGGCTAGGCTAGTGAGCTTTAGTGAAGAGATCTGCAGGCTGGTCATCTGAAGATACGGGCATAAGACGAATGTACAGATTGCGAATATGCTGGTGAATAAAGTGACAATCAATCTCAATGTGTTTAGTTCGTTCATGACAGACGTCATTGTGACTGATTTGAATGGCACTGCGGTTGTCATAATAAAGAGCAGTAGCAGAGTCTTGAGGAGCACCTAATTCATCGAGGAGGCGTCGAAGCCATGTTAGTTTTTATGAAGTATCAGCAAGAGCGCGGTATTCAGCCTCAGTGCTTGATCGAGAAACAACAGATTGTTTCTTACTACGCCAAGTAAGAAGGGAGTCCCCGAGGAAAAAATAGTAACCAGTAATAGACCGACAATCCGTAGGGTCACCGGCCTAGTCTGCATCTGAGTAAGCCCTTAATATAATAGATGACTTTGAGAAGTAGTGAAGCCCATGAAAAACTATCCCTTTGAGATAACGAAGAATTCGAATAACAGCATCAAAATGAGTAGAGTGAGGAGCAGCCATAAACTGAATGACAATATGGACAGCATACGCAATATCCGGGCGAGTAACAGTAAGATAAACCAGACTGCCAACTAACTATCTGTATAAAGTACCATCAGAGAGATGAGTACCATCAAACGGAGTAAGTCTAACATTGGTTTCCTATGGAGTAGATGCAGTTTTATAGTCAGTGAGACTAGCACGAGCCAGAATGTTAGATGTGTATTTCACCTGAGATAAATAAATGCAATTTTATAGTCAGTGAGACTAGCACGAGCCGGAATGTTAGATGTGTATTTCACCTGAGATAAATAGTAACCCGTTGAATCAGAAAGGACTTCCAGTCCTAAGAAGTAGTTGAGACGACCAAGATCCTTCATTTCAAAAAACTGACTAAGAGATTGTTTGAGATCTGAGATACCAGAAATGTCATCCCCAGTAATTATCATATCATCCACATAGAGGAAAAGATAAATAGTCCCATAATCTGTCTTTCGAATAAAGAGGTCTGAGTCTGACGAACTGGAGGAATAACCAAGCTTTGTGATAGTAGAGCTAAATTTTGCGAACCAAGCTCGGGGAGCTTGCTTGAGTCCATATAGGGCACGACGAAGTTTGCAGACCTGAGTGGACTGGTGTGAATAACCGAGAGGTGGTTTCATATATACTTCTTCTGTGAGATCCCCATTAAGAAAGGCAATTTTGACATCCATCTGAAAAAGATCCCATTTACGAACGACAGCAATAACAATAAGACTACGAACAGACGTCATTCGAGCCACAGGAGCAAAAGTTTCTTCATAGTCTATACCATACTCCTGATTAAACTCCTTGGCTACGAGACGAGCTTTGTATCGGTCAATTGAACCATCAGATTGTGTCTTGATTTTATACACCCATTTACACCCAACTACATATTTTCCAGGAGGAAGATTCATAAGATCCTAGGTATGCGCCTTATCTAAGGCTTGTAATTCTTCTGTCATAGCTTGCTGCCAAAGTGGATTAGTACTAACTTTCTTATAGGATGAAGGTTCATAGTGAGATATCAAAGTAGAATAACAGTGGTAATCACAAAGGTGATGGGGGAGCTCTCTTACCGAGTGGACTATCGTTGTGGTTGAGGTATGACAGGATCAGCAGGCGAGACATCATCATTAGGAGGTGCCATATGTTGAAGTTTGTTGGAAGGAATGACTTTAGGTGAGGACGGTTCAGGAGATGTTGGACTAAGAGGTTGAGGTGGTGATGGTGTGGCTTCTGGTTCAGATTCTGGTGGGAATGTGACAACT
Organism: Lonicera japonica; assembly: GCA_021464415.1. NCBI lineage: Eukaryota > Viridiplantae > Streptophyta > Magnoliopsida > Dipsacales > Caprifoliaceae > Lonicera > Lonicera japonica. The sequence goes on from CM038470.1 coordinate 56,458,806, forward strand.
GGAGCCTCAAGTTCAGGGGTGAAAAGATCAAGTGATGAATGAGTAAAGAATGAGAGTGGAGATTCTTCAAGGACATGAAATTTGGATAGAGAGGAGAACATTTTATGTTCCCAGAAGACAACATGACGAGAAATCCTTAAACGTTTTGAGATAGGATCCCAACACTGATAACCTTTGTGTTCTATCCCATACCCCAAGAAGCAACAAAGACGAGCTCGTTGTTCCAATTTAGAATGTTCATGAGGCTGAAGTAACACAAAACTAGCACAACCGAAGACTCGTAAGAAATTGTAATCAGGAGAGGTACCATGAAGTCTTTCATATGGAGATTGATGCTGAAGAAAGGGAATAGGGATACGATTAATAGTGTAAACAGCAGTAAGTGCTGCTTTCCCCCAAAATCGTTCAGGGCAACTACTGGAGATAAGAAGTGTGCGAACAGTATCAAGAATACGTCTGTTGTTTGCGTTCAGCACGACGATTTTGCTGAGATGTACCTGGACAAGAATATTGATAAACAGTTAGGGCTGGCATTTTAAACCGAAAAACCGATAACCGAACTAAAAAAATCGAACCGAAGTAAAAAAAAACCGTACCAAACCGAACCAATTAAAATCGGTTACCGAATATCGGTTACCGAATATTTTCGGTACGGAAACGGTTTCCATTCTTCCATTTTTCAGTTATACCGAACCGATAAATATACCGACATTTAACAAAACTTTCCTGTTATAAAATATAAATTGTAAGGCTGTTGTTGAGATCTGAAAGTGAAGGAATAAGTGGGACCAATGAAATGTGTGAAAAAGAAAATAAGAAACCATGTGCTTGATGTGCAAAACAGTGGGCATCGACTCATTTTCCCATTCTCCATTTTTTTCTCTCTCTACAATACCTCACATGCCCCTCTACCTCTCCACCGCCAAACCACCTTCACGCACCTCCTACAGGCCGGCTGCCGCACCTGAGCAATCAGTGACCATCTTTCTTTCTACACCTTATTTCATTTATACCTTATATTTCTTCTTTTCCATTTCTCTCTCTCTACAATACCCATCTCTCTCTACAAAATATTTGTATATATGTATACCTTACATGGCTCTCTCTGTCCACCGCCACACCACCTTCACGCCGCCTCTCACCGATCGGCCGTCGCACCTGATCAATCAGTAACCATCTCTCTTTCTATCAAACACTCGATTTTAAGGGAAATTATTGAGGGCTCTTGAAAGGGGGCTTACTGCTCCTTCTAGGGTTCTTGTGGAGTTTATCTTAGTTACAAATTCCTCCTTCTTCTTACGCTGGAAAGCATATAGGTTTGATTTCGGTGAATACCGAAAATATTACCGAACTACCGAAAATTTCGGAAACCGAAAATTCGGCAATCGAAGTAATTTCGGTTCGAAAACGGTTTTGGTTTTGATAGTACCGAAAATCTCGGTTCGGTTCGGTATATGCGATTTCGGTTCGGGAACCGTGCCGAGTCCAGCCCTATAAACAGTGCCCTGTTCACGGAGAAATTTAAGAAATGAGGTTTTTCTGTATTCCATGGCATTATCAGCTCGAAAAACTTTAATGGGACGAGAAAACTGAGTTCGAATCTTGCGAGAAAAATTATAGTAAATTTGGGCTAATTTAGAACGATTTTTTATAAGATAGATCCAAGTAAAACGAGAATAATCATCCAAAAAGATAACAAAATATTTTGAACCTCCCATGGTAGAATGTGGAGAAGGTCCGCAAACATCAGAGTGAATAAGATCAAATGGTGCTGAAGAAATAGAATCATTTTTGTTAAAACATAATGCAGGTTGTTTTCCAAGTTGACAAGATAGACACGACAATTTCTCAGACTTTATTGACCCTAACTGACCAGATGACACAATAGAATGAAGACGATCAAAAGACATATGTCCTAAATGGGAATGCCACAACTCAAACGAAGAAACAGGTGGTGTGGATGCAGTAGTAGTTTGTGTGGATGCAACAATAAGAGTAGGTGAGGTACGAAGGTGTGTGAGCTCAAACATGTGGCCAACTTTATGGCATATCCCAATAATTTGTCCCGTCTGAGGATCCTGCACATGACAACCAGAAGAAGAAAATATAACATTCAGCCCAAGGTCACATAGTTGACCAACAGAAATAAGGTTGATAATCAATTTTAGAATATGAAATGTAGCAGGTAAAGAGAGGCTAGGTGTAGTAACCGTCCCAACATGTCTAATAGATAACTGAGAACCATCAGCAGTTTTAATGGTGGGTGTATGAGAATTATAACTTTTAGATGTGAAAATAGCAGGATCAAAAGTCATATGATTGCAGCAGCCAGAGTCAAAGAACTAAGATGTACATGTGGTGGTAGCCATAGCAGAACCAGAAGAGGATGTAACCTGTTTAAGAAGAGCTGTGATGTCAGCTAGAGTCACAGGTGCAGTAGAAATGTCTGCCTCAGTGGAATCAGTGGTGGCAGCGGTGATGGTGCTGGAAGATGATCTAGAGGAGGATCTCCTGGATGGGTTCTTGTAACAATCAGCTTGAAAGTGACCTGGTCCCACCTTTTTACAAAAGAAACACGTCCTAATTGGACACTTTAGTACAATATGGGTGGTGGCATGACAGTACGCACATTCTCGAGAAGACGAGTTTTTGGTAGGTTTCGAGCTTTGAACGGCTAAAATAGCATGAGAATTGTGGGCCTGAGTGGCAAACCGAGTTTCTTCAGAGAGAAGCTCTGTTATGACATCATCAAGAGACGGTAAAGGATTGCGAAGGAGTAGAGCAGTCCAAACTGGTTCGAATTTATTGTGAAGTCCCATTAGAAGAGTGATAACACGCTGGTTATCTCGGTATGTTTCAAATTTTTCTGTATCATGCTCACAAAAAGTAGGTTCGAATTGGGCTAGCTGATGCCAAATAGCTTGAAGGTCGGATAAATAATCATCAATCGATTGCTCGGGTTGTTGGATTTTAGAATGTAAAGCAATAAGCAATTGGTACTGATGGGAGAGATCCTTTGGAGTGTACCTAGATTTTAAAAAATGCCAGACTTCCTTTCCGGTGGTAAAACGACCAATTTCCTACCCTATACGAGAGATAGAGGTATTCCGAACCCATGTGATAATATCACAATTTTTGCTTTCCCAATCATTAAGTCGATCATTGAACTTATCGTCGGTTTCATCGGTTTTCTTGGTTGGCTTAATGACTTCTCTAGTAACAATTCACCAGGACTTACGAGACTTCAAAAAACTGGTCATGGCTTGGGACCATTGAACATAGTTGGTTCCATTGAGAACGATAGAGATCGAACGCGAAAACTCGTGCTTTTCTATTAAGAAATATATAAGATAACACAGTATCTGTAAAAAATAATCTGATTTTGAGAAATCTGAGGCCAAAAACGGATCTGGAGCAGTTGATTTAGTGGGGAACCGGTCTTAGAGTGGAACAAATCGGGTTAGATATAGGTGAACCGGTCAAGGGAGTAAAAACCGGTTTAGGGTTTTTAGGGCAGTGGCGCGTGGATCTGGGCTGCGTGATTGGGCGATGTTCCAGCGGCACGTATAGGTGTGTGTCAATTCCGATCGGGGTGATTTCTACGGATTTTGGTTCGTATTGAAGAGACGAAGGTTTAGGTATATTATATGGGTGGTTTAGGGTTTTGTATCGAGGTGGCGATTGATCAAGAAAGGAGGGTGCGTGTGGATTTGGGCGGCGCGACTGGGGGATCTTACCGAGGCGTGTGAGATGTCCGAATGGGGTGTTTTAAACGGGGTTTGGTTCGTATTGAAAGGACGAAGCTTTTGGTATAATTTTTGGGTTAACCGAGGTTCTGTATGGCTTTGAACAGTGGATCGACAGTTGGACGAAGCTAGGGTTTTTGATTGGTTGGTTGCTTGGGTTGATGATGCTAGGGTTTTTGATTTGGATTTGGTTGAAGATTAGGTGAAAGATTAGTTCTAGAGGAGGATGAATCCCTCTGATACCACGTTACGAAATAGAAACGAAAGAGAGATTGAAGAAGGAGAATAAAGAATTGTATTACTTTCTTGATAAGAATGTACAATAGAGTAAGGATATATATATTAGAGATAAAACCCTAATCTAGGATACAATTTGAAAAGTATAATGGGAACACAATCAATACAATTAATACAATATGGAAAGTAGAATAGGAATAGGAAACATAATATATAGTATATTCTAACATTTATCATTAGCTATCATTTAAACCAAGAAACCTAGCAAATAGAATTATTTTTTACAGCTTTGGCATCGAATATGGCATCTAAGTTACATATATAATGAAATTCTTGTACGTTACTTAATGCAAAATTAGGGTATAATTAGACTTTAGAAGTTAGATCATACCAATGGTCAACCACATATATATAGTCATCTCCCATCCCCCAATAATCATTTTAATTTTAAAAACACTTAAAATTTTTTGTAAAATTATTTTAATGAATTTTTTTTAACAAATATTGACCCACTACCTACTCCTTTTAATCAATACTAATCCACTCTTTAATTTTTGAAGGGCCAGCACTACACCAGAATAGCTCTTTTGTAATGGATATAATCCGTTAAAAAAATATTTCTAACACAAAAAATCCGTTAGTAATTAGGCGTGGGAAACACTTTAGTAACGGATATATCCGTTACTAAAATTAGCCAAAATCCGTTACAAAAATTATTTTGTAACGGATTAAATACATTGCAAATCCGTTACTTATACTAATTTTAGTAACGGATTTAACCCGTTAAAAATACTGACCAACCGTTACAATGGCACATAAAAGTAATTAAATCTTTAATAATTTATAACGGAAAAAACCGTTACTAATAAGATAACCGTTGCATATTTGTAACGGTTTATAGCTATTACATAGGGTAAATTATAAAAAATATATTTATGTTTTTGCCCATTATCCCTATACAAAACAATAAAAATTTGTGTAACTATAAAGCAACTAGTTTTAGTAACAAAATTTGAGCGCACATTACAAATTCTCATATAATGATCAAATGGCATCATACAAACCAATATCCATTCAAAAATCAATTCAATATTCTTACAAAAATACATTGGTCCACAAATATAAGGTACCAAAGATGTCCAACCATACATCAAATATACTATAAAATATAGCTAATACATTGCAAACGAAGCTCAAAGTAAAGTTACAAAGTACTTACGTAAAAGGGTTTAACACTTTCCAACACACAAACATAAGGTGGTGAGCCCTTCATATATTATTAACTAATTTCAACTATTTACTTGGGAGAGAGAAAGAGAGCCGACGGCGACAAATTCTTAAATACCCAATGAGATTTACTATTAAATTCAACATAATGGAATCTCTGGTAGAAACTTATTTAATTGCCAATAATATTATATATAAAAAATGTTTTTTTACTTTATTAATTAACAAAGAACTATGAATAAATACAAACAATGGCGGAGTTGAAAATAAATATTATCCACGGCTAGTGTAAAGCTAAATACAGACAGACATCCTATGCTGCAAAACTGCTACAGATTTGCAGCAATTACTGCAGCCAAACTGCTGCAGAAGAAACAAATATCTCTAATCTTAAGAAACTAAATTAAGCTATAAGAAGAAACAAATCTATAACTGCAGATACATACATATTGCAAGTGATTACAGATAGACAAATAAATAGTAAGATTGTGTACGGAAACTTCATACACTAAAGATTAAGCACTAATATTAAGAGAATGGAATCAAACAATCATGTAAACACACACACGTGTATATATATATGCAAGACATATTAGAACCTAAGAACATAAAATTGCATCATGAAAATCATACACTAAATTAATTTACAAAAATTTTGACATAACAAAAACGAAAAATTTCCACATAATCGAATCAGATCTACACCCGACCAAAGATCAGAGAGACGGAGAGGAAGAATGAGATGGAAAATATATATCTTAGACAAACATTAGATGAGATTGTATCATTAGAACAGAGTAGGAATCTGATTTTGGGGAAGAGATATACCTCAGTGATTCGATGATGATGCATAGCGTATCCCTGTTGCCAATGAGTAGGATTGAAGAGAAAGAGAAACCTAGGGTTTCTCTGCACTTGATTGATACCAAGGGTTTCTCCGATCGACTACCTAGGGTTTTTGGTACACGAGAAAAGATTTGAAGATTGGGGAAAACCATAATAGAGAGCTTCTAGTCGTAGTTGTGGCCTAACGAGGGAAAACCATAACAACAGCGACGAAGGGGGTGAGAGGAACGGCGGCGAGACGAACAGGGTGAGAATAACGATAGCGAGGTGGAAGGGTGAGAGGAACGGTAGCGAAAGGAACTGTGAGCTGCAAAGGGCCTTTTTGTTCTTTTCATTGAGCGTGAGAGACAATTTTTTTTTTGTTTAATTAAAATATAAGCGGTAAGGTGAAAATTTGAGCGCAATTTTCATTTTTTGTTTAGTAACAAGTTTTGTAACGGATAATCCGTTACATCTTTATTTTTTTTTAATCAAGAATTATTTAATTGAGTGAAACTAATATTTATTCTTTTAGTAACAGATATTTTATATTAGTAACGGATTAAACATGTTACTAGATTTTAATGGATTTAATCCGTTACTAATCATAAAAATTGTCTGTTACAAATTGCGCAAAATGGTGTAGTGCAGTTAACCACTATCGATCTTATCTCCGAAGATTTGTTTATCTTTCATCACCCATATATATTCAATTTTAAGAAATCAGTAAACTATCTTGTCAAATTGCCGTTGATGAGATTCAAACCATGTCCACTTTTATAAAGAGTGAACGATAAAACCATTTGACTTCGGCTTATTTGACTAAGACTAAGTCTTTAATTTTATTATATTATAAGCTTATAGCTATGATTTAAACCAAGAAACCTAGCAAATGGAATTATATTTTACAACTTTGACATAAAATATGGCGTATAAGTTACATAATTAAATTCTAGTACTTTAGTTACTTAAATACAAAATTAGAGTATAAATAGACTTCAGAAGCTAGTTCATACCAATATATGGTCAACCATATATAGTCATCTCTTCACCTACTGATTATTTTAATTTTAAAAAGACTTAAACTTTTTGTTTTTTTTTTCCTATTAAGAAATTATTTTAATGAAAATTTGTCAAATATTGACCCACTCCCTGCTCCTTTTAGTTTTTTACTATCAAAAATGGCAATTAGAGAATAGGAAAAATACAAAAAGCCAATTATTAAGCTTCCATTATATAAGTGTATGAACAATTTCTATAATTGAAGACTGAAAGGAGAGTTACAAGTTCATCTACCTCTATATATATTTCTGCCCAAATTCCACAGGTATTTGTTCTTCAATCTTCTTCTGTGCAAAAATGTATAGCCTTACAAATTTTCTTCTCCATGTGATTGTTTTTCAAATTGCATGATTCCCTTTTTATTTTTATTTTTATTTTTGTATGTGTTATGTTAATCATTATATGGTTCTCACACTTTCTTTTTATTTGTGATATACAAAGAGATTGAAATTTGAAACTGTCCCTGATAAGTTCTTGTAATCGATATGCTATGTTGTTTAGTATTAACATTTTTAGTATGCACTTAAAATTATGAAATATACATCCCTATCATGTTACTTTTGTTGGTTTATGTGTTTTCTATAATTTTGTGAAGGGAAATAGTTATTATTAATTGACTAAGTTACAACAATGGCTAAACTAATTGAAAATTTCAGTTTGCGCCCTAAACTTTTTTTTATTCAGTTTGTACCCTACATATTCAATTTGTTGCAATCAACTCTAATATGTTATTTTTGACAAACTTTCTAACCGGCATCCACCACGAGTATCTTGGGTGTTAGGTTTTTAAGGGTAATTTCAGGGAACACAAACTAAAACAAATGATTTGTTTGTTGATAAGTAAGTGTAAATGGGACTTTGGTTGTATATTTATTTGTTTTTAAAATAGTCTTGGTTTGTGTTTTTCCAAAATTACCCATGTAAAACACACACTTGAATTGCTAGTAGTGGACGGAGAATAGAAACTTCGTCAAAAAGGACCTACTAGAGTTGATTGCAACAAATTGAATGTATAGCGGTGCAAACTGTCTCAAAACATTGTTTAGGGTGCAAACTAAAATCTTCAATAAGTTTGTCCAGTTACATACCATAGCCTAAATTGAAAGCGAATCTTGAAAGAGAAAACAAATGTGTTATGATAGTTTTTTGTTGCTTCCTAATTTTCAGTACGAAAGAGAAAAACACGAGCGAAAAATACGCATGCCGACTGATGGAAACGAGGATCCTTATCTTATGTTGGAAACATCAATTAGGGAACAATTAGATGAATTGCAGCCGATTTTTCCGGACTGTTGTATCTATAGAGTTCCTCCTAAACTTCGCAGTGTAAATGAGAAGGCTTACACACCTCAAATAGCATCTATTGGTCCTCTTCACCACGGAAAATTGGAGTCGCAAGCTATGGAAGATCAAAAAATGAGATACTTAAAAGGCATTCCTGGATCGGACTAACATGAGTTTGAAGAACTGTATAAAAGTGATGAAAGAGTGGGAAGAGAGAGCTCGCAATTGTTACGCAGAAAGAATTAAACTAACAAGTGACGAATTCGTGAAGGTTATTCTTGTTGACAGTTGTTTCATCATAGAGGCTATTTTGAGGTATACTGCGAGTGATATGAAAGAACAAACCGATTTCTTAAGCAAACCGCATATGATTTATCATGTACGAACTGACCTTATTTTGCTTGAAAATCAGCTTCCTTTCTTTGTACTTAATGGTTTGTTCAGTATAGCCTTTAATGACCAATCTAGAACGACATTCCCCGAGCTTTGTATCAACTACTTTCAGTATCTTATGATAACAAGAGATTTTGAAAAAACAGTCAGTAATTTGATGATCCAACTAAAGTCGGGTTATGAAGTAAAACAACTTCTTGATTTGTTAAGGATATCTCATATATCATCGTCCCTAATGCTACGCCCAGAAGGCAGAGGAAAGCTCATAAAAATACGCAATGCAGCAGCGCTTCAAGAGGCGGGAATGACTTTTAAGAAGAGGGGATCAATCAATTGCTTGCTTGACTTGCGCTATATTGTTGGCGTCCTAGAAATTCCACGGATAACAATAGACGACTTTTCAGAATTTGTGCTAAGAAACTTTGTCGCCTTTGAGTTCTGTCACTATCCGTTTGATAGTTACATAACTGATTATATTATTTTCATGGATAGCCTAATTGATACAGATAAGGACGTGGATATACTAGTTGAGAATGATGTTATTATGAACTGGTTGGGTGATAGCTCTGCAGTCGCCGCTCTACTTAATAGTCTCGCAATTGAAACTATAGTATGGGGGACGACAGGTGCAAATTTCAATATTATATATGAAAGCCTGAATGCATACTGCAATGTTCGTCGGCACAAGTGGAAGGCAACCTTGAAACGCGATTATTTCAGTACGCCTTGGAGAATTGTCTCTACTATTGCTGCTGTTGTATTGCTTTTGCTTACATTTGTACAAACCATAACTTCTATCATTTCTCTTTAAACCAGTCTTAATAGTTGTAAAACTACAAATATTTCAAATTTGCAGTATAATTATTCAGATCCTTGGTATATATGTGGGTCCAATGAGTTCAAATTGCACATTGGCCTACTCATTTTGGAGAAGAACTCGGATGATTACATATGATATCAGAGTAAACTTAGGACTAGTACCACATAACATGCGATATATAGCTACTATGCTTGCCGTAGAATTTAGTTTGTTACTTTATTATTGTTTTCATTTTATAGTTTTTAATCTAGCTATTTCTTCAAAGCTCACACTTCCACAATGCATAGCTCAAAATTTAATACCATCCACCTTGAAACAATTATAGTTATCACATTGGAAGAAAAATTACTCAAATTTTGAGACGACGGAGTAACTTTTTACATAAGTTTATTTCTTAAAATCAAACAATAATAATTAAATAATTCATGAATTAATACTACCCTCGTCTCCTAAAAGATGACGTGGTTGAAATTCTAAGACTATTTTAAATCACTTTAAGGGATAAGATTAGAGATTTTTGTTTAAATTCAAATTTTAACTAAATTGAGACCCACCTATTATTTTTTTTAATTTTCTTACGAAAACCCTTCTCATTAATTTACCATTGATCCATTAATTAGCAAATAAGAGAATTCCTCACATATCCTATTATTGGGTCTAATGGTATTAAAGACAAACTTTTTATTTGAAATATAATTATGTTACATGTATTGTCCTCTTTTGCTTTACGCTACCTCGCATGCTTATGACATGCCATTAATTGGTGTAGTCCTTCAACCATTTGAGATAGTTTTTTAATTAAAGGAATATGATGATGTTGGGATTTGCAGAAATTTCGAAAAGTTACAAAGAAAGAGGTTAAATTGAAAGTTGGGAATTAACTCACTGGAGCTTGATTCAATGGTGGATGCAAAGATAATTTGGTATGCAAAAAGAGATTATAAGGCTAAAACTATTTTCAAGGAACTGTTTGGCTTCTAAAAAATAAGTGGGGGTGAAGAGAAACAAGTTCAAAAATTTTAGTAGGTTGAGAAGATTGTTTTCGTGAGCGGATTCAAAATCTCCCTTATTTTAATCTCGAGCTTTATTAATTATTCGAACTCGAAAGCCCCTAAAACACTAATTTGGAGAGAAAGGAAGAGAAAATTCATAAGCTGCTTTGTTTGGGAGTTTTAAAAGGAGAGAAAAGGAGAGAAAAGAAAGGGAGGAGGGATCACAACTTTCTCTCCGAACAGTTCTCTCGGAATTGAAAAGAATCCAAGAAAAAAGAAAGTTTAAATTAATAATTTTTGGTCAGAGGACACTTTTACCCATAAATTTATTTTAAAAATTTTAGAAATTCCAGCCATATCCTCTTTAGGTAGGTTTTATACAAGCCGTCATCCCATCCTCCCATTGTACTACCGTCGTCCTCCTTTGACTTTGCAAGACTCCAGGTATGTGTTCACTTTACCTTTCTTATATTACGCTTTATATTTATTTAATATATATACATATATTAAATAAATATAAATGTGCATTTGTTATATAATATTTTTTTAATAATTATTATTTATAATTAATCTATCAAGATTGAAAATAATAAATATATATATATATATATATTAAGTCGTAATTTGTGCCAAAAGTATTATTAATCATTAAAAAAAATTAAATCTTAGATACACAATTTTTTTATACCTTATATATTTGTTCAAGATTCAAAATCATTGTACCTATTATACATATATTTATATGTATAGTTCTTTGCCGAATATGTATATATATACTAGGTTGTAATTTATGTCAAAAGCATTATTAATCATTATAAAAATCTTAAATCTTAAGTACGCAATGTTTTTATAACTATATATTTGTTCAATATTCAAAAATCATAGTACCTTAATGTACACACACACACACACACATATATATATATATATATGTATAGCATCCTCTGCCTTTATTTATATTGTAATATTAAATTGTTGAATTTTTAATTATGATTATTTGTATGTATCATGATAACAAATTCAATATATTATTTTTTATGGTTCTTCTAGTTTGTTAGATGGATAGACAAGACAATGATGAAATAAATGAACTTATTACATTGGTTAGAAGTCAACAATTAATTGCGGTTGAGGTTATGTGTCATGTCTTCAATTATATTGCACATCAAAGAATTAACAAGAATTATGTTAATTGCCCTGATAGAGAAACAATGATAGAGAGACAAAGAGTACGGGATGAATTAATGTTTCAACTTACCACAACAGAAAAATGCCGCCATATTATTTGCATGGGACCACAAGCTTTTCAAAATCTTTGCATCATACTAGAAAAACATGGCAGTCTCTTGGCTACTCAACGTGTGTCAATTGAAGAACAAGTTACTAGATTTCTTCACATTCTAGCAAAAAATTTGAGGAACCATACAATTTCATTCTTCTTCGTAGCGTTTTATGAGCGGTGATATCTTTGGAAGGAAAATTTCTTCGACAACCTACTGCAGCACAAATTTCCCTTGAAATTCAAAGTAATGATAGGTTCTATCCTTATTTTAAGGTACTTAAATTTTTATTTTTATTTTTGACTCGAATTTTGATGTATATATTATACATAGATAGTTACAATCCCGTTTATGTCAGGATTGTGTAGGAGCAATTGATGGGACACATGTTCTTGTAAAAGTTTCTAAAAGTGAAGCAGTGAGGTTTCGTGGTAGGAAGGATTATCCAATACAAAATGTGTTAGTTGCTTGTAGTTTTGACTTGAAATTTACTTATGTATTACGTACCTAACTAGGAAGGGACCGCATCCGACTCAAGAATTATTAAAAATGCATTTACAAGAGAAAATAAGCTACAAATTCCAAATGGTAACACTCGTAGATAAGAAATTAATTTTTAAATATTAATTAATTTTTATATACCAATCACTCTCATTTTTATTTAATAGGTAAATATTATCTTGTCGATGCGGGATTCATGAATAGAAGTGAACTTATGGCACCTTTTAGAGGTGTGCATTATCACTTGAAAGAGTATTCAAGTAAAGGACTAGAGAATGCTAAGGAGTTATTTAATCATCGTCATGTGCCATTGCGTAATGCAATTGAAAGGGCATTTAGTGTATTAAAGAAGCGATTTCCTATCATAAGAAGTACAATTGAACCAACTTATTCCGTTGACGTGCATTCAGAGATAATTCTTTCTTGTTGCATATTGCATAATTATTTAATGGATGCAGACCTAGATGAAGAACTTTTAACAGAAGTTGATGATGAGATTAATAACCAACTTATTCCGTTGACGTGCAATCATAAGAAGTACAAATGAACCAACTTATTCTGTTGACGTGCAATCAAAGATAATACTTGCTTGTTGCATATTGCATAATTATTTAATGGATGCAGACCTAGATGAAGAACTTTTAACAGAAGTTGACAATGAGATAAATAACCAGACTCCAAATGTAGAGGAAGTTGCCCCTCTAAGGGATGACAATGAAGATGCCGTGCTAGGAGAATATCTAAGAAATTCCATAATTAGTGACATGTGGGATGATTATGTATTATAATTAAGTAATGTCCTAAAATGTGCACTTTGAAATTTCTCAAATATTTATTATAACACTTGAATCTAACTTATGTTATACTAGTTTTCTTGCTCTTTTTATGTTAATTTAATGGTTATCTTTATTTAAAAATACGTAATCTATTATATTTGAGTGTACCTCTTAATTTGTTTAAATATTCTATTCCTTGTGATATATAGATATCAAATATGAGTACCAAAAAAGTTGGCAATTTGTCTTGGACAACTAAAATGGATGATCTTTTTATTGAAGCAATGCTTCAGCAAGAGCGTGAAGGGAACAGGCCTGATAGAGCTTTCTTAACTACTGCATATGCTAACATGGTGAAAGAGATGAATGAAAAACTTCTAACTATTGGGTTTACCAAGCAGAACTTGAAGAATCGATTGAAAACTCTCAAAAAGGATTTCGGTATTTGTCATGACACATTCAAAGGCAATAGCAGATTTTCTTGGAGTCCCATAACAAAATTGTGGAGCACTAAACCTGAAGTATTTAAAGAATTAACTGAAGTGTTTGTCCTTTTTTTAATCATATGTTTGTCTCCTTATTTGAATTATTTAATTTTATTAATGTAATGTCTTACATATTTTTCTTCCATTTAATAGGCAAAACTAGATGCTGCAAAATGGATGACTAAACCTGTGAACAACTATGACAAATTAAAAGATTTGTTCACCCAAGATAGGGCAACATGTGATGGTATTGAAACAACTAAAGAAAAGAAACATCGATGGGAGAAAGTAATGGAGACGAGCGAAAGCATCATAATTGATGATACTACATTAGAAAGTTATGGCATTGATTTTTCTGATGGATTTAACATAATTTCCCCTCCAGACCCTTCTAAAGTAACACCTTAAAATGGGAAAAATAAAAAGGTTTCTCATGTGGAGAAAGTGATTGAGGTTATCAAGTCTGCATTTGATAATGTCGCCGGAGCTATCAGAGAGGGAAATGTTATTATTAGAGAATCTCATTCACGTGTCTATTCCGAGTCAGAAATTTATGAACAGTTGATGGCTATTGGAGTGCAATCTCATTTAATTGATGATGCATACATTTTTCTATCACAAAATCCAGAAAAAGCAAGAGTCGTATTTGTAATAATCTTGGAGAAAATGATGCAGGGTGCTTGTCTTCTATGAAACAATGGGTGGATTTAATTATTTAATAATATTATATTATAATTAAGCTTATTATTATGTTTTTATTACGACATTGGACAAAGTGGGATTTACTAGGCTCTTTGATAATTTATTATTGATTTGTCATATTATGAGATAATTTAGAACTCTTATAGTACTTAGATTTATTAATAAATTAGTTTATAAAATTATGTGTTATGTGCAAGGGTAAAATGGTAGTTTTAATTTTTTTTTTCCTTTCTTTTCTTCCCTCACTTACAAACATATGGAGAGAAAGTAACTTTCTTTCCCCTCTAAACTCACAAATACAGAGAAAGAAAGTAAGTTTCTTTTCTCTCATATTTAGACATTCTCTCCCTTTCTTTTCTCCCCTAAACTCATAAACAAAGGGAAAATATTCCCCCGCGCTGGTTGTTCTCTCTTACCGAAAACCCAAATTTTCTTGCTTGTTAATCGTGGTGCTCTCCTCCTTCGACAGTAGTTCCTCCTTGGTTGGTCGGTGGTCAACTCGCATCCTTATTTCTCTCAATAGATCCTCCGATAGTGGTTCTTCTTCTTCCTCCTCTTCTTCTTATTCCTTATTTCTCTCAGTAGATCCTCTGATAGTGGTTCTCCTCCTCCTCTTCCTCCTCCTCCTCATCGCTCTTCAACCACCATTGCATTAACCTAGGGCTTTTTTCTGCTTGATGCCAATTGCTACGATATTTGGACTTCGTAGATAATTATTAGCTAGGTTTGCTCCAATTTTTGGATCTAATTTGTGAAACTTTATTTGATCATATTGTTAAACCTAATTTATTGTTTTGATTCATTACTCTTGGAATCCTATAGTTTGATGTTCTGATTAATTTTTTGTATATATATATATATTTGTTCCATCTTCAAGCCCTAATCTATCACTCCCTCTTTGCTCTGCTCCCTTGTTGGCCTCAATGTGTTAAGTTTAATCGATTTTTGTTTATATTCATTTTTTTCCTTTCCCTGATTTTTTTTTTGAGTTTGATTGCCTCAATTATCTTTTTTAAGGTGGGGGGTTCTAGTTCCACATGAAAATTTCAAGGGCAAGGTTACTTAAAATAAATAATGCTTGTTGTAGATTTACTTGTCAAATATAGGACATAATGAACATTTTTACTTTATATTCTAATATTATGTTTTTTTATATGTTTTTTTTCTTGTTTGATGGTTAGGCTTTCAATGATTGGTTTGATGCACCAATTGGATATATCTCAATCACTTCATGCTACACACTCGAGTGGGATAAGTGGCGGAACAATCCTGAAAAAGTGGAGCTGCATTAATTCATGGGAAAGGACAATGTGCCATTCCACACTGTAAGTGCAGTATTTTAGTATGTTCCTTTTTCGACCATTTTAGATACCTATATTGCTTCACAAAGTTCGGACCTTTAAGATAGCGGGATAATGCCAAATTGGTTGATAGTTGCTTTTGTGCATTTTTATATGATCATAATTGTATCACTTTATAACCTGGCCATGATTGGTTTTGTTGCAATTTATCAATTGCCAATATTTTTCTCCTCGATAAGGTGATTTGAAAATTTTAAATTGATTGTAAAATTATGCTGGGATTTTTACTAATATTATTTGAGTCCATAGTTTTGGAGTTGTCGTAAAGGGGGATGTGGGATAATGTTATTTCACAAGAGTGGATTTCGAACACTTGTTGTATTTACTAGTATGTCACATTTTGAATTTTTTTTTATAAGAAACTAAGTCAATCTTATTAATAAAAAGCAAGAGAACAAGATTCACAAGTGAGAGAGGGCAAGATATCCTCTGCACAAGAGATCAAGAAGAATTACAAGCTTGCATATTGTCAAAGAAACTAAAACAATCTAATCTAAAAAGGAAACTCTGAGCCAAATCAATAACATTGAACACCCTAGCCCACGAATCTACCGAAAAAATAATAGTATCCCAAATCTCATCGGCTCTAGTGAATTTATCATAAAAAATTATGCTATTTCTTTCTAGCCACAACTTCCAAGCCATTGCCAAAACCATAATTCTCCACAAGATTTCAGCTTTTGCATAATCCAACCCAAAACTCCATTTTATCACAACACAATATGCCCACTTTTTTGGCAAAACACCCTCAACATGCACCAAGCAAATAAAAGAGTTTTGACCACATGAAATGGGCCACCGAGCAATGCACTAGGATATGATCAATAGATTCACTTTCCTTTTGCAAAGGATACAAACTGAAGGAGATAGCATACAATTCGGTCTTCTAACTTGGATTTTACCACATGTATTAACTTTACCCAAAGAAGCAAGCCACGCAAAGACTTTAACTTTATGAGGAACATCCCTTTCCAAAACAAATTGCATTGAGGAAAAGGCAGAGATGAAGACGGACAAGAGAGAAATTCCAAGAAAGACTTACAAGAGAATTCACCCGAAGAACTGCCCCCACATACCCTTTTGTCCCCATAATCGAAATTGAAATAAGCATTTCCAATAATACCCATAAGATCGAGAAGTAAAATCAACAATATCCCTATTATTAAAATTCCTTGAGAAATTCAAGTCCTAAAAGAAATTGGAGGAAGACTGCCACTTAAGAACCGAACTAATGACTGCATTCTGAGAAAGGGATAAACGATACAATCTAAGAAACCGGTCTCTTAAACAACTAGACTCAACCCATACATCTGCCCAAAACTGGATTCTATCCCCCCTCCCCAAAACCAATTTGATATTTTCCATAAACTTCTCCTAAATTCTTGCAATGGACTTCCATGGGGAGCGAAGAGTGGCATTGAAAAGTGTATTCACATCCCACCCATTCAAGTGATTACCATACTTATGAAGAATAATAAAGAGATTTACTTTCCAATGGAAAATGCCATAACCATTTACAGAGTAGTGCCATATTTTTGTACTTTAAATTCCTTACCCCAAGACCACCACATTTCTTCGGTAAATAAATTGTCTCCCATCTAACAAGGTGATCCCTCTTATAATCTCCCCGACCTTCCCAAAAAAAATTCCTCATTTTCATTTCAATAGCTTCTATCATGCTATATGGCAATCTAAACACCGACATAAAATACACTGGCATACTCCCCAAGACTGCTTGTAACATAGTCAACCTACCACCTCTGGATAGACCACCTTTATGCCACCCTTTTAGTTTCCTTGAAATTCTTTCAATGACTGGATCCCAGAACGCCAAACTATTCGGGTTACCCCCAAGTGGCATACTGAGATAATTCAATGGCCAGGAACCTCTAACACACCCCACCTCAGCTGCAATACGATCAATACAATTAGACTCCATGTTAACACCCACAACACTGCTCTTTGACATGTTTATTCTAAACCTCGACACCCGGGTAAAGATATCCAAAATCCACACCAAATTACTGACTTTATTGATCCGATTTGATAAAAAGAAAATGCTATCATCTGCATACTACAAATAAGAGATTTTAACCTTTTCGCTTCCCACTTCAAAACCTTTTATCAAACTAGCCCCCAAAGCTTTTTTCACCAATCTACTAAGAATATCTGCCACCAAAATGAATAAAAAAGGGGAAAACGGATCACCCTACCTTAAGCCTCTACTTTCCCAAAAACGCCCCCTTGGTTTACCGTTGATTATGACCGAGAAATTTGTCGATGAAAGGCATCCTTGAATCCATTTTCTCCATCTCTCTCCAAACCCCTTTTTTTCTAATATGAAGTCTAGAAAATCCCAGCACACATGGTCATACGCTTTCTCAAAATCAATTTTGAACACGATACCTTCCTTCTTTTTCCCTCTATACTCCTCCACTACTTCATTTGCTATAAGGATGAGATCAATGATTTGCCTACCCTTAACAAAAATCCCTTGTGTTTGATCGATCGTATCATCTAGCACCTCTTTTAAACTCAAAGATAGCACTTTCGCCATGATTTTATAAAGAGAAGTCACCAGGCTAATTGGTCTAAAATCTTTAACCATCCTTCTTCGGAATTAAACAAATGTATGTCGCGTTCGTCTTTGCATTAACCATCCTTTTGTTAAAAAATTCATGGAAAACTTTCATCGAGTCCTCTTTTATTATATCCCACCCATTTTGTAAAGCCGACATTGTGAAACCATCTGGCCCCGGGGCTTTATCTCCATCGCATTGAAACATTGCCATCTTGATTTCCTCCTCCTCAAATGGCCTCTCTAGAAAACTCCTATTTCCTTCACTAATACTAGCCCATTCAAGCCCTTCTATCCCATATTTTAAACTATCTTCTTCAGTGTATAACTTAATAAAGAAACTTGTAATTTCCTCTACTATATCCTACTCCTTTTGTAAGATATTGCCTTTCGAATTCTCAATCTTGTTGATCACCTTACTTACCTTTCCGCCACTGGCAACTCTGTGAAAAAGCCTTGTGTTTTTGTCCCATTCCTTAACACCTTTGATTCTCGCCTTCTAATTCCAAGAAATTTCTTCCTTTATGATCAAATCCTCCAATTTTCTTTTCATTCCTTCCCTTTCCGACCTCTCGTTATTAGTGAGATTCCCTTTATTTTCCTTATAGTCGAGCTCCTCAATTCTGTGCAAAACAGCTTTCTTCTCCAATTTAATGTCCCTAAAGACTTTCGTATTCCATCTTTTAACATCCCCTTTGATTGACTCCATCTTACTCATAAATTTATAACCCTCCCAACCCATGTGTGTGCATCTATCCCACCAACACTTAGGCCTCGTTTGATTCGGGTATTAAAAAGTGGGATATGATTATTAATTCCACTTTTTTTATAATACCTTGTTTGGTTCGCACAAATGTGTTGGGATTATTAATATCGGGACTAATTTAATCCCACTCTTTGTGGTATAATTTAATACTAGGAGGGAGGTGGTATTGTTTATCCAGGATTAAAAAAATGAACTATATATTTTCAAAAATTCCACAACCACCACCACCCCCCCAACCCCCATGCCCTCACCCCACCCCCACCCCCACCCTAACCCCCCCACCCCCACCACCATCCCAACCCCCCACCTCGCACCACCACCACCACCACTACTACTACTACTACTACTATTACTACTACTACTACTACTACTACTACTACTACTACTACTACTACTACTACTACTACTACTACTACTACTACTACTACTACTACTATTATTATTATTATTATTTAATAATAATAATAATAATAATAATATTTTTTTTGTTATTTCAAAATATAATTCCGTATACGAGTTACAGAACCAAACATGATATTAACATTAGCATGGGATATCCTAGTATTAATACTGCATGAATCAAACATGGTATTGGTATTAAATTAATACCAGGATTAATAATCCAGTACTATTAATACTGGTATTATTAATCCCACTGATCCTAATACCTGAATCAAACGAGGCCTTAAAGTTTTCTTTAAAATCCTTGTGCTTCAGCCACATGTTTTCAAATCTGAAAGGTGTCGGACCCCATTTAAAACCGTTAGTATCTAGGATAATCGGACAATGATCCGATGTGGCTCTTACGATGGCTTCTTGTCTTGCCAAATTATTACTTCTCTCCCGCCCCGCCGTAAATACGAATCTATCAATCCTCGAGCATGCCAAATTCTCTCTCATGTTTGACCATGTAAAAGCCGCATTGTTCAGATTAATGTCTCTCAGCCCTGTACCTTTTATAAACCTATCGAACTCCTTCATTCCTTTTGTTATTCTGCCACCCTAAAATTTTTCTAACGAATATCTCACTATATTAAAATCAACCCCCCAAACGCCATAAATCCCCACGCAACCCTATACAAACTCGCCAATTCCACCCAAAACTCTCTTATGTGCTTAGCCCGACATGGCCCGTAAACTCCCGTGAACCACCAACTCTTATCATTATTAACTGGATGTAATAACACCGAAATCGAATGTAAACCCAAAATAGTCTCAACCCCTCCGAAAACACAAACATCCCACATAATCAAAATACCAATTTTTAAATGGCTAATGGTTACCTGCTTTCTTGCATAGAGATACTTACATTGGGCATAAAAGGCCTGAACTAAGAGGTGAAGTTAGCTCATTGACACTATACTACAAAGGTAATTTCTCTCACTTACTTTCTCATTTTACTTTTTCTTAACTTTAGCTTTGGATGCTCTCAAATCTTAGGGTTATTGTATTTAACGAACATATATTAGAACAGATCAAGGCGTTATTTTCTGCATCAACACTCAATTTGAAGTTTTTTTTTATATGCCTGCTTCATAAGTTGGTAGGTTGGGTGAGTTCAAATCTGCAATTACTTTGTTTTACATTTTTCAATGTCGTGCGGTGATCAGTACAACTATTTGAACTCCGATATTGTTTGTGGAAAATAATAATCTACACTAGGTCTTGATTTAGGTTCAACTGTGAATGGACTACATTGAGAGTCAGATAGGTGTTGTATTTTCTTCTATTTTTGTAGGTTGATTACTTTATTTCGAACTTTCTTCCTTTATTCACTCTTAATCAGTGGAAGAAATCTAGGACATTTTTTGTTGGATCTTTCCCCATTTCTCTCTTCAAGATAGTAATTTTGTATCTAGATCTATAATTAGGAAAATGTCTTTAAATCTAATTTTTTTTTTCCTTCAGTTTGCTCAATGGTGTTGGTCTATAAGAGGAGAATTCTTCATTGAAATAAGCGGCACTTGATGTTTTCCAATTTTTTTTGTTAGGTAGTTTATAGTGGAGTTCCTAGGATGTATTTTTCTATTCACTTGTTTCATTGATAAACTTGTGTTTAGATCTGGAATGCGAACGAAGGAAAAAATTGAGCTGATCTTTGATTCAGAAGAGATGGAAGTTTGATTTTCCCAGAATATATAATTAATCATATGGGTAGTGTATGCCTTGTTTGGGGTTGAAACTTTGTAATTATTGAAACTATGTAATTATTGATGTGCTAATTACTTTTTCTTATCGGGTTACTGTGTAATGGCTTGTAGTAGTTGACTTTTTCCAAACAGTAGTATTTAGACAAGTTCATTACAATTGGGTTTTCTACTCATCTTTTGGTTCACTAGTCTGTGTTTTACAAGGGGTCAAATAGTTATTAATACACCCATGATGTGCTTTTTCTTCTTTCTTGAAAATTATTAAATGACCAGATGTATAAATACAAATGAATTTCTTGTTTAAATTTTCACTGCCAATTCCATGGCCGAGTACAACTCTGTTGTTTTATGAACTTCAGTGGGAGAACTTTCTCATGGAAAGTTTTTGTTACTTGAGTTAATGGTGCTCTTCTACCGTCCATCTTGTGTTACCCTTCTTTGGATAACTCTCTAATTTTATCTCTTTGTACTTGCTTCTTAAAATGATTTTTGGTGCATCATGAACATTAGATTTCTTTTCATGGAGACTATGCAAAGCTTCTAGAAACTAGGTGATGAGCTTCGAGGACAATCAAAAGTCGCAAAGGATCACAAGTACGTGGTTAGTGGCTACTTCTAAACTGGCTGAGTAAACAAGGAAAAAAGGAGAGCAAAGGAATAATCTTGATCTCTCAAAGGGCCCAGTTGAATCAAAGCCTAGGGAAAACATGGGGTTTCAGGAAGATAACAAATTTGAAAGCCTCAACTTCAACATGACAAAAGGTTTAAGACCTTGCCTGCAGCATAGACACTCCTAAGGAATGACATTTTTGCTGGCTACATCTTTGTCTATAACAACGATACGATGCAAAAAGATTTAAAGAGGCAACTATTTGGTAATTATTGTTTTCTCATGCCTATCTAATTATTGTGAAAATTGGGGTAGTTACTGTTAGAACAATTAGTGCCCTAAACAATAATAAATTTCTAGATCATGTATCATATCAATTGTCAAGAGACAAGCATAAGGGATAAAATTGTGTACCCGTCTCCATGGATAATTAACGACTGAATGCAGCAGCGGATTAATGAACAATCTTAGTCCATGGAATGGTCTTCCAACCCTTTCCCTCTTAATTTCCTTAGTTTCTTTCCTTGAGAGGATGTAGAGAATATATGAAAAAACCAACTTCTATATGTTATGAAAGAAGACAGGTATATATATAGATGGATTAGGGACCATTGCCTCAATTACATAAATTCCTTTGAACTATCTGATAATTCTATTTCCGCCCCTCATAGAAACGAATTCACATAAGTGCATCTACATATTTGTTCCATGATAAATAACCCCCAAAGCTTACTTAAAACATTAGTTGGATCACTTGAGTTTAGGCTTTATTAATGATGACACACATTAATTATACATAATGTGGACCAAATTTGAATTAACTATAAAACTAAACCAACAATCTCCCACTAGGCCACATATGTATCCTGACAAATGTGCTTAACCTAATTGAGCTCATAACTTGTCATTATAACCATAGGGTATCAAACAATCTCCTCCATTAACTATGTCAATATAGGACCAAAGTGACCTTCATTACATTAATCATAACTTAGCCCATCAATGATCATGATACCAACACAATCAAATGGCATATATCAATCATGGTGCTTAGCATGAAAATTACATGTAATGTGATCTAAACATGCCTATTTCAAACTAGTCCTACTTAACTATATTGAGATCAATACTTTAAAATACTTAACAGAGTTTAATAAACTGAATACTTTATTTCAGCAAAAAAAATAAACTGAATGTAACTGTAGTTAATCATAAAGTAACAAACCAAATACAAACTCCCACTAAACTAAAGTATCCTCAAATAGACTAACACCCATATGAGTAGTGTGCTTGTGAAAGACCTTGGGTGGTAATCCCTTACTAAGCGGATCCGCTATCATGGATTTTGTTCCAATGTATTCTACGAAAATCTGACCACTCTGTACTCTTTCCTTTACAACAAGAAACTTAATGTTAATATTCTTTCACTTTGTCGAGCTTCTGTTGTTATTAGAATATAAAACCGTTGATTTATTATTACAATATAGTTTGAGTGGTCTTTCAACACCTTCCAAAATTTGCAGCCCAGTGACAAAATTTTGCAGCCATATTCCATGATTGGACGCCTTATAACATGCTATAAACTCTGCAGCCTTGGTGGATGAAGTAACGAGTGTCTGCTTAGCAGACCTCCACAAAATCACTCTACCAGCTAACAAATAAACATAGCCTAAAGTGGATCTCCTGCTGTTTTGGCATCCAGCAAAATCATAATCAAAATACCCAATGATCTCTAACTAATCCGATCTCCTATGAGTGAGCATGTACTCCTTTGTTCTTTATAAATACCTCATAACCCACTTGGATGCCTTCCAATGATCCATGCTAGGGTTACTTAAATATCTGCTTAACATGCCAACTATGAACGCAATATCTGGACGCGCACATACTTTAGCATACATTAAACTCTCTACAGCCGACGCATAGGGAATCTTCTACATTTCCTTAATTTCAAGGCTATTCTTTGGGCATTGACTGAGACTAAATTTGTCTCCTTTAGCGACCGAGGTTTCACTTGGTTTGCAATTTTGCACGCCAAATCTATTGAGAACTTTCTCAATATAGCTCTTTTGTGATAATCCCAATATACCCCGAGAACGATCTCAGTGTATCCCAATTCCTAATATAAAGGAAGCATTATCAAGATCTTTCATTTTAAAATTCTTTGACATAAATCTTTTGGTGTCATGCAACATGTCTATGTTATTTGTGGCAAGCATATGTCATCGACGTACAAGACCAGAAAAATATGTTTACTCGCACTGAACTTATGATACACACAATCATCAACAACATTTGTTTCAAAATCATATGAAGCAATGACTTGATGAAATTTAAAGTACCACTGACGAGAAGCTTACTTGAGTCCATAAATGGATTTTGTCAATTTGTAAACCATATTCTTTGGGTCTCCTGACACAAAGTTTTCTGGCTGCACCATATAAATTGTTTCTTCAATGTCAGCATTAAGAAACGCTATTTTGACATCCATTTGATGCAACTCAAGATCAAAATATGCAACAAGCGCCATAATTGTCCTAAAAGAGTCTTTTGTAGAAACCGAAGAGAAAGTCTCTTTTGAAGTCAATTCCTTCCTTTTGAGTAAAGCCCTTGGCCACAAGACGTGCCTTATACCTCTCCACATTACCATTTGAATCCCTTTTAGGTTTAAATATCCATTTACAACCTACGGGTTTTGCACCGTCCGGTAATGGGACAAGTTCCCAAACTTTATTATCTTGCATAGACTTGTTCTCTTCATTCATGGCTTTAATCCATTTAGGAAAGTTAAAACTTTGCATAGCTTGACAGAAGTTGATTGGATCATCTTCCGACATTCCATTTTCTACCTCCTGTTTGTGGAGATACACAAAATAATTGTCCGAAATTGTAAATTTTATTTCTCTCGTGGATCGTCTTAATGGCACAGATTCTTAAGGTTGTTGAGTTTGTTCCTTAAGAATGGGTTCCTCAGGAACAATTACCTCATTTTGAATGAAGGGTTGAACAACATTGCCCTGTCAAGGATCTGAAGTAACTTCTTGATCAATGACGGGTATAGAAACCTGCACATTGTCAAAAGTAGTAGTAAAAATTGGGATTGCTCCATTTTCCTCCTCGAAGAAAATGTTCCTAACTTGATTTTTCCTCCCAAACTCAACATCCTCAAAGAACGTTGAAGTTCCTGTCTTAAAAATTGACTTATTAGTGGGATTGTAAAACTTGTAACCCCGTAATCGTTCTGCATACACAATAAAGTACCTACTAACGGTTTTGGAGTATAATTTCCTTTCTTGAGGCTTATAGGGACTCGTTTCAGCTAGACATCCCCAAATATGCAAGTGCTTTAGACTAGGCTTTTGCCCAACCTAAATCTCATACGACGTTTTTGCAGCTGCTTCTGTTAGCACCCAATGTAGGATATAAGTTACTGTTTTTAGAGCTTCACCCTAGAGTGACTCTGGTAAAGTAGATTGACTAATCATACTTCTTACCATATCCTTAAGAGTTCGGTTTCGTCTCTCAGATACACCATTCATGCTAGGCGACCCTGGCATAGTGTACTGTGGGACGATTCCACATTCCTGTAGGTATTTAGTAAATGGTCTTAGACATTATTCACCTCAGCCGTCGTATCTGTCGTAGTATTCACCACTGCGGTCAGATCTGACGCTTTTTATCCGTCTATTGAGTTGTAAGTGAACTTCAGCCTTAAATGTTTTGAACACATTCAAAGACTGCGATTTTTTATGTATAAGAAATAGGTAACCATATCTAGAATAGTCGTCTATGAATGTTATAAAGTATTGTTGACCATTCCAGGAAATTGTAGGCAATGGACCACAAATATCCGTATAGATTAATTCTAAGACGTCCGTAGTCCGATTGGCACCTATTTTCTTTGTTTTAGTCTGCTTTCCTTTGATACACTGAACACAGACATCAAAGTCTGAAAAACAAGGGAGTCCAAAATTCTATCAGACACAAGACGCTCAACTCTAGATTTAGATATGTGACCTAGGCGTTTGTGCCATAATGAGGCTGAATTTTCCTTATTTAATTTACGCTTAGTACCACGTGATTCCACATGCAAGGTTTCATTGCAAGATGAAATAGTTTCAAGAAAATATAGATTATCGAAAGCACTAAGTAAACCGGTACCCACTACACCAAAGCTCCTACATTCTAACACAAAATTCTAATGGTTAGTTAGTATTGGACCCTTTTAACAAGGGCCAACCGTCATTTTTAACTTTGACCGTGAGGTTAATATAAATTTTTCAAAAATAAAATATTAACTAATACTTTTTAAACTATTTCCAGTTAATATTTCCCCAACCACGTTGTTTCCATCATATTCACTTCCCCCTCCTTCGTTTCTACATCTCCCATTCGCTCTTTTGCCCCTTCGCGTTTTGCTACAAATTGGTATAAGTTTAGGGATTTTCAAAGTCAATTTGGTCTATATTTTGTGATTCTTAAAATTGATTTGATGTTTACGCGGTGATTCTCAAACCCTATGTTCGTCCTGTTCAAGAATTTCACTCACGAATACTGTAAGTTTAAGCTCTTCTCCTTCCTAAACCCTAAGCTCATGAATAACAGAGTAATCTCTATTATAAAGGTTCGAATTCATTGATGTTTGGTTGTACTTTACTAGATTGTTGATCCTAAACCCTAATCTCAATCTCAATGTCTATGCTCAGCACACACACATTGTTGTACTTTAATAGATTGTTGTTCCTATTAGATTATAACAGAGATTAAATTGTTCATTGTTGTACTGTAAGTTTAAATTGTTTTGTGATATTTATTTTTAAAACTTGTGTTAATCTTATAGTCCTATCCTAGTTCTCAAAAATTACAAATCTAAAGCTGTGATTCAAAGGATACAAATAAGCAATTCAACAAAGAAATACCTTCACACATCTAATTCTTTCGCCAATTTCAAAGAAAAGGTAACTAATTTTGTTTATTTCGTTCTTAATTTTGATTCCCTAATTGTTCAAACTCATCGATAAATGTTTGAATCAAATTTGGAGGATGTAATTTGATCATTGTTTTTATTTGTTATTTACTATTTTACTTTTAATTTTGATAATTTGCTACTGAATCTACTTAGTTTGGTTTTAATTTTTGTAAATGTTTGAATCGAATTTGTACGATGTATATGATTGTTGTTTTGATTTTTCCTTTAAATTCGTTGGATGTTGTTTATTGTTTTACATTTTTTTATTTTTATTTTTATTTTTTGCTATTGAATCTACTTAGTTTGGCTTTAATTTTTTGAAGTAATTTAAATTGATTGAGTAATTGAATAATTTTAATGCTTGGAAATTTGAATTGATCATTTTTTTTTCTTTTGGACTGCATTTGATGATGATATTGAGTTATAACTTGCGTTAATACTTTGCTTGGTGATATTTATTTTTATAACTTGTGTTAATCTTATATGCACACACACACACACACACACATATATATCCCTTTCTATCCATTTTGATTTTCTGAATTGTTTTGTTTATGAATTCCAGTGTAGAATCATTAGGATATCAATGAAGCATGGAAAATTTCTGAGATCTAGGATTTTTATACCTTGAATTTGAAGATAGTTTTTGCTAATTTTGTTAGTTCTTTGGTATTTGAAACAGTTCTTTTTTCCTTTTTTTTAACGCTTATTAGGTTCATAACATTAGGATCTGAGACTATTTGTTAATTTCGAGGTTACTTCCCTTGTTTCTAAGGTTCGTATCCATTTGCCTTTGTTCTTTTTTCATTTTTCAAATTTCTTTATTTGGTGGTTCTTGTAAGTAGAAAATTAGTTGCTTGAATTTCCTTTGGAACTTGATTTAACTGTTTGATTCTAATTGTGTGTTAGAGTATGTGATTCTGACTTTGTGGAACAAGTTGCTTGAATTTGGTGTTTGGAGAGCTAAAAATTGAGTCGGGAAAAAGTTCTTCATTTTAGATTTGAAGGTTCAAATTTACACTAATATGATATAATAAATTATGCTTATATGAAAATTTTGATCAGTATATGGAAAGTCCTGTTTATCATACTCACATTAGCACTTTATTATTCAAGGTGGTTAATGCTCTTAGATATTGTTTCATCACAAACTATGTTAATGCTCATGTCCCGATTAGCTACTCAGATTGGAGAATCATATCGCAAAATTTTAAAGACGATGTTTGGACCGCCTTGATGGTAAATGATTGTTCTTAAGATTTATTTCATTTTTTCTATCTAAAGCTTTTGCATTAAATATGTTAATTTCATACACATATAACAGGGGGAATTTGAGCTTAATGTTCCTCCGAGTGTGGCTCACCCATTGATGGAGAAGTCATGGTCCCAAAAATTTAGGACATACAAAAATACCTTGAGGTCTTTTTTGAAGAATGACAATCCCGTGATAGTAGTTCCAAAAGGTGTCGATCGTAATATTTGGAGAAAGTTTGTAGAAAATGAGATTCAACCCACAAAGAAGCTTCAAAACAAGAAAAATTCTGAAAATCGCAAAATGTTGAAGTCTTCTCACTGTCTTGGCCGTCGTACTTATGCTCAAAAGCAATACATGATGGTTAGTATTATTTCATAAATTTTCGTAGTTTAGTCTTAGGAATTCTTTTTATCTAACTATAGAATTTTAATCCTTTAGAAATAAAAGAACCCCAAAAAACAATTCCGACGCTTTGACAAGTGGTTAGCGGCTCGAGAAAGACTAGACGGGACTGTGTTGGAGAGTGCTAAGAGTAAATATGTGAGTATATTTAACTTTTGCTAGTTTCCTAAGTTTGATCTCTTTTAACTTTATAAAGTAAAATAAACTGTTATTTGCACTTTGAAGTTTAATTATTGGCTTTTTTATGTCTTCTTCATTACCAACTAAGCAGAGGGAGATAGTCATGAAAGAAACCACAACCAATAAAAAAAGCAAATAAAATAATGTGTTTGTGTATGGCATTGGGACAATCTTTAATAGGAAAGGTTCTGTCCATTATTGTTAATTTCCTTTCTCAATGGGTTACTAAGTACAGTCCTAAGTACAGTCCTTATATAGTAGCCTTAAAATGAAATGTGATCCTCTGGTCTAAGTTACAGGTCCCAGTAGAGACAATCACAATATTCAAAATTAAACTGATATAATAAATATTGTTATACATGCTTGACGAAATCACTAGAATCTAAACAATACACATAAATAGAAATCACTAGAATCTAAATAATACCCATAAACAGAAATCACTAGGTCAAAATGTGAAACTTACTTCGTTCATGATGTTGAAGACGAAAACAGCGAGATGATGATGCCGATAGTAAAGTAATTGAAGGATGGTGCTTGTGATGAAGACGAAGATGAAGAACGGGTGTGTCTATGAGGAGGAGTGGGTGAGAGAGGTTAGCGTGAAGGAGGGAAATGAGAGAATATATTGTGCGAGTGGTGGGAGTGGCTTTTAAGTTAGTTATTAACTTAATTAACTTATGAATTAATGTATTTAATTAGTTAATTACTTTGTGTAATAGTTGGAGTGGTGAGAGTGGATTTAGAGTGCTGAAGAGAAAGTAATAGTACTTTTGGAGTGTTTATAAGTAGTGGAGTATTACCAAGTAATTTTTGGTGTGTGAATAGCGGCTGCCTTAATATATGCTTTTTCTTTATTCTTTAGTTTGTTGTGCTTTAGTTTTGAGCTGTAGGATGGGTTTCATCTTGGCCCTTTGTTTAGACATATATATAAATATCTTGTTGACCTTAAAGTCAATTAATCTTATTTTGATAATTACAATAAGTTAATAAAGTGTTATTAAACTCGGTTGTTCCAATGATGATAGCCATTTTAACCGATATATCTTCCGACCAAGTGTAACTTCAAACCGAAGCAAATCTCACAAAAGCTTTACAAACGCCTCTACTCACAAGAAATGAACTCAAGTGATATACATGTGCTATACAAAGCCAAGAAAACATTTAGATCATCAAGCAAGTGAAGATATGCACAAGAATGAACTCCACATGTTCTACAAGTTATCAAAACCAAGAAAGGATCAAGAATATCAAACAAGTGAAGATACGCACAAGAAAATCAAGCATCACGAAGACTCGAATTATCATTAAATTGAGTGAGTGCTTAGATTTTATGTAAAGATACTTTATTGATCAAATCCCTATAGCTCAAACATATTCTTGCATCTTTTAAAGATTGATTCAAATTAACTTGAAATTGAATTTATTTGAAAAACATCATTTTACAAAAACCGAGTTTCAAAATAAATTCATATTAATTTTAAATGATCATATTTTAAGCTCTAATAAAAATAGGTATCTTAGAAACATATCTTTGAGGTTCAAAAATCATTAGAATTTTATTTGGAACTAAATTGTTAAATTGCAAAAATATTTTTATTTTACATTTAAAATTCGCTCAATTTTTGCCCAGTTTTGATCTAACGGTAAGATGGAGGCCTTCCCGAACTCCGATCATTTTGAAATTCTTACAGTAGTTAGAAAACATCTCCTGGAAATTTTTACTAAAATTTGAGCATGATCCAACGGTCAAATTGGGAGAAATTAACAAAAAAACGTTGAATTTTTTGTCAAAACTAGCTATTAGAAAGTTTGAAAATGTACACCTTTGAGCCAAAACCTCTCTTAATCATCCCCAACGTCCATAAGGTTTTGCAAGCTATAAGTATGAGGTCCTAGACATGTTTTAACAAACTTGAATCATTCTAAAAACTCATTTTACATATATACAAAGTTATTCAAGTATTCAATTCATTTAATTGATCAATCTTTCATTTTTGAGCTATATACTTTGATCAATTTTGATATCTCTTAGTGTTAGCTTCATTTGTATTTTGTCATATACAAGAGAGATATTTTACATTGGTGTTTGTCACCAAAACTCATTTGAATCATAATTGTGAGAGGTGTATCTCATACATTAGCAAGAGGGATTTCTTGTGAGAGTATTGATGGTGTTTCAATACTTGTAAGAGTGTGTGAGAAGAATACACTTGTAGAGGTTTCATCTTCACCCGGAAGGAGATCGGTTATAGTGAAAATTCTCGGGGAACTAACCGAGCGCGGAGTAGGGGAACAAGCCGAACCGTGTGGACAAAAAATCTTCGACTTCGATCGGTTCAATCTTTCTATCTCTTCCTCTATTATATTGTGCTATTTATTCATTGTGTGTGGAATTAACTTTGTTCTTAATTTCTTGATAAATATAGACATCAAATATTTTTAAATCATGTTTAAAAATACGATTAAGTTTTAAAACCCTATTCACCCCCCTCTAGGGTATTTTTCGACCTACAATTGGTATCAGAGGGTGTACTCTTGTTTTGATTTAACAATCTTAGAGTTTACGATCATGTCTATTTATCAAGGAACCGGAATCAACGAAGGTTCTTCCACCACTAGACCGCCTCTATTTTATGGCAAAAATTATAGTTATTGGAAAAGTCGTATGTGTACTTTTCTTCAAGCTAGTGATTTTGAACAATGGAAAGTTACACTCATTGGACCCTATGAAATTACCAAAACCGATGAAAAGGGTAAATTTACTCCTAAATCTATTTCCGAATATGATGAGAATGATATTAGAAAAATCCAATTTAATGCTAAAGCCTTGAATGCCCTACATTGTGCATTGACTATAGATGAATACAACAAAATTTCTAGTTGTAAAACCGCCAAAGAAATTTGGGATAAATTAGAAGTTACCTATGAAGGAACCTCACAAGTTAAGGATGATAATATTAATATGCTTGTTCATGATTATGAACTTTTCAAAATGGAGCCTAATGAATCACTTGCCTCTATGTATAGTAGGTTCTCTATTATTACTAATGCTTTAGATCTTCTTGGAAAGGAATATTCAAATGAAGACAAGATTCGAAAAATTCTTAGAACACTTCCCAAGAAGTGGAGACCTAAAGTAACGGCTATTCAAGAAGCCAAGAATCTCAAGACGCTAAGCATGGATGAACTCTTGGGTTCACTTAAAACTCATGAGAAGGAATTGCCAAGAGAAGAAGAAAGTGATTCAAAAGCCAAAAGGTCACTAGCTCTCAAAGCAACTCAACTCGATGATGATGAGGAGTTGATGATAGAAGATGAGGATATGGCTCTTCTTTATAGAAAAATCATAAAATTTCTAGCCAAAAAGAAGAAATTTCAAGGAAAAGGAAACAACTTTGATCCTTCATCAAGAAGAAACAATGATCGATCTATTCAACCAAGAGTTGAAAATGAAGAAGAAAAGAAATATTTCCATTGCCATGAACCAGGGCATTTCAAAACAAATTGCCCGGTTAGAATAAAGGAAAGAAGAGATAAAAGAGACAAAGCCTTCAAGCAAGTAAGACACGCCCTCAAAGGCACTTGGAGTGATTCCGAAGAAGGGGAGTCCAATGCCGATTCTAGCGACGACGAAACTGCAAATCTTTGCCTTATGGCAAGAGACGATGAGGTACACTCTTCTTATGACTCATCTAGTGATAACAATGCCTCTATTAATAATGATATACACGATGAAAATGACTATGAAGAATTATATGATATGTTTGAGGAATTGCATAAAAAATTTAAAAATTTGTCTAAAATGTATGCAAGTCTCAAAAAGGAAAATTTGATTATTTCTAGCAAGTGTGAAAACTTTGAGAAAGAAAATGTATTTTTGAAAAATGAAAACAAAACCTTGAAGAAAGGAAAAGAGAAAGAAACTCCAAACTCACTTGTATTAGAAAATGTCAAATTTAAAGATTAAGTGGATGACTTAACTAATAGTCTAGCCAAGTTCACCAAAGGAAAGGATAACTTGGATAAATTATTAGGAATGCAAAGGTGTGTTTTTGACAAAGCCGGTTTGGGCTATAACCAAATTGACAACCAAAATGATTACAAATTGTTTTTTAAAACATGCACACCTCATGATCCCACTCATCTTTGCTCATATTGTGGTAGAAATACTCATTATGTGGATCATTGTTTTTATCGAAATGAAAGTTTCCCTAAAAGGAAGCTTGCTTGGGTTCCAAAAGGAACCATTATGTTTGCTAACCCAAAGGCACCCAACATATTTTGGGTACCAAAGGAGAAGTTACTTAAAGTTATGGTGTAGGTGTGCTTGAAAGCCAAAGGTAGCAAAACCAAGTGGTTCTTGGATAGTGATTGCTCAAAGCATATGACGGGAGACAAGAAAAACTTCTTAAGTCTTATTCCCAAGAAAGGAGGGAATGTGACTTTCGGGGACAACGCCAAGGGCAAAATCATTGGTATAGGTAAGGTTGGTAATAAATCTTCTTATATTGATAATGTTTTACTTGTTGACGGTTTAAAACATAACTTGCTAAGTATTAGTCAATTATGTGATAAAGGTTATGAAGTTATTTTTAAATCCGAGTGTTGCATTGTTAAAAATAGTAGTGATAATTCTATCTTGTTTATTGCTTATAGATCTAATAACGTATATACTCTTGAACTTGATGATTTGTCTCAACAAGATGTTAAATGTTTATTTGTGTTAAATGATGCTTCTTGGTTATGGCATAGAAGATTAGGTCATGCTAATATGGATTTAATTAATAAATTATCTAAAAAGGAATTAGTTAAAGGATTGCCTAAAACTAAATTTGCTAAAGATAGAATTTGTGATGCATGTCAACTTGGTAAACAACACAAGTCTTCCTTTAAATCTAAGAAAGATATTACTACTACTAGACCACTTGATATGTTGCATTTAGATTTATTTGGACCTAATTTGGTTGCTAGTTTAGGTGGTAAATTGTATGCCTTTATGATTGTTGATGATTTTTCTAGATTTACTTGGGTATTCTTTCTTGCTCATAAAAATGAAACACCTCACGTATTTGCTAAATTCCGTAGAAAAGTTCAAAATGAAAAGGGTGCTTCTATTATACATGTTAGAAGTGATAGAGGTAGAGAATTTGATAATATTGATATTGAAATTTTTTGTGATGAGCATGGTATTGATCATAATTTTTCGGCACCTAGAACTCCTCAACAAAATGGTATAGTTGAAAGAAAAAATATATCTCTTCAAGAGATGTCTAAAACCATGTTACATGAACATTCTTTACCGGAATATTTTTGGGCGGAAGCCGTTAATACCGCATGCTATGTAACTAATCGTGTTATTATTCGTAAAAAGTTAGATAAGACACCTTACGAGTTATGGAATAACAAGAAACCTAATATTGCATATTTTAAGGTTTTTGGTTGTAAATGTTTTATTTTAAATGATCGTGATCATTTAGGAAAATTTGATGCTAAATCCGACGAAAGAATATTTCTTAGATATGCTACTAATAGTAAAGCTTATCGTGTTTATAATAAGAAAAGTTTAGTTGTTCAAGAATCTATGCATGTTGTTTTTGATGAAACTAATCCTTTTACACCCATAGTGCATTCCGATGATGATGTTGAAATTATCCAAAAAGTTTCGGATATACAAATTAATGATACATCTAAGGAAGAACCATCGAGTGCTCAAACTTCTTCTAAAGAGATAGAAAGTAAGGTCGAGCAAAACTCGAATGATTTACCTAAGAGTTGGAAATTTGTGTCCAACCACCCTATTGATCAAATTATTGGAGAGCCATCTAGTAAGGTCATGACTAGATCATCCTTAAGAAATGTTTGCAATAATGTGGCATTTGTTTCTCAATATGAGCCTAAAAACATAAATGAAGCCGAACAAGATGAATCTTGGATGATGGCTATGCAAGAAGAGCTCAATCAATTTGAGAGAAATAAAGTGTGGACACTTGTTCCCAAACCAAATGATCATACTATTATAGGCACTAAATGGGTATTTCGGAATAAAAAGGATGAAAATGATGTTATTATTAGAAATAAAGCTAGACTCGTTGCCCAAGGATACAATCAAGAGGAGGGCATTGATTATAAAGAAACATATGCACCCGTTGCACGTTTAGAAGCTATTCGCATGCTACTTGCTTACTCTTGCTTTAAAAAATTTCAAATTATATCAAATGGATGTGAAAAGTGTTTTCTTGAATGGATTTATTGAAGAGAAAGTTTATGTGAAACAACCTTCCGGATTTGAAAATTATACGCATCCGGATTACGTATTTAAATTGTCTAAAGCATTAGATTAAGTTCATTTTTACTTAATAATGGATTTGTTAGAGGCAAAGTAGACACTACTTTATTCATTAAGAATCATGCCAATGATATGCTACTTGTGCAAATTTATGATGATGATATTATTTTTGGTTCTACTAACGACAATCTGTGCAAAAAAATTTCAACTTATATGCAAAAGGAATTTGAAATGAGCATGATGCGAGAGATGAATTATTTTCTCGGATTGCAAGTAAAGCAATGCAAAGATGGAATCTTTGTCAATCAAGAGAAATATGTGAAGGAACTCTTAAAGAAGTTCGACATGGAAAGCGCAAAATCAATGAGTACGCCTATGAGTTCAACGTTGAAACTTGACAAAGACGAAAGTGGTAAGAGTGTCGACATAAAGAAGTATCGAGGTATGATCGGTAGCTTACTTTATTTGACGGCTTCTAGGCCGGACATTATGTTTAGTGTTTGTTTATGCGCACGATTCCAAACGAATCCAAAAGAATCCCACTTACACGGCGTAAAACATATATTCCGTTATCTTTCCGGCACTAGTTCTTTGGGTTTGTGGTATCCAAGAGAGAACATATTTGACCTAATAAGTTATTCCGATGCGGATTTTGCGGGTTGTAAAATCCATAGAAAAAGCACTAGTGGCACATGTCACTTTCTAGGACACGCACTAGTATCTTAGTCAAGTAAGAAACAAAATTCGGTGGCCCTTTCAACGGCCGAAGCCGAATATGTGGCGGCCAGAAGTTGTTGTGCACAAACTTTATATATTAAACAACAACTAGAGGACTTTGGAATTAGTCTTAGCCACATTCCCATAAAATGTGACAACACAAGTGCCATAAGTTTGACCAAGAACCCCATACAACATTCACGTACTAAGCACATTGAGATAAGATATCATTTTATTCGTGATCATGTGCAAAAATGTGATGCTGATATTGAATTCGTTGGCACCGAATCGCAATTTGCAGATATATTCACTAAACCGCTTTCTGAAGATCGTTTTTGTACTATTAGACGTGAACTCGGTATGACTAGAGCTTGAGATATCTAGTTTATTCCAAAAAGTTCATAAAAGGGATTGATAATGCTTAATTTTGAGCATACATTATTTAATTATGCTTAATTTTCTTTTATTTTTATTTTATATAAAATTTGCTTACATTAATGTACACATTATTATGAGTATTAACAAGTATTTTTGCAGCTTTAAATTGATAATTAATGATTCCCTCCTTTTTGATGAAGAAAAAGGGGGAGAAAGTATGTGTGTTATGTGTGTGTGTGTCATGAGTGATAATGGTACACACTCGTTTATTTTATTATGCTATGCTTGATCAAGAACTACTAGTTTGTCTATTTGTTTAAGTACTTTTCGAACTTATGCTTTCGGTTAAGTTGTTTGAACTTATCTTATCTATGCAAGTATTTTTCAATTTAATAATTGCTTTTATATTTTTATATATGCCCCTATTTAGGGGGAGCAGCTTATTCATATGCTTAAAATTATTATCTTTTTATAAACACACATTAACTCTATTGTCATCATCAAAAAGGGGGAGATTGTTGACCTTAAATTCAATTAATCTTCTTTTGATAATTATAATAAGTTAATAAAGTGTTATTTAACTCGGTTGTTCCAATGATGATAGCCATTTTAACCGATATATCTTCCGACCAAGTGTAACTTCAAACCGAAGCAAATCTCACAAAAGCTTTACAAACGCCTCTACTCACAAGAAATGAACTCAAGTGATATACATGTGCTATACAAAGCCAAGAAAGGATTTAGATCATCAAGAAAGTGAAGATATGCACAAGAATGATCTCCACATGTTCTACAAGTTATCAAAACCAAGAAAGGATCAAGAATATCAAACAAGTGAAGATACGCACAAGAAAATCAAGCATCACGAAGACTCGAATTATTATTAAATTGAGTGAGTGCTTAGATTTTATGTAAAGATACTTTATTAATCAAATCCCTATAGCTCAAACATATTCTTGCATCTTTTAAAGATTGATTCAAATTAGCTTGAAATTGAATTTATTTGAAAAACATCATTTTACAAAAACCGAGTTTCAAAATAAATTCATATTAATTTTAAATGATCATATTTTAAGCTCTAATAAAAATAGGTATCTTAGAAACATATCTATGAGGTTCAAAAATCATTAGAATTTTATTTGGATCTAAATTGTTAAATTGCAAAAATATTTTTAGTTTACATTTAAAATTCGCTCAATTTTTGCCCAGTTTTGATCTAACGGTAAGATGGAGGCCTTCTCGAACTCCGATCATTTTGAAATTTTTACAGTAGTTAGAAAACATCTCCTGGAAATTTTGACTAAAATTTGAGCATGATCCAACGGTCAAATTGGGATAAATTAACAACACAAATTTGAATTTGTTTGTCAAAACTAGCTGTTAGAAAGTTTGAAAATGTACACCTTTGAGCCAAAACCTCTCTTAATCATCCCCAACGGCTATATGGTTTTGCAAGCTATAAATATGAGGTCCTAGACATGTTTTAACACACTTGAATCATTCTACAAACTTATTCTACATATATACAAAGTTATTCAAGTATTCAATTCATTTAATTGATCAATCTTTCATTTTTGAGCTATATACTTTGATCAATTTTGATATCTCTTAGTGTGAGCTTCATTTGTATTTTGTCATATACAAGAGAGATATTGTACATTGGTGTTTGTCACCAAAACTCATTTGAATCATAATTGTGAGAGGTGTATATCATAGATTAGCAAGAGGGATTTCTTGTGAGAGTATTGAGGGTGTTTCAATACTTGTAAGAGTGTGTGAGAAGAATACACTTGTAGAGATTTCATCTTCACCCGGAAGGAGATCAGTTATAGTGAAAATTCTCGCGGAACTAACCGAGCGCGGAGTAGGGGAACAAGCCGAACCGTGTGGACAAAAAATTTTCGACTTCGATCGGTTCAATCTTTCTATCTCTTCCTCTATTATATTGTGCTATTTATTCATTGTGTATGGAATTAACTTTGTTCTTAATTGCTTGATAAATATAGACATCAAATATTTTTAAATCATTTTTAAAAATACGATTAAGTTTTAAAAACCCTATTCACCCCCCCCCCCTCTAGGGTATTTTCCGACCTACACATCTCATTCTCTCTTTTTTTGCCCTAAGGAAAAAGACAGCAGCAACCACAAAAAAACACAACCGAGCCCTAGCTTTCTCTTATCTCTCTCTCGTTTTTTTTTTCTCTCTTTAGAATAAATTGAAGAACTCAAGTTCTCCTTAGGTTTTCTTGTATTAAATCTAGAGATTAGTGTAAATGTATTTTGAATATTAATCTCTTAACTTGAGAGAGCCAGTTGTGTGATAATTTTTGATTAATCTTTGTGTGAAATCCTTTCTTTGGGTATTGTATTTGGATTTGGGGTTTTTTGTATTAAGATCAGAAGTGATGTATATTCGAAGGTGTTGTATGCTTTTACTTTGGATCTACTTGTGTATTTTTGGAGGTTTGTGAGTGTGGTATTCAGTGGTTCCGTGGCTGAAGTACACAGAACTGTGCTGCGTGTAACATTGTTTGTTTTTGGTTGATTATTTCGTTGTTTATGGTGTTCGGTTCTTGCGGATTTTCTCTTCTAATTTTGGGTAATATCGTTCCTGATCTTTCTTAATTATATCTGATTTTATCTAGTTATATATCTTATTTGAGTTATGTGATTGATAATTTTTGTGTGCTTAAAATTGTTGTAAATTGGACTTATAATCTGTTTATGAACCATTGTTATTTCTGCTGCTATTAATTTATGTTGACGCTGATTTGGTTTGACCGCTATTGAATTTGTGACATAAAATTTATTGTTAAAATAGGTTCTCAAAATTCTGTTCAAAATTGCTAAATCTGATCTGTTTTATTTTTTTGCTGCAAAAAAAAGGCTATTACTATATATCTTTTTGGTTGTTTTTAGAATTTGATCTGTTATTAGTGCGAATCTGATTTTATTGGTGCTGAGAATTTGTTAATTTTACTATTGTATATGTTCTATATTGCTTCCAAAATATTGAGTATATAAACTGATTGTTTGGTTAGAAATCTGTTCTTATATACACGAAATTTGTATTGTTTTATATACCTGAATTGTTGCTAATTGGATCTGATTTGTTTAAATCAGTTTTGAATACTTCCTTTTAATTATCTGCCTGTTCTTTGTGTTAAATAAATCTATTTCAAGTTCTTATCATTGCTATCTAGAAAAATATGTTTTAAGGACTGTCTTATTTGATTGTTTGTGAGGAGTAATGTTCGTGTGAGATTTGTTCATTGGTTATTTGGCAGCATTGTGTAAACTATTTGAGCTTTTTAAAATCTGGAACTTATGAAATGTACTTGACTGAGCTTATTGTTGTTACTTGATTCTTGTTGAGGTTATCTCGGAAAGTCTTATGTTGTTCGTTTAGTTTGTGAGTTTTGTTGAGTCGGCTTGGTGAGGGAAGTTGTGTACCCTTTGGTGTGTACGGGATGTGCATTAGGGTCATTGTATTCCTTTTGTCCATTTAAACTCTTGTAAAAACTTTTACATAGTGGATTTTGTTATGAGGTAAGGTGCCTCCGTGGATGTTTCTCTCACTTTAGAGTTTACCACGTAAAAAAATCCCTTGTGTTGTGATTGATTGTTAATTTATGTTTCAATTCACAAAGTGCATCACTATCACAAAAGGTTTTTCAAGAATCTTGAAAATTAAGCAAGTTTTTCTTAAAATTTAGATTTCACACTGTCTGAAAGTAAACCTCTGGTTTATTCTTATTCTATGCTCTAAAGAAACTATCCATTGCAAGAATTGAGGGAATTACACTGGGAAGATATAAACTGCAAAGGCGAGTCAAGGTTTCCTGCTTAGGTAAATATTATGGATACATGAATTTCATCACTTGCAGTATTTGGAGCTATGTTTTAAAATACTATATATATATTCGATTCTCTGTCATTTTTTTTCTTAATCCTAAATGATTTTATATAATTAGGTATCAGACATGTTTACATGAACA
Source organism: Lonicera japonica (assembly GCA_021464415.1). NCBI lineage: Eukaryota > Viridiplantae > Streptophyta > Magnoliopsida > Dipsacales > Caprifoliaceae > Lonicera > Lonicera japonica. Next base: position 56,498,792 of record CM038470.1, read on the forward strand.
GACTTGCAAGCAAAGCTAAATAGTGAACTTCTAAATAATTTATAGAACTTCATCAATCGAGTCTTGAGCTTTATTGCTAAAGATCCAGGTTAGTTTTTTCCAAAGAATGAACCCTTCAAATTAGGAAATATACTAGTTGTTTAACATATCTTGGTTGCTATCAATGTAAATGTAGATGTGAATATTTTGCTTTTTAAAAAGTTTTGGATACTTGTTTTCTATTTGATATAGTTTTTCACTTTCTTTGTTCTTCCTTGAGTTCCTTACTTCATGTGACATAATAAACGAGATTTTCTATGTTCATTTATCCCAAGCCTAAATTGTAAATGACATTTCTTTAAGTTCCTTACTTCCTTGATGTTGCTTTATACTTAGCGTTAGCTTGACCTTCTTGGATGATAAAGGTTTAGATGTTTCATTTTAAAGTTTTTATTGTGCAAGGGTGCTAGATATTGTTGCAATTCACAACTGCTTAAATTGTTATAAAGGAATTCATACAACTGGAATCTATTTTATGATGCAACTTTACTGTGATACATGCAAAAAGTCCTTAGCTGATTGACTTGTGGAAGGTACCTGCCCTACACAAGGTTGTTGTTGACCTTATAGTCAGTAATCTTGTTTTGATAATAACAATAATGTTAATCATGTATAATTTAATTAAGTTGATGTTTGAAGTTATAGCCACATTAAATTGATCACACGTGGACAAAATCGAAAAGCAAGAATAAAGATTATTCCCTACAAAGTTGTGCGCTATCAATATCTCACACCTTACACAACTACTATGATCAATGCTTTATCAATGGCACTTCTATAAAGAACAATGAGCCAAGGAAGAAAAGAAACGAAGATACAAACAAAGCCCTCGAAGTCTCGTTAGTTTATATTTGAGTGAGTGCTTTGATTTCCTTTGCAAAGATTCATGTTTGATTCTTAATATAGCTCATATACTTTTTTTTTACATAACTAAATTTATCAAAACAAAGTTTCTTCAAGATCTTTTCAAAACACTCCTTTTGGCAAAAAAACGTCTTTTTGTTAAATTCACTTTAAATTCTAAATAATCATATTTGAAGCTCTAACAAAAATAGGTGTCTTAAGAACCTATATTGTACCTTCCCCAAGCATTAAAATTGGTTTTAGAGCTTATTTGCAAAAGTGTAAAAATTACATTTTTGGCCTGCTAGACAGTGCTCATCAGTCGACTGATGGCCACTCAGTCGACTGATGAGCCTTGCTCAGTCGACTGATGGTCCAAAAACTAGTCATTTGATTTCAGATTTTTTTACCATTTTTAGCACCAAACTTCTACCAACTCCCTCCAAACGGCCATATGTTGTCCTAGACTATATACACCTTCTAAGACATATTTAAACACCCTTGAATCATTCTTACACTATTCTCTTCATCTACATTCAATATTCAAAGATTCAAGAACATTTCTTTTGATCAATCACAATTATTTTGAGCTAGAAATTATTGATCAAACTTGATATCTCTTAGTGTGAGCTTAAATTGTAATCTTTATACACTTGAGAGCTATTGTACATTGGTGTTAGTCACTAAATCTTTTCTTTCAAATATTAAGAGAGGTTTGTCTCTTAAGATAGCAAGAGTGATTTCTTGTTTGAGTATTGAGAGTGATTCAATACTTGTAAGAGTGTGTGAGAAGAATACACTTGTAGATGTTTAATCTTCACCCGGAAGAAGATTGATTATAGTGAAAATTCTCAGGGAACTAACTAAGCGCGGAAGTAGGGGCTTTCAAGCCGAACCGTGTGGACAAAAAGTCTTTGACTTATATCGGTTTAATCTTTCTATCTCTATCTCTATTATTTTATGTTATTTCTTAATTTGTGATTGGAATTATCTTTGTATCTTGGTTGCTTGAATGATATAGACATTAAACATTTTAAATCGATTTTAAAAATCCGATTAAGTTTAAAAAACCCTATTCAGCCCCCTCTAGGGTATTTTCCGACCTACAGTTGTAATTATGATCCTGCATGAGGAGATTAATGTGAAAAGTGTGGGAAGCTTTTAAATCCAACAAAACTACAAGATGCTAAATGCAAGGTTCATGAATGTTGTCCTAAACATTTACATTTATTTATAGATGCGGAATAGAGGATCACAAAATTTTTATTTATTGATATAGAAGAAGTAGTTACACAGAGACAGAGTTTTTAGAAAGGAAAGGAAATTTTTTTTCATTACGGATGATGATAGATGATGCCTCCAAAACCTTACAACCATCTCCTTATATAATGGAGATGTTCTAATTCTAGATAAAACAACCGACTAACGTTTTCTAACATCATCAACTTCCACCAACATTACTATACAAAAAGTAATTCAATAGTAACTCTACTATTCATTGAAAGTTACATAAAGTAATTATACAGTGACTCTTTAATTTTTGTCCGCAAAGCTGTCTACTGTCTACGAACATCTTTATTTGGGATTCCTCCACCACTTTGGTTTATTTTTATTTTTATTAGAAAATTTTCTTTTTCAACAGAACAAATGACTTTACTTTAATAAAGCTAACTTTTCATTAAGGGAGGAGTACATATATCCGTAGCTTCGGGCTACGCAATACCGAAAAAGCGCAATAAAAATACTAAGAATAATAACGATTTATAGAATCTAACTCAGACGTATCAAGAAATAAACACCATAAGATAAAGGTTAAAATAAAACAAGGAGAAACAAAAGTGATAGAAGAGACTAAGACAATTATTAAAAGCAAGGCATCTTTCAATAGAAGAGAGAGGGAATTACAGTGAGAGATGCTACTCCTCACACCAAGCTACAACACTTCCACGTGAGCTCTGCCTAAACTAAACTAATGCCTTAACTTATATAGGCACACACGAAGCACCTAGAACCAAACAGCTGGAAAGGGAAAACAGTTACAACTTTGAAAAAGGAAAAGATTCCTTCTCACATGATACAAAAGAACAAACGACTTTACTTTAATAAAGCTAACTTTTCTAAAAGAGAATAGTAAAAGCAAACTACTTTAGACAAGATGGCCGACAAAGAAAAGTGAAATGGTCAACACAAATGCAAAAAACAAAAGATAATAATTTACTTTGAATGATACGATTCCTGGTGAGTCAAACGGGTCTGCCGATAGTGGGTTGGGAACGAGTCAGTCTCTCTCGTTTCCACTGTAATCGGGAGTGTACGGAGCTTCTAGAGAGGAGTGATTGTTCCAAGGATAAGGAAACTGATTTGGATCATATTCTTCATCATCAGCATCATAATCAGAGATATGATCAGGGATGTTGTCTTCATCTTTGAAATTGTGCATTTTGATTTCATAACCTTCAGCATCTGCAGCATCCTGGGCATTTTGGACTTCTTCTGGATCTAGTTCACCTTCTTCATCTGTGTCTGAACTTTGGTCACCTTCTTCCCAAAAATGACGTTGGACATAATCATACAAGCATTCAAAGAGGGGAGCACATGAGACATCATCCATTTCTAGAGTTATCCATGGATCATTTCCAAACTTTATGGAGTTTGGAACAGATTCATAATCAACCTTGTTTAGAGCGCACATATCTTGTAGAAAATTGACATAGTCAACATTCTCGGGTTCTTTGATTGATTTTGCAAGATTCTTTGGAACCATTTGGTGATTTGAGCATTGTCTCCTTCAGGATGAGGGGTTTTTAGAGGACAATGAAACTGGATGAGACAGTACCTATTATGGTGGGTATGGAGTTCATCTAGCCATTGCTGAGGAGATTTGAACCATTGGAGAAAGGTGAGGAGATTGTACGTTCCTTTGGCTGTCGGATTGTACAATTCATCATAGAAACTTTGTATCTCAGGATCAGCTGTGGAAATTCGGAGATACTGGAGAAGAACTGGGGCATCAAATACAATACCTATTGTATATGCTCTAGTAAGATACCAGAGAAATACAAGAGCATGTATTGGGACTCATCAAGGCCTGTGGATGTGGAACATTGAGAGAAAGTGGTAGGTTGGGTGGAGACGAAGACCACGGAAAACAAGACCGTAGTTTTTGAGGGTAATTTCAAGAAATTTTATCACAAGTTGTTTATCACTAAGTTTGAGATAGTGGACAAAGATCATGTTTTGAATTTCTTGTGGAAGGTAGGGTATTGCTTGTAGAGGTTTAAGCAAAGGTTTAAAGTCTGAGAACTAAAAGGGTTGAGAAATGGCTTTAGAAAAGATTTCTCTATTTGGGAGAGAATGTCTGGGAGGCCAATTGGAGATGGCTTGGTCTTTAGGATTCATGGTTTTGGAAGAGGAGTGAAAAGAGGGGTGGAAAGGTATTTGTTCTAGGAGAAAAATGGAATGAAGGATTTGTGGAGAGTGAATAGGTTTGTCTGGGTATTTATAAGGTTTGCACTGGGAGGTGTTTTGAAATGGGGCGATGTGGGACAACTGTGGCTGGGTTCTTGAGAAATAATCTGCAATGACATTTTGCTTGCCAGGAATATGTTTTGCTGTGAAAGACCATTGTGAGAACCATTCATACCATCGTAACAACTGAGGATTTGGAATCTGCTTGTGCTTAAATTGTATCATTTCCGGAAATGATTTCATATCTGTCTTAATGGTAAAGTGATGACCAATGAGATGAAATTGGAACTTTTCTATTCCACGATGGATTGCTAGAATTTCCTTGAATGTAGAATGGTAATGGCTTTCTGATTGTTTGAATTTGCCTGACTTGTAGCCACAAACATTTCTTTTTCCATCAATTTCTTCAAAAAGGATTGCCGCCCAATAAAGATCACTTGCATCTGTTTGCAAAATTCGGGTTCTTGTTGAAGGGATTTGTAATGGAGGAAGATGCTGAGTAAGCTTTTTGAGTTTCTTCACACATTCAGAATGTTGGTGAGACCAAGGAGGTGGGTTTTTCTTGAGTAGCTCAGCTAAGGGACCTGTGTACTTTAAGAGGTTGGGGATGAATTGGGACATGTAGTTTACAAGACCAAGGAAATGCTGGATTTAGGTTACGGAGGTGAGTTTATCTGGGAATTTAAGGAGGTCTTTTGAGATATGGGGTTGTAACTGGATTTGACCATTGGAAATTTTCATTCCAAGAAAGTCAATTTCTGTTGTTGCAACGATCATCTTTTTCTGAGAGAGCATAATTCCATTTTCTAGGACCAATTGATAAAAATGAGAGAGGAGGTTGAGATGGGATTCTATGTCCATAGAATATAGAAGTATGTCATCAATGTAGATGAGAGCATTTGCCATGAGGGGCTGAAAGATTGTTGCCATTATTCTTTGAAACACTGATGGAGCATTCTTTAAACCAAAGGGCATCACTGTCCATCAGTAATGATAACCAGGGATACAAAACGCTGTTTTGTGCCGTTCACTATGATCAATTCCTATCTGCCAAAAGCCTGCCTTAAGATCAAATTTTGAAAAGATTTTTGCATGAGAGAGTTGGCTGAACAAGGAGTGTTTATGTGGAATAGGGAATTTATCACTTAAGAGGAAGTGATTGAGTGGTTGGTAGTTGATGACTAACCGCATTTTTCCACGAACTTTCTCAGACTCTTGTTGACATAGAAGGCTTCACATGCCCACTGAGAAGTGGTTTCTTCAATGAATTGTTGTTTCAACAGAGAATTGAATTCTTCTATTACCAAGGCAAGGTGATCAGGTTTCATCCCGGAATGTGAGGCTTTTGTTGGATTCACATCTTCATTGAGTTTGAAGGGTAACTTAACAAAGCATTTAGGGTTTTTCCAAAGAGGATTGGAACATTTTTCCAGAAATTCAGTGTGGGATTCTGCACAAGAGGTTTTGACAATTTGGGCAACAAGGGAATCAATGGAGGATGGGTTAGAAATTCGTTCAAGGATTGGGAATGGGGCTTGGATATGGTTTATTTCTCTGGGATTAATCCAAGGGAGAAGATATTTCTTGAATCTGAGACCATTATCATCAAAATTCAATTTTGAAATTTGACGGATAATATCAAAGCCAATGAGAATATCCTTTTGTGGGAGAGAGCTTCCATAAACTTTGTGACAGATAGTTTTTCCTGGGAAGATTTGCAACTGAATTGATTTTGAAATGATATCAACAGTGAGAATTTCACCATTTGCAACTCTGAAAGCTAGAGGGGAACATTTCTGCCAATAAGAAGAGGGTAATTTTGCAGGGTTCGTGAAAGATTTAGTTGAGCCAGTATCAAAAAAGGCTGTGAGGGGAACCGGTTTGGCACAGGGCTTTCGGATGAGAAAGATTTGGGCATATGGAGAGGGCTGAGGTGAAAGGGATAAACATTCTTCAAGGGATTGGACCATGGGCAATTCAGAACTGGAGAAAGAGTCATACGAACTTGTTTCTGAAGTTGGTTCAGATAATTGATCATCATCAGAATAATGGATTTGCATTATAGTTTCTGGAGATGCTTCATCTTCTACTTAGAGGATTGATTCAATATCTGATTCTTGAACATCTGGATGGTACTGCTGGAGAAGTGCCATGAATGCTTCTTTCTTTTTTGCATTAGGACAGTTTTTTGCAAAATGTCTTTTCTTGTGGCAAATGAAACAACCATCACTGTGCTTTTTCCTGAAGTTTCTTCTTTTAACATACTTCCAGGAACTTTTCTTCTTGAATCTTCGATGCTTGGACCTTTTCTTCCAAGGCTTATCATCATCATATGGCTTGTGCTTTGTTCTCTTTGTGCGACGAGAATATTTGCCTTTTCGATGAGTTCTGCAGTCACATGCTTTATTATTTTTGCATTTGATTTTCATCCATTCTTTGTTGCAGGATGAATGGATTTGATCAGCATTTTTCTGGATGTTGCGCATCAAAGTCTGTTGGCTGCACATTCTTTCTACTGAATCTACGAATACTTCATAAATGTCAGCAAGAGTGAGATCCTTGATTTCTCTATTCTGAATTTTCAGAATCTTTTTAGCTTCAACCACGAGGGGATCTGGGAACGAATAGAATACAATCTGCTTGAGATTTGTATCGTCAATTCTGCCAAGAACATAAAACCGCTTAGACAAACGGTCATAGTGTTTCTCTAACTCTTTGAGATCTAAAGAACAACACTTCATGTTCAGAATTTCTTCACGCATAATCTCAAGATGCCTGTCAGCCTTTCCTACGAATTCAATATACATCAAACCAATGAATTTATCGATGGTTTCTTGTTGTTGGAGAATTTTCTGCCTATATTCGCCAAGGGAAAGATACCAGTCTCGTAATCTGCCTGTCAATCTTGCTAAGAATCTGGTAAATGCTTCTGACTGTGAGTGTATTTGGAGATCTGCCTTCAACCATGCTGCAAACTTTCCAAATCTGTCACGCCATTCTTTTGGAGGAATATCGTCAATGGTGAATTGTTGATATTTGTCTCCAGGAGGTGGCTTTGGAGGGGCATACTATGCATCTGAAGAATCTGTTGAAGAGGGGTCTTCAACAATAGGATCATTGTGGTTTGGAGGTGCTTGAGGGTTTTGGTGTTGTTCTACCATAAACACTTCTTCAAAATTAGCAAACAAATCTGGGTTGGATGCTTTGACTTGGGGTCTGTTATTCATTGCCAAAGTTTTCAAAAACGAGGCAATATGGTTTTCTGGCATACTTTCTTCATCATGGACAAATAACATATCCATTTGCTTGGAGGATGCACTAGAGGTTGAATCATATTCTGAGGACTCATAGGCCTGAGGGTTGGTGGAGGGAGTTGTTCTGTGAGAGATACTCTGGGTCGGCTTATTGAAAGATGGTGTTGGTGGAATAGGGTTAGTATTTCGTAAAGGTTGGATGGATGGTAAGGATTGTTGACGATAGTTTTCTATGAACATATCATCAAAATATGGGTTTCTGGTAGTAAGCTGGGGTGGTTTGGGCTTCCGTTTTGGGACATAAGCATACCGGGTTGGTTTTGGGGATTTTAATTTTTTTGGGTTTAGGATCTGGCCAATGAGGAAGTTGACGCTTAGGAGTATATGCCCATAGATTAGCAGATGTTGGGCCAAGTAATCATGTAGTGGGTTTAGTGCCAAATACAACGCCTGGAAATTAGGGTTTCTATTCTTGCTGGAGAGACCGTAACTGGGCTTGGAGAGACTTATGCTCCTTTTGCATTTCTGCAAATTGAGAAGATACTGATGAAAAATCAATAACAGTATTTGAGAGATGCCACATTCGATCATCAATATTCTTCAATTTTCCTCGAATCTCTTCAATATAACCTTTAATTCTTTCAACCTTTGACAAACTTTTGCTCATACGCGTAATATTGTGAGCAATTTGAGATAACATGGAATTTTGTGCAAGAGCATTTTTCGCTTGCCAGTTAAGTGCTGCCTCTGCTGCTGTAACCTTCTTTCTATCACCATGGATGTGATTTGGAATTTTCTACATATGGGACACATTCTGGGATTGGTTATCAAAGTCTTCAGCTGGGGGAAACAGGTTTTGTTCTTCTGCTAAAAAGCAGGAGATTGGTTCGGGGGTTATGATGGATGGCTGGAAAGGAGAAGGGGCTTTAAGGGCTTGGATGGCTTGTTGGGCATAAGGGGGTAAACAACGAGGTGTTTGAGGTTGTGGTTTTGGTGGAGTAGGTTTAAACGGTTTTGGAGGTGGAGTACAAGGAGGAGGAGATGTAGTTACTTTTGGAGGAGGAGGGTTACCATAGGTAACAAAGAAATCAAATTTCCCAGAGGGTTCACCAAGAAGAACAACAGTGGGATCGCCATTTTCATAGCATTCCTGTAATTATTCTTGGGATGAGAGGGATTTTCCTTCATTTAATTTCTTTTTTCTCCTGTACCGCTTCTATTCTGCTGGATCAAGCTGGTTTTCATAAGCTGCTTCATTGCAGTCATCACAAAAACATTCATCATACCATATATGACCTTTAGAATTTTTGCCTTCATACACTGGGATTCCTTCACGATCAAAATACAAAATCTTCATGGGAATATTTTTAAGGACTGGATCTGTTGGAAGACGCTCAAGGGGCTGGAGCATATTAATCTCAGTGACAAAGGGATTATGCTGTGGAGACGGGGCTCGCTTGAAAGCAACTTCTACTTGCTGATTTGCTCGCCTGATGTAAATCGGATCTGTAGTTTGAACCGATTCATTGGTGGCTTGCTGGTGGAGAATCTCATAAGATGTCACCCATTTTTCTGGTAACAACTTAATTAACTCTGCGCGGGGTAACTGCTTTGGGATGTAACTTGCTGTTGGTGCTGAATTTGAATCAATTGTCAGCATCAAAGCTTCTGCAGTGTTTGAGCCAGGGACACAGAGATCATAAGAATGATTCTGTAGGTGATAAACCATTTAATGGTGGATTGTTGCTGCCGATGTGCCTTCAACCATAGGGACACCGCTGATTTGGACTTGAATTTTCAAAGCAGTTGTCAGATGCTTGTCTGCAACTTGAATGTTGAAATTTGGGTAGAGTGTGAAAAACATTGTACCAGCATTGAGGGTAGCCTGTACCGTGCCAAGGACAGCTTGTGAATAAGTAGTCAACCGGGAGTCTAATAGTGCCACGTTAATGACAGCTGATAATCCTTTGCGACCATGGAATGTGATTGCAAATCGGATTGCTCCAAAATGCAAATGAATGTATTCTTGAGTGAGAGAGATTCTTTAAAAATCTGGTGGACGAGGAACTGGATAGAACCGTTCTTCAGAACCAGAAGGAACAATCAGGGAGTTGAAATTGGAGAGACGATGCTTTATTGGAGATGAGCTTATGGACTTGTCTGGTAAAGGTGTTTGGGGTGGGTTTTGCAAATATATTATATGGATTTATAGTGGGTAAATCCGTTTTTGGAATTATATTTTCACTCAGGATGTGGGAGATTTCATACAAGGATTCTATACTAGTATTTTCAAAACGAGAACAAGAGGAAGAAGAAGATACATAATTTGATCTACTTAATAAAGGAGTTGAAGAGGATATTTTTTATTTAGAAAACATTTTTAAAACATAAGTCATTTCACTAAAAGATAGCAAACAAACAATTTATGCAATCAAGCTTCTTCTGAGGATAAACTTCATTAATCATGCCAAAGAAGACGACCTTAAGAAAGCATAAGAAAAATTTTCTTGTATTTCAGACCACATCTGCGATAGAGCTAACTACGGCTTCTATTGCCTTTCAAACGCTCCTTCAAGCAACCTGTCTGAACTACCTCAAATTTTTTCTTCTTTTCTTAAGAATTATACGAGTTTTCTGAGTATGAACACTAATGATTTCTGATACAAGAGATCCACTTAACAAAATCTAAGTTTTCTGATGTGAGAGATCCACATATAGTGGCAATCACAGAGCATACTGGTCATAGATCTGTTAATTATATGGCAGTCGTAGAGCATACTTTCAAAAGTAAGTATAACATCTCATACTGGTCACAGTATAATTATCAGACATATAAGTAATTTTTCATAATCAGAAGCTTTAATTTCATACAGAGTTTGTTTGATCCTTTAGATTAGAACTTATAAAAGGTTTACGCTAGAAACATATTAACAACCTCTGATACCATTATTTTCTAATAAAAGAAAATTTTCTAATAAAAATAAAAATAAACCAAATACAAAGAAAAAATATAAATGTTACATCTGTAACGAAAAAGGTCATATTGCACCAGAATGCCCTAAAAAGGGAAAAAGTGCAAAGAAAATGATAAAATTTCTTGAAGAACAAGAATTAGAAGTATGTTAGGGAAGTGAATTAGAAGAATATTCAAAAAATGATGAAATTCTTTATGAAATGGAATCTGAATCAGATAGTTCAGATGATGAAGTAGTATTTATGATGAACACCATTGAAATACAATAGAATAATGAAAATGAGTTACAATCACTAACGCTGAAAGATGTTGTTGGTGAAGAATTAACTTTTACCAACGAACAATTAGAACAATTAGAAAAAAAATCATCAAATGGTTAAAAAAGAAGATATTTATAAATTATCAAAATTTAAAATATTTTCTACAAGAATATTTGAGCAATTTAGTGGAAATACCACGGCTCAAAGTACAGATGAAGGAACAGCTGAAATCATACTGTTCGATAAAAGGAAAATTGCTAGATTGAGGAAAAAACATCCAAAAATCAGATATGTCCACATTGGATTAATTCAAATATGTATTACAGCTCTATTTAGACAAGTAATGGATAATCCAGTAGAAGTTTTAGTTTTGGATAAAAGATTTGTAAACCCTCTAAATGCAATAATTAGAGGAGTACAATCAAATATAGTAAATGGAATTATTTGGTTTAACATAAAACTAAATTTTTTCATATCAATAACAGACCCAAATATAGAGGATTATGTTAAAATAAAAATACAAACAAAAGTAATTGGTATGAATAATACATCTTCCAATCTTTCTATACATTGGAAAACAATGCATGAGTTAACCAGACTCCCAATAACCACCACATTTTTTGTATAAAATGTTATAGAAATATTTGAGCCTCGTCCTTTCGATTCAGCAATTCAACCAATATTGATGAATTGGCGAGATCTCAAAATCCCTCGATAATGGATTTTACCTACGGTAGTAGATGAAGAACCTGAAAAACAACAAAACAATGTTGAATTACAAGTTTCAGGCAATAATGTTTATTTTAGAAGTACTAATAAAAATTCACAATGGCAACAAAACTTTCCGAAACCATCTTTCGAAGCACCAAAGAAATCAATTAATTTTGAAAAAGGGGAGAGTAGTCAAAGAAATAATTCCTTAAAAATTCCAATATTACCAGGAACTACTAGTAAATCGAGCCAAATATATCATTTCCAACTAGGAAAAGAAGAAATAATATTTTCACCAAGTCATGGAAAGAAAAGATATACGTATGTTTTGGGATATTTTAATTTTGCAGGCTATAAACAATATAGTCTATGTACATTAATAGATATTGGAGCAACAATATGTTCTTGTAGACCAAATGTGTTACCGCCAGAAAAATGGATAAAAATGAAGAATCCGATTTTTGTTACGAGTATAAACGGTACTCAAAATTTTATTACTTTAAAAGCAAAAAGAGTAGCAATTTGGTTTAATGAAAAGAAATTTATTATTTCAAATATTTTATGTTTCCCTGAAATGCATGGAGATATTATTTTAGGAAATAATTTTATTTTAGAATATTTACCAATGACCATAAATAATGGAACACTTGGATTAACATTAAATAAAGAAATGGTAAAAATTTCACTTTTACAACAACATAAATACAAATGTGATCTTGGATTTTCACCAGTTAAAAAAGGAGAAATGACTCCTATAATAAAAGTATTAGAAGAAAATCATTGGCTTTATGAAATTTTAAAAGAAAATTTTAGTGAAAACCCACTAAAATTATGGGATAAAAGTCCTAGATATTGTCAACTTAAATTAAGAGACCCAAATGTAATTATAAGAGTAAAACCAATGATTTATACTAGAAAAGATATTGATGAATTTGATAACCAAATCAAAGAATTACTAGATACGAAACTTATTGAAGAAACAGTAAGTCCACACTTTAGTCCGGCATTCATGGTACGAAACCATAGTGAAATAAAAAGAGGAAAAGCAAGAATGGTAATAAATTATAAACGATTAAATGAACAATTAGTATTTGATGGTTATTTTATCCCAAGAAAGGATGTTTTGACTAATCAAACTAAAGGTAAACAGATCTTTAGTAAATTCGATTGTAAATCAAGATTCTGGCGGTTAAAATTAACTGAATAATCAAAACCCTAACAGCTTTTAGCACTCCAAGAGGATATTATCAATGGAATGTTATGCCTTTTGGACTAAATATAGCACCACAAGTATTCCAACGATGGATGGATGGAATCTTTAAAGGCCTTAAGGATTTCTGTGTCCTTTATATCAATGATATTTTAGTATTTTCCAATACATTAGAAGAACATAAAAAACATTTAAAAATATTAAGCAGTAAATTCCAAAAACATGGAATATTATTATCACCAGAGAAAATAGAAATAGCAAAAACAGAAATTGATTTTCTTGGAATAATTTTAAATCAAGACGGTTTAAAATTACAAGATCATTTAATCTTTAAAATCAGAGATTTTGATGAAAATATACAAGATAAAAAACAATTACAAAGTTTTTTAGGAATCCTTAATTATGGAAGAAATTTCATACAAGGATTATCTCAAAACAAATTACCTCTTCTTGAAAAACTCAAGAAAAGTGATGAATTTATTTGGACAAATAAAGATTCAACCTTAGTAAGAAACATAAAAATGATATTCTTGCTAATTGTCCAAAAGTTTATTTCCCACAACAAGGAGATAAATTAATTCTTGAAATAGATGCTTCTGAGTTATGTTGGGGTTGTGTCCTTAAAGCAATTCCAGCAAAGCTTTGGACAGAAACCGAGTCTAATAAACTTGGTATACGAGCTAGAAAAACTCCAATATCAAAAAATATGCAAAAACGAGAATTAATATGTGGTTATAATTCATGAAAATTTAAACCAAATGAAATAAAATATATTATATTTGAAAAAGAATTATTAGCAATTAAATTAACAATTAAAAAATTCCATATCTTCTTAGCCCCAGAAGTTTTATTATTAGAACTGATAATCAAGCAGTTAAAGATTTCCTTATTAACAAAAGAAATATTCTTGAAGGTAGGAGATTGAAATGGTATAATCAAATCTATTTATACACTTTTGAAGTTGAACATTTAAAAGGTACTAATAATTTTCTTGCAGATTATCTTAGCAGGAACTTTATTGAAGATCATTAATACAATGGACTAATATTATTTTCTTTTACAGTAATGGCAGACCCTAACAAGGAGATAAACAAAATTGAAAATGAAGGATGGATTTCTATTGCTAAAAAGGCAAAGCACACTGCATCCAGATCACCCTCACGGCCTAGCCAAGGAACTGTGAGCACAAATCCACCGATCGAAGCACGACCGGTGTATGTTGTATTTAGAGGACGCCAACCAGGAATTTACAATAATTGGTTTCAATGCCAAACTCAAGTATTAAATTTCCCTTGCGCCACTTATCAAAAATATCAAAATTTGCACCAAGGAATGGCAGCGTGGGATAAATGGACAAGACAGTCCACCCCTGCACATTATTTTCACAATTTAGTACAACAGTTTTTTGGCTTAACAACAAAGGAACAAAAAATTCCCAATGTTGAAGAAATAAAAGATTTTTATAATCCGGGAATACCCCCAGAAATTTATGAACCTTTAAATAAGGTTTGGAAAGCTCAAATTTCCGGGAACAAAAAAGAGTTTTGCGTAAATATGAGCAAACTTTGTGAAATGATTTTTGAACAAACAAGAACCTTTCAAGAACTAATTCAACATCTTGAGAATTTTAAAACTCTTGGTTTCAAAATTCTAAAACAAATGAATTATGAAACTGAGCTTTCTTACGATTCTATTGAACAAATAAATACTTTTCTTTCTTTTGTAGAATTATTAGAAAATGAATTTTCAAATAATTATTAGAAGAATTTGTCTTTATGAGAAGGCAAGACTCCTTCTCTCGAGACCTTTATTTCAAATAGAAATTCTTCAAAAAATTGAAGACCAAAATTCAAAGATAAAAAGTCTTTTGAATCAATATGGTCAAAATTTAAATGATCATGAAGTAATTCCAAAAATCCATCTTTATGCAGAAGATGATCTTTGAAATACTGAAACAATTGATTGGGGACTTGTGAACCACATTATATTCCCAGTAGTCTTTCTTGTAACCTTACCAGGTTACCTATGATGATCAAATCCATGGTCTATCATGTGGTACTGTGAGAATCCAGACCCGCGACCCGAGACAGGAGAGAAGAGTCCTCGTTCTCGGTTTTCTTTGAAAACTTGTTTTGTAGAGTCGCCAGTTTGTTTTACGAGAAAACAAACAAAAGATCGTACGAAGGACAATTCGAAAACGAATTATCTTTCATACGTTTGAAACCAGAGATTTATTTTGAAAATTGACTTTGTTAGGGTTCGGGAACTACGTTACGAATTGGGAAGGTGTTAGGCACCCAATTCGCCCTTTCGGTCTCTTAATGGATCATGTATCTAATTCCTATTTTAGATATCTTGCAAGTAGTTTGAATGGTTTTCAGAATAGTCCTTTCCGGATAGATTTAGTTTAAAACAATATTTTGAAATCAGACTCGAGCTTTGCGAGCGCCTACGTATTCATTCGTAGAATGAAATCAGAGTATCATAGTTCCTTTCTTTTGGAAACTGTTTTTGTTTTTGTTGGTTTTGAAAACGTGTCAAAACGGATTTTAGTTTTCTTGTAAAACTTAGAATGGACTAGTTTAGAAAACAGTGAACTTCTTTGCAAGTTATCTAATTTTTTGTATTAAAAATGCAATACCGAAATTTAGAGAAGTGGTAGAAAGTTATACCTGCTGCGCTTGGAGAAGATAGGAGAGCCTTGCCTTGCCTTCCTTCTCTCTCTAGAACTTTCTATCTCTAAAGCTTTCTCTCACTAGCCTTCTCTCTCAGAATTTCTCTAAAAATGATTTTCTCAAAACTTTGACAAAGCTCCTACTTACCAAAAATACTATTGAATGTTGATGATCCCAAAATGAGATCCCAAGGGTCCTATTTATAGCAATATTTCCGCCAAAAACGCTCCAAAAGAGGCCAACCGCAGGGGTAGTCGCATGGGATGCGGCTGGGGCGTGCGACAGGGGTGTGCCAGCCGTACGGCTGGCAGGTAGCCGTACGGTTGGGCGTGCGGCTAGGGGGTGCGGCTGGCATGTGCCAACCGTACGGTTGGCAGGTAGCCGTACGGATGGGCGTGCGACAGGGGGTGCAGCTGGCATGTGAAAAATGCGCAGGAGCGCTCGGAAAAAACCAAATTTCCTAAGTAAGCGAAGAGGCAACAAAGGTTATCTTAGACTCCTAACGCGTCCGAAATCGGAGTCTTTCCTATCAGTCTTTCTACATGCAATGATGACTCATGATAAATGCAGGATGCTTAAAGAAAACCAGTATTCGCACGAGAGTCGCGGATTGGGGTGTTCACAGGTACATAAACATAAATATAATAGAATGTTATCTTTTCATATTACAAGTTCTATTGGGTGGCGGTTTAGAGAAAAATTCTACCAGCCATACCAAATATGGGAGCTCCGAGCCACAGAGCAATCAGAATACCAATGGTTTGAAAATGATATGTATTTCGGAACCCCCATAGACGAACTTAATGTTCGAAATTATTTTTTTAGAAATTTAATACATATTTCTACAACAGCCAAACAACTGTATCCAACGGTTCATCCGTATCCTAATTACTACAAAACTATTGTAACGGATGGAAGTAGACTATTTATAACTGATTTAAACTCTACTTATCAAGTCTCCCATGAATAAATACTTGAGGTAAAAACCTTTTTGGAAAATCTAAAGGATAAAAATCATTTAGATGTTCCATATGATATATTG
Organism: Lonicera japonica; assembly: GCA_021464415.1. Taxonomy (NCBI): domain Eukaryota; kingdom Viridiplantae; phylum Streptophyta; class Magnoliopsida; order Dipsacales; family Caprifoliaceae; genus Lonicera; species Lonicera japonica. Next base: position 56,515,268 of record CM038470.1, read on the forward strand.
ATGGAGGCCGGGGAATTGGAGAATCAATCAATTTCGGCTCAAATTCAAGTCCTATTGATAGCCTGTCATTGGACTCCGTAGGAGAAGCTAACCTCATTAACTAAATGGAGGGTTATAAGAAAAATCTCATCTGTGACGTCAAAGAATTTGTCACCTACTGACCAACTGCACAACCAATCCAGCACACGACAGGTGTACAAGTTCTCGTAGGTGGTGGAGGAATCCTGAATAAAGATGTTCGTAGACAGTAAACAGCTATGCGAACAAAAATTAAAGAGTCATTGTATAATTACTTTATGTAACTATCGATGAATAGTAGAGCTACTATTCATTAACTTTATGTAACTTTCAGTGAATAGTATTTTACTTTTTGAATAATGATTTTGGAAAAATCTAGGCGATTGTCAAAGGATGGCTTTTTGTTAGTCATCTCCATTATATAAGGAGATGGCCAGTGTAGTTTTGAGGATCATCTATCATCATCCGTAATGAAAAAGATTTTCCTTTCCTTTCTAAAAACTTTGTCTCTGTGTAACTACTTCTTCTATATCAATAAAAAAAAAAATTGTGATCCTCTATTCCGCATTTGTGTAACTAGTAATGGTGTTAATATCTTATTATTGTCGTTGTTTAAAATTGGAGGCTTTGTAAATGCAACATCTAGCCTTTAAAATTTTAACCAATAAAACAAATTAATTAATTTTCTTGATTCCCTGCTTTCTAGCCTTTTTACGTACATTGCACATGTGACACAAGTATTATTGTTGATATTGCAGTTGTTCTTATAAAAGCTTGTTGTAATAGTATTGGTTGAGGTTGTACACATCTAAGCTTCAAACTCGCTGGTAGCAGATACACTAGCCAGCTACCCCTAGAGGGATTAACTAATTCCAGCCGTAGGGCTAATGAAATAAAAATAAATTTTTCTCAATATTTGGTCATAGTAACGGATGTTGTCCATTACTGGCTTAGTAATGCTACACAATTTTTTTTAAAAATGTTACAAGTGCAGCAACGGTTTTTGTCCGTTACTATAATAAATAAAGTAATAAATAAATACAATGTGGTAATGCTCTTTTAATTGTAGTAACGGATAAAAAGCATGGCAAAAAATAAATTTTCAACGGTTTTCAAGACATCTGTCACGGTTAATATCCGTTACAGAGATAATTATACTAACGGTCTTTCAATAATTTCAGTAACGATTTTTATCCGTTACAAGGGAAACTACCACGCCTAAATAATGACGGTCTTTGCGCGTTACTGAATTTTTTCGTAACGCAAAATTTATGTTACAAAAAGCTTATTTTCGTGTAGTGCCCAAGTATTAGATTAACCTTGACTTCTAGTATGTGGTGTGGTTTAACCTTATGATAGGCATTCGAAATCAACGCCCATAGAGGAGGATTGAGTAATATAGGATTATGTCATACACACATATATTGTTCCTCTATATTATGCAAGACTTCGATACGTAGTATATTTCTTGACTTTTGAAAGGCTACGGTCGGTCGGCTTGTGAGCCTCATGTCTAGCCTAAGTCCTTTCCTTACCACCACTTGAGACGATGTGTGTGAAATAACACTCTCCCAAACGTATGACTTAACTATCGAGTTATAAGTAGGTACTTCCCTCAATAATATTTCCTTAATTAAAATAGAGTTTTATGGGGGTTTTATGAAAATAAATTCCTTCCTTTATGTTTGACAATCAAATAGTGCCTGTGCAGTTAGACCTTCACATTTCGGATGGGCCAAATGTGATTTAGGTTATGGATATGAAATGGTTACATGGTTATGAGTATGGGTTGGAAACCCTTGTTGAATCAGGATGTTTACATCCAATCTTTGATGAGTCACCTCCCTTGTTTATAAGTTGAAGTAGTTATTCCCTAGATTTTGTTTCTAAGTACTCTTTGCGGTTGGTCACTTTTGATTTCACCTCCACTTCAAGTGTAAATTAAACGATTCAGACGAGCCCCTTTGGACGATATGTGTTCAATAATGAGATCGTCTTGCATTCTGGGAGGACCGGGTGGAAATCTAAGTGTAAATCACATAAGTTGATTTTCCTGGACTAACGGAGTCGAGCAAATTATGTAGTTAATGTACTCCTTCATTTCCTCACCTGTCACATCACTATCTGAATCACTGGTAAGTTATTCCTTTATAGTAAGGTTAGTGCATGACTCCGAGTTGGAATTAGGCATAAAAGGTTCTACTTTTTCCGTTTGAGTGTTCATAATTGGATTCGATGCCCCTAAACTCAAGTAGAGAATTTGACTTACCAACAATGAGGTGTGATAATGGACTCTTAATTATTCTTATATGTTAATCAAATATTATTTTTAATCAAATTAATAGTAGAAAATAAAATTTAATTATTCTTATATGTTAATTGGTATTATCCTCAAAATTACAATTTTTAATTTTAAATGTCTAAAAAAAGATAACGGACTCTTAAGTTAAAATGGAAGATGAGTAAAATTTTGGAATTTAATTGAAAAATATTTGTCCATAAAAACTTAATCCAAATATAGGTAAAGTGCCACATAAAATCTTATGTCCTATTGTGTGAACCACAATCATGTAATTCATTACTTTTTTCTCAATTTCATAAAAGTACAAAGAAGAAGAAGAAGTGGAAGTGGAAGATGTCATTTCACATATTTACACATGACACGCTTAAATTGACAAGAGTCGTCAATAATCAATTATAACGAGATAAGTTTTTAACCACATATAATTTTAAATAATATGTATATTCTAGGGGTTGTAGCAAATTTTGAGATGATCATTTTTTACAACGATAAGACTAGAGATATCCTGGATTGGAATTAGAAAATAATGAAATAAATCTCTAATTTAAGATTTCTTAAAATTAAATGGAAAACAAAAGACATGTCAACCGGTAACAGTAAGTTACTCACTTAACCTTGCATGTAATACTTTGTATTTCTTCAATGTGCAGTAATTATGTTAGCCAACTACTCATTTGATCTTAACTTTTGATTTTTTATCCATTGGTTAATATTACAGTAACCACCATCCATAGGTACAGAGAGTATGTAACCATTGAAACCACACTCATATATATATATATATCTTTAATTTATAACTAATATTACAAATATTTATATATCTTTAAAATGATCCTCTCGTCACCTTCATTAATATTTTTGGTGCCATTTGGTCATTTCCTTTCTTTTAATATCTGTAAATTTACTCAAAAAGCTATAATTTAAGTATTTATAGTTATTTAACATCTGTAATTTTAATCATTGAAGTATATGTAATGTCAATATCTGTAATTTCAATTGATAAAATTCCTATAGTTTTTAAAAATAGCTATAAATTTATGTAATTAAAAAATCTGTAAAATTGAGATATAGAATATCTGTACAACTATTTGGGAGGTAAAAATTGTACATGGGCTTTTAGTTGGGCCCTCCTTGAGAAGCCCAAGTTATGGTTGGCTTACAGTCCAAGATTCATAGGCCCGTCTTCATTGCAGACTAGAGATTGTCCAGTTGAGCAAGATATTATCATATAACAGCCAACCACTAGTTGTATACTACAACTAACGGACCAGCTTCTGTGAACTCAAAGAAAACCAACCAATACTGGTCGTCCAACAAGCAAAAAAATAGTTTAGTTGGAGGATAAGTGATGGAAAATAACCACTCGTGAAAGTGTGAACAGGGTTAGGGACATCTGTTATCTTAGAGTAATACCCAAGTTTACCCTTTATAATAATTTCCATATCCCACCAACTCTAATGTAACCATATCCTATAAATATAAATGTGAAGGGAAACCTACAGGTAGAACCCTAATTCACTTCCACACATTCTCCTCCTTTCTCCAGCAAAAACCCAAATTCACTATACTTGTATTGTTCTCTTTAAACTTTCAAGCTAATATAATCAACATACACACAAGGAGGATGTACTGCCGGATTGGGAATGAAAACCACCGGAGGAACCTACCCATAAACGAATTAGTATTCCTTTTATTTTTGCTTTTTGTTCATAAAGTGGTTAGCATTGTTCATCTTCATTCTCCACATTTTTTGGTTGCCAAACAATCGAACTGAGCTAATTCTCTTCAAGTTAGGCTTCATTAACTTTTAGCCACCCACAAACTACAAGATTAAAACATAAACAATTTTCTCCATGCAAATTGTATTTTTAAAGTTTACTTTTTATTGCATGTATTATTTAAATAAACATAAAAAAAAAAAAAAAAAAAAAAAGATGCGCTTATTCACTTTGTGCAAGAAGCCATTTTTATGAGTTCGAAAATTATAAGATAGTTACACTGCCAATATCTTGCAGATTTATTTTTTATTTTATTTGATGAATGGTCTCCAGCCTTGAGCACACATCCAAATATAGAAAAAAGTACACACAGTAACATATTATATATATTGCATAAATGTTGAAACAAACACTATGAAAAAAATTTAATGGTTAGATTGAAAAATTCTAGAAATTTTTTCCTGGAAAGAGAAAATTATGGATTGGTGTGTAACTTAATTTTCACTTGTAAGACTAAATTGAATGTTACCCATGCTGTAATTAATAACTTTGTACGCATAGCCAAGACCATGGTACTTTTCTAAATTATTCTGTTAGCATACATGCATATAGGATGTTATATTACAAAACCCAAGATCAACTTTGAGTAAGATAAGATTAGGAGGAGACAAATGAATACAATACATACTTTAAATGAGATTCAAAAAAGGGCTATGCTACTTGTTCTTTTCTTCTCTTTAGGAGGAAGTGAGTATGTTGTTCTCTGAGTAAATGGGGAATCATTCTGCTCACCCAAGGACTTCTTGGCTAAGTTCTTTAGGGTATGGGCTAAGGCCTTGTCTACCATGCTAGAGCCTATTAGTTTTCTCAAGTCATGCTTTGCCCAAGTTTTTGGGCAAGTATCATTCTTTGATTTTTTAGGTGTTCCTTGAGCAACAACTGAAGGGCTTTGTATTTTAATATGAGCTTTGTAATCTCACTTTATGAGTCAACCACTCCAGCACTTTCATTGTTATAGTTGCTGTCCACTAGTCTTTTTATCTGGGCGGAAAATAGAGCAGGATTATGCTCCATTGGTGGAATTGGTAGGTTACAATCATTCTCTTGCTGTTGAGAGTGTAATGCTTGCAAGCCATCAGCCTAACTGAATGTCTACACCATTTTTGCTAATTTTTTAGAGTTTGAGTAAAATAACTATTTGATTGAAAGGCTGCAGGACTGAAAATACTATGAATTTGAGTAATACTTTCCCATAGACAACGCCAATTTTAGGTGCCAAAAAATTTGGGTATCCTCACAAGGAATGTTGGGAGCAGTATTCAGTTAAACAATTAATGAAAAATATAAGGAGACACGGATTTTTGCATAAAGTAGGTTCTTCTGATAGCACTAATGATATTCTGATAGCACTAATGATATTCCGATAATGCGTCATTCTTCGTGATTATATGTGTGTATTTGTATTAGCTCATATGCAATAACTAGAGAATATTATAAGTTGCCAACATTTTCTCTTTATAGTAATTAAAGAAAAATCAAATTTAGGGATCATATTACCTAAGTTGACTTTTAGGAATTTTATAAAAAATAATTTGAATTTGATAAACGGAATTAAAACCCTAGATCTAATCAATATTACTGTCGAAACATGTATTATGTTTTCTAGCAATTAAATCAATCAAGCAATCATAAACGTAATCCACAACGCAAGGAAGTAACGAGGTATCCCTACTTGCGTACGACTAATCATTGGGACTAATTAACAGTGCTTTAATATAATCAAAACAAAATTACGAACTTGATGACTTACAAAAAGTGCTTCCCCATAATTTACACAACAGTCCCTCCAATCCCTTGAATGTAAAATCCAGCCGTGGATGGCTTGGTGTAGCGCTTCACATGTTTTCCGCTTACAAATTTCCTCCTTCTATGTTCTTGATCATAATCTTTCACCCTCTATCTGCAATCCCCCTTATTACAAGTTAGCCACTTCGCTCACCCCATTTCCAATCGCAACCGAAGACACTCCCGCAGGACCGTGAATGTTTGAAAACCTAATTCTTAAATTTGAATAACAATAAGATATCTTATGGCATATAAACAATATCTAGGTGGTGTTTCAAAACTTTTAAATTTTGATTTTAGCGTTTGGATAATTTTTGCCTTAAAAATCTTTCTAAAACCATGTCTTTTTAACTCAAACCAATGAATTATAGTTATAGGAAAATATAGAGTCAAAGTTCTTTTTAAAATAATTTTCAAATCTTTAGGCCTACTTTTACTCTTATACATTGATGATATGCTCGTTGCTTCCCAGAATTTTATGGATATCGACATATTGAAAGCTCAGATAAGTAAGAAGTTTAAAATGAAAGGTTTGGGTGGAGCACAAATTTTTTTGGCAATGGGGATCGTCAAGATAGTAAAAGGGATAGTTATGCCTTACAGAAAGGTAATATCTTGAGAAAGTGGTTGCTCGATTCGAGGTGAAAAACACAAAGCCGGCAAGTGTCCTCTTAGCATCACATTTCAAACTCTCGGCAACGATGGTTCCTGGCTCCGAGGCAAATGTGAGTACATGACTCAAGTTCCTTATGCAAGTGTAGATGGGAGTTTGATGTATTCCATGGTATGAACTCGAACGAATATTACTCAAGCTTTGAGCATTGTTAGTAGGTATATGGCAAACCTGGAAAAACCATGTTGGCAAGCTGTTAAGTGAGTTCTATTGTGTCTATGAGTTATGACAGACAAGGGATTGGTATTTGAAAATTTCAGAATGTCAACTATTGAGAGTTTTGTGGGTTCGGACTATGCCAACGACCTAGACAAGCAAAGATCGACTACGATTATATGTTTACATTGGGTAACGGTCCACTGAGCGATGATTCAAATGTGGTAGCATTATCTACCATAGAGTCAGGATATATTGTAATAACGAAAGCCTTTAAGGAGGTTGTCTAACACTGTGGTTCAGTAGGTGATCTCAGTTTGAAGTCAATAAAAGTGGTGGTGTAATGTGACAGTTAAAGTGCAATTCACTTAGCGAAGAATCAAGTTCATCATGGAAGAATCGAAGAATATTAATGTTCAATATCACTTCATCCAAGAAATTATTAAAAAGGGTATCGTAAATCTGGTTAAGATAGGCATTAAGGATAACTTGGCAGATATGTTAACAAATGTTATCATGTTGGCCAAGTATTGCTCAACGTTGGTCAATGTCCTTCGGTATTGATGCCCCTTGAGGAAGGTTGTCCCAAGGGACCGATAGGGGTGATAGAGTTTTATTCGATGAATTGATCATGGTGGAGTGCATTGAGGTCTTGTGGAACATCGCCAAGGTGGAGAATTAAAGATTTGGCTCCGTAAGGGAATCCTATTCCTAGTTGGTTTTATATTGTCAAATTCCTAGTTGGTCTTGTATTATCCAATTCCTAGTTGGTTTTGTATATTATTCAATTCTTAGATGGTTTTGGCTTTGTGTAATCCTAAACTCATTGTATATATTCCCTATAAATAGAATTGTTGTCATAAGTTTTTAAAAATTGTATTATTGTGTACCTAGATTAAAGAAAATATTTGAGAAAAATAATGAGTGCTCTAATTTGCTGTTAGGATTTACTTTGCATTTGTACTTGGAATTGATTTTCATCAATAATAGCTATCGCCCGGTAGATTAATTTCAGTTTTTCTAATACGACCTAATTGCTTACATGCTTGGTTGGTTGTTTTCTTCTTTAATCTCTTGTTTTTCGTATTGCTTAAATATTAGTGTAGTGCTTGTTTATTTAATTATTGTACGCGTAATTATTCAATCGATCCTATGCTTGTGCTAAGGTTTGTTTTAACAGCATCTTAGTACAATAATAAATTTGCTAGTAAACTCAATCTCAATTTACATAATGTGATACAATTATGGAAAATAAATTAAATTTTAAAGGGTAAATCTAAATTTTTTTAGCATGCGTATATACTCGGTAAGCCTAGTCATATATACATGTAAACTTGAAGGAGAGGTGTTTTCTTTAAAAATATATTTTATATGTTCTGGATCAGTTTTGGGTGGAATTGTTTTAAGGATTTCACCTTATTCTCAACACACGGACTAGAAAGAAAAAACATAAACTACTTAAGGGTGTGTTTCAATGACAAAAAAATGAAGGAAAGAGTTAAGGAAAATCAGTTTTCATGCACCATTTTGTGAGTTTGGTTTATGGGCAAGAAAAACTTTACCCGCAATAGGCATGAGATTTTGCAAGAAAATTAAGAATTTTTTTTTAATTATTTATATCATATTGTTAAAACTAATATATATATATATATATATATATTATGATTTCTTTGAACTATATTAAATTCACAATTAATATTTAAACTTTTGAATGGAGTTACCTAAAATATTTCATTTACATTTGTCTCTAAAAAGTACGTTACCCACTGCTTCTCTAGGAGCTCCGACAGCCATGGGTAATGGTAGTTCATGCTTGAGGATTTTTATGAGGCCTAAATTTTACCATGGGTGAGAACACTATGCTAAACCAATTATTTCTAAATAGAGGCAAAGTTTTATAATTTCCATAATATTCTTTCATTTTGAAAGTAATTCTTTATAACTATATGTTGATTAATAGGTTGCATACTGATATTGGTTTGCATTGGGTCATACCGGTAACTGCATAGCCAGAAGATTCAAGCAAGGACGCATACCAGTATTGCTTTTGTGTGCCATACCAGTACGCATTGACGTGAGATTTGTTTCCTTGTTAGAATATAGATGTACATAGCTATCATATATTTAGTTTCCTTTTATATATAGTTGACTTGTATCAAATCTCTACGCTAGATTATAATTTTTTTTCTTTCTTTATCTTCTATTATACCCTATATATTTAGGGCTTTTCTTTTATCTCATTCATTCAATTCAATATACAAAAATTATTAACCGAAATCATAGTTTCTATATGGTATTAGAGAAATTTCGATACTACATGAAGTTCATATATTTTTACATTCGCAAATCCGTATTGTTTATTTTTTGAAACTCGTATTCTGTATTTCATATTTTTCCTTCAAAGGATCGTAGTTCTTTGAAGATTTGTGTTATTTCTCTTGAAACTCATATCTCAAATATTATCATCATAAATTTTTCGTAAGTACAATTGCCATCACTTCAGATGAAGTCACCTGATCCACCGAATCAGCCCAAATATCAACACCATATATCATGGTCACCAAGACAATTCTCCTTTGTCTACCAAAATTACTTTTACTCATTGTGGTCTCAAGTTATGGAAGTGCGTGTCAATGCCTGCAGTAGAGCCAGGTACATTACTGAAAAACGAAGAGACCGGCCCATGGAGATCCAGATCTGGGAACCTGGATTACTGAGAATAATAGGGTGAAGAACTAGCTAATTGACTCAATGAATGCATGTCAAAAACCTTTTATGACGGAACAGATAAAAACTTTCTCTTTAAGTTTAAATTAAAGATCTTCTTCTACGAAACAAAATTCATGTTCTCTGTCGACGTATTATACTGAACTCGTTACCATCGTCTTCCAGGAAATCGAACATAGCACTATTTTACAGGGAGGAACAATTGAAGGAATAGACCAGCTACACTCTACATTAGGTAGGCTTTATGTTTATATTTTTTTTAAGTGGACTTGACTACGAATTAACGAAAAGATTGAAAATTGAATTTGGAAGGTGCGTATGCACATGTTAGGAGGTAATACCAACAAAAGCATACCATAGGACAACTTACCCGTTCTCTAAAAGCTCACCCATGATGGTCACAAAAACACGACAAATGTCTTAATGAGGGTGAATTTTGGTTTGGCAAAGTTAATGAGTCAACGTCCCACGTGGAAGCCACGTCAACAAAAGTTATAGGCCCCGATACTAGGCCAACAAGTCTGCGTAATTAACATTTAGGGCTGGTGGCCACACACAAATGTCCACATGTGTTGGGTTGTGGAAGTTTGTAACAGAGTGAGGTGGCAAAGCAATTAGCTTCAATACTGTTTTCTAGTGTAAAAGTACACTGTCTGGTGCCATAACACCACGTTGATATTAAATGCATCCTAGCCATCACAGTATGGTGGTTGGAATGAAGATCAAGCAATACTGAAATGCAAATCATGGGTTTTACCCACTGTGACAAAAGATTACATGCGATTAAACCCTGGTTTCAGGGGATTGAGCATTTTTAGCATTATGTATATATGGAAGACATTTACTCCTTCAAGAGGAGGAAGTTGGATAGCAAAATGCGTGGCTAAGCATTAATAGAGAAGCAATTAGCGGAGAGCCTTGAAGAGGAAAGAAGCGGCTCAAGAACACTTAGTAGGTAGGCCTGTAAAGAATATTGAATCAAGCAATATTCTCTCATAGTCTCCGCATTGGTTCTGGGTTTGTTACCTATTTACATTAGTTGAGTGATTTTATTTACTTTGACTTATAACACTATTGTAATATAAATGTCCCTTTAAGCTCATTTGACAGGGGTGGAGTAACACCCCTCACAGGGCTGAACTTCCTTTATACACCTTGTGTTGCAACAATTCATCTTACAAATGCCCAAGTCACATTCCATATAAGGTAAATACTATTATATAAAATTGAATATCAAGATTGACACACCATTATGTCCGTATATGAATACTCGAAGAAATGCATCAATCAATTGTCTGAAAGACTAAAGATATTCACTGAGAACAAATCGAATTGGCTAGAGACACACTTGAAGAAAAATGAAAATTTCTCTAGCTATCTAAATATATTGAGTGTTTTTAAATAGACTCGTATTTTTATTCTCCTAAAGTCTACAAAAGTCAAAATCTAAATTAAAGTAACCTGAAAAGTAGCGTTTACTCATTTCTTCTCACCCCAATTTCTATCCTTAACCAAAAAAAATCATCATTATTGTTTTTTCTCATGCGACCAAAATTGTGGAGAACCTATTTCTTTTTCTTTTTCCCTAAATTCAAAAAAAAAACCCACCTTTACTACTATATTTTTCTCCCCTGATTATCATCTCTTTCTCTTAATATGGATTAGTAATTGATGAATGCATGATCATTATTTTTTATTTATGTCAATGAGTTTAAATTAATGGATTTTAGTTTAATCTATTGTTCTTGTATCCCCTCTTCAATTTCTCTGTTGTTTTTGTTGTTTATTAAATATAATACGATAGCTTGATTTGTTCTATATTGTGTTTTGGTTGCTTATTGTGAGACCGTGTTTGGATTTGTTGTTGCCGAAATTTTTGCTAATCATAGATACTTTGTAAGGTTTAGAGTTTTACACAAAATATTGTTTTTTTGCATTAATATGTTTGTTGAATTCACTTAATATGGATTGTTACTCAATTTTATTTTAACCCTTTTTTATTGAGTTCTTTTAGAAAATAAGCTATCGATTTTTTATATCCTAGTTTGATTGGGAGAAGCGCAACATTAATGGATTTATTGTAAGGTAACACACTGATTTTAATCTACTCATAACCTAATGAATGGTCATACAACTTATTTTTAATTGTTAGAATTGGTATAAGCAACACAATTTTTGCTTTTAATGTTTTTATTTTAGTAACGACATAAGTTAACGTCCTTATATTTATTTTTGTGCTTTTAGTAAATTCACCCATCATTGGGATGAGTTGAAAGTTTTTGTTGAAAACCACTGGAATTAGGATAAAGTTTTCTCACACTGGGGTTAGAAAAATAAAATTGTGGGTGTATTTAAGTATATAATAATATAAAATCGTATGTTGTGTCATAGACAAACATTTCAATTAGTTCAGTTTAACATTGATTAATAATAAATTGTCCTTTTATAAGTTTATTAATGCTATCTTACTGGTTAATATATAGTAAGTAAATTAATCTGGTATATTTCTTACATTAATTGTTGCAGAGAGAGAAATAGAGAGATAGAGAGAGAGAGATAGAGAAAGAGTTGAGAAAGGGAAAATTCACTTGTGTTTCCAAAGAAACCCTATTTTGTTTTACATGAACCAATCACTGAAAAAACTGTGTGTTTATGTTTCATAGAATATGTGACGAGAATATGAAACAACCAAAAATCACAAGTTTTATCATACTATCTGGGGTGTACTTGAGTAATCGAAACTTTATCAACAGATTTATCTAATTCCGGCCCTTTTGGTGCCTGTGATTCAATTCTACTGCGAAAGTAAGAATGTGGTTGTTCGGGCAACGGCAGTGATTCAGTATGGCTGCCGAGCATGAGAACTATTACGGCCATTGAAGGTCTCGAGTCCACATATTCTTGAACACACAACAAGCCCATTTGGATGCATCTAATCACTTCGTTTCTCACATAACTATCAGCTAGAGTCGGATCCAGCAACTCTAATGGCGTCCCATCATTCCACAGTTCCCATGCCTACAATTATAATATTATTTAAAGTTGCATCAATTGATATCTATATTAATTCTAGTACTAGGAAAATTAAAAACATGCAATTTTGGTTTACACGCACGTGGGTGAGAAAGTCCTCGCCATGGACTTCTGGATGAAAACAACTGTTCTTTTTGCCACCGATGATCTCGAGAACTAAGACGCCAAAACTGAACACGTCTGACCCCACTGAAAAATGCCCATGCATTGCATATTCTGGAGACATATAACCACTAATAGCACGAAACAACATTAGTTATAATGATTTAGACCCAGAAGAAAATGTACAGACATACTAATTTGGTGTTTGTTTATACCTCTCAATGTTGAATGCACTTCCATTCAGCATGAAAAGGTAGTTATAATGATTTAGACCCAGAAAAAAATGTACAAACATACTAATTTGGTGTTTGTTTATACCTCTCAATGTTGAATGCCCTTCCATTTAGCATGAAAAGGCAGAAATAGTGCTTCTTTTTTTCTTTTCTTTTTTTAACTTTTTAATGCTAAATTAGATTAGATGCAAGTCTTTTGCTGAATGCGTAGCTTAACTTTAATGATGAAATATTATATTCCAATCATGACTATTCTTTCATTCATTACCTGGGGATATGCACCATAAGGGTAAAAATAGTAAAATGCCATATATTAAACATTCAGAGCCAAATAAAAGCAAATATACATTTTAGAACTTCCATCCAGCATTAAGCATTTGGAGTTCAACATTCAGAATTTAACAATTAGAGGCTAAAAAAAACCACATCCTAAGACGGTTTTTTCTATTACAATCACCTAATCGTATATTTATATGCTTTTTATAAAGAGCGCTTACTAGGTTCCAACGATTCTGTTTGTGTTTCCTTGAGTTTGATCCATGCCAAAAGTCCTTGCCATCCCGAAATCTGAAACTTTTGGATTCATTTTCTCATCTAGCAAAATGTTACTAGCCTTGAGATCTCGATGTATGATTCTTAGCCGAGAATCTTCATGAAGATAAAGCATCCCTCTAGCAATTCCTCCAATAATTTTGTAACGTATCGACCAAGGTAGTTGTTCTTGTTTCTCAGGGTCTACATTATATTTATCATAGAAAAAATCTAACTTGAAATCCATTAATTACATTCAAAGAGAAAATAAATTGTTAATGACTTCATGTTCATGCATTTGTAATTTAGCAAATAAACTCAAAAAGATAATAAGAGAAAAAGACGTAAGTTGAAAGGGACTAACCAAAGAGAAAGTAATCAAGGCTTTTGTTGGGGACGTATTCATAGACGAGTATCTTCTCCTCTCCTTCAAGGCAAAAACCCAAAAGCCTAACAAGGTTTCTGTGTTGAAGCTTGGCCACTAAAACCACCTCATTCTTGAATTCTAATTCACCTTGTCTTGAGGTTTTTGATAGCCTCTTTACTGCTATATCTTGACCATTGGCAAGAGTACCCTGGAAATTGATTTACAAAAAAATTATCGAACCTACCATTTTACATGTTAACAAAACCTAACTTGAGTTTAAGACAAATTTGGTTCACAAATACTAGTCTCTACAACATCAAGGTGTTTCTATCTTCATACCTTGTAGACTATACCAAATCCTCCTCGACCTATCTTGTTTTCGTTCGAGAAGTTGTTTGTGGCAGCTTGAATTGTGCCCAAATCAAATTGCAATGACTGTACATCGGTAATTTCAATTGCATCTACAACCAAACAAGAGCCAAAGTAATTAATATAGTTAGTGACACACAAACAAGACATGCATTTGAAGTCCACCCAAGTTTTCTTGTGATTAATTACCTGTTTCATCGGTTACAACATTGCAGATATTCTTTGATTTTCTGACTATATAACAACACCCAATCACAAAAAGCAGCATTGCTACAGTTATTGAAATGGCAATAGCAATAATTGTTGTTCGTGAGATTTTTCTTTTCCCCTGCATAAACAAACAGACGTTTAATTGACAAACTTTAGAAATAAATAAACACAGTTGTGAAACTAGATCTTACATTAACAATTAAAAATTAATATAATCATAGAATAATGAGAACTTACTGATTTACCTCCTCTAGGCCTTGTTAAAGAGCTTGGAGGTGGAGCTAGGGCTGGGGAGACAAGTTGACGGTAAAATGGGTAAATCTCATATCGAATGTTACAGCTTGGAAGTAATGCCCTACCCCCACGCGCTGTAGTGTTGAACTGCAAATAACTTATAGCAATTCGAAAGCACGATTTACATTCCTCATTAGATAAATCCTGTGTACACTGCACTAATCCATAAAGTCTTTGTAAACTCGTAAAATTAGCTTCTAGGGTAGCAAAACCCTTAACAAACGGATCGTTTGGAGAATCGGTCGAAGCCATGTTTACTAATTCATCAAGAGTATCTCCCAGCACTTGTTGAAACCGAGCTTGCTCCGTCCTGTTAATATTCCTGGTATTAAAATAGTAATCCTTTGGTTCATCCTCAACGGTGGAGAAGAAGGAGCTGTTATCGTATCTTAACATGCAATCGTCATACCAGATCACTGCCGATTGCTGGTTGGGGCATCGGGTGGCTATTTCTGTGGTGGCGGTTGCCACGCAGAAGCTGCAATCGGGGGCGTATAGGTAGCCACGGCAGAGGAAGAGGCCGTAGGCGACGTTAGGGGGTGTTCGGCCGGCGGTGGAGGTGGAAGAGATGGTGCCCTCATTCATGGAGTTGGAAGAGAGGGAAGAGAAGAGGAGATTGAGGTTCGTTTGGTATGTGGAATTGGGAGTGTAAGTAGTTGTGTTGGGGCAAACATGGTGGAGGTAATAAGGTTCGGTATCAGTGATAAGAAAGATGAAACAGATAGTGGTGATGATATTGATGAACACAAAGGCCTTATTAGAAAGGTTTGTGTAAGATAACATGATGAGCAATCGGCGCAGCGGTGATGGTGGGTCTGTTTCTTAGGCCATTCTGCCTCACGGTGGCTCTCTGTTTTGAAGTAAAGAAAAGATTAAGAGGAAGGTGTTATAAGCTGTGCAAGAAAGGTCGATTAAACTCCCACGTGTTACGGGAAAGAAAAGGAGAAAAAGGGCTTAGTCTCTGTCTATATTTTTAGATACAAATCTTTTCTTCATTTAATAAATATTAATTTTATTAAAAAAAATTAACTGGTCTAACGGGATACTTGAATTCGTTTAGAGTAATATATAATCGATTAATTATTATTTAATATATCTATTAATAAATCACAAAACTCCCTCCAAAAAGATAAGTGGTGGTTAGGATTTATCCTTAACTGTTTATGGGTGTTCTTAAATACACCCACATAATCTATTTTCTCACTCCACCAAAAGTCAAAGTTACGTTAATCTTAATATAAAAATAGCGTAAAACCCTTTCTTCTCACCCCACTTTTTATATTTTAAAAAAATTGCCACTAATTTATCTTCTTACCCACTTAAAATTTTAAAAATAAAAAATTAATTAAAAAATTCTATTCTTTCCAACAAACAAGCGTATACTATTTTTACATACATCTCATAAATGTAAGCTTATAATAAGTATTCTCATAATTTTATATAGAATACAAGACTCTTATTTTCACTTGCACCGGCACGATAACATTTTCAATAATGTTTTTCTTAATTTATTCAATCTTTTTATTTGTACATGCATGTAGAGTTCAATAAAACTCATATTAAGTTATTTAATGTCATAGTTAAAGAAAGGTAATGTTAACATGTGCCTAATATGTCATGAATATATATATATATGTATTGTATGTTGTGCTTTTATTGTTTCAATATTTATTTTCATAAAATTATTCGTAAAAATTATAGAAAAAGGAAATAGTTTGGTGAGAAAATTTCTATCATTTTAATATTTTGTAAGGAAATTATTTTCTTCAATCTCCAAAAAATTAAATATCATAGAAATTGAAAGTAACAAAATATTTTAATAAATAATTTATTTTTATAAAAACTATTTTATTTTTCCAATTCATTTTTCCCCTTTTCACAAAAGATAACATATATTTACATACAACAAATTGATCTTTTAATGTTTTTTGGTGTAGTAAATTAAGTCTTATATTTACTTATTTGATAAAGATAAAAATAAAATTTGTAAATAAATTTGAAATATGAATAATAACCATTTAAGAGTAATGAACAATAAAAGATTATATAAAATCATATAATTACTAAAACTGTATTTATGACAATTAACATTTTGTATCTTGGAGGTACAATTTAGATGAAATTTTTAATAAAATTTATTAAGAACGATGCAAATTTTATTTATTAATGAAAAATTTAATATTATTTAATATTTTTACTTTTAGCGACGAAATTTTACTGTCCTTGTATTATTTCAATAAACTCACCCCACCGTTAGGGTGAAGTGCAAGATTTTGTAAAGATTTGATGGGGTGAGAATAAAGTATTCTCACACTGGGGTGAGAAGACTGATTTTGTTGGTGCATTTAAGAACACCCATATTTATCTTTTGATGTAAAAAGCTTATAGGTGTTGTGATACTTTAATAATTTAAAGTATAATTATGGCCACTTATATCTCATTATATTTATCCAAAAAATTTTATTTCCATTATATCAATTCCCATAATATCACCTCACGTTTTACGTTGATCATTCTTATAATATCATAATTTATCTCCCGTGTATTACAAAACCCTAAATCACTTTTATTTTAATTTACCTCCACGTTCAATTCTATCGTGCTTCTTCTCTCTCCACATTTAATTTTACCGCCCATTAATTCTCTACAGCATGAACTTCACTAGGTTAGTCTTTACAAAATTATTGTGCCTTTTTTTTAGCCCAAGCAATGTAGCCAAATATTACATATTTTTTTCTTATACAATGTATTTATGTACATATTACACCTTGATATATATATATATATATATATATGAGTGTCCTATACCAATTCTGGAGAGAAAATAGTTTATCTAGGTATAATGGCCTGGATGCAATGTTTAAGAATGGTCATCTTGATAAATGGTTTCTTCGGTGCCATTTAATCCTGGAAACACCATTTATATCTTGTCACCTTCTTTCTTTTATTGGATTTTACTTGGTTATTCTAAAATATTGTTATTTCATCAAAAGATATATATATATATATATATATATATATCTTTAATTTATAACTAATGTTGGTGCAAATTATTAACCCAATTTACCCCGCCAACCACGAGTTTACACGTGGCCATTCCCGTCAAGAGAGAAGACGTGCCCTAGCACTAAGAGCTCTGTTGAATTACTGCAAGGAGGATAGGGTCTCCCAAGGATTGGTTATCTGTTCGAGGATTGATTACGTACGGCGAATTGCGAAGTTCGAGCTCTATAGCTCATTCAGCGAGCTTTGGAGCTCCCTCTCACCCACTTGCTTTCACAGAGTTATTTGCAGAAGCATGGGCGACTGCCATCTGCCCTCACCTTCATTAAATGCGCCCCAACTGCATTTAATGCGCCGAAATTCATGGAGAAGCAAGGTCAGAGTAGTTACTAATCGAAGCATGGCCCCATACATGCTCTGAGAGCTCTGGCCACACGTCTCCTCCAGTCATATATATATATATATATAAGAAGCATTTACTTCTCCCACCAACCAAGTTTTTTAGCTAAGTTCTAAGAATCAAGTTCACCCTAAGAAGAACATTTAATAGAAAAAGACTAAGAGAGGAGAATAGCCACTAGAGTATTCAGTCGAGCTCCTAGAACAAAGGAGTTAGAGTTCGTATAGCTCGAGCACATCCCCATTACAGCCTTGTGAGAATAGAATAGCCAGAGAGACCTTCATGTGTTTATAATAACTACTTATTCATCATCAATACAAGGCAAACTGAGCTCCCAGCTCCATTCCACAGTGGAGGACTAACCCGTATCTTCACACAAGGCCAACCTCCTCTATAAATCTTTATCTTTTTTAGATTCTCCGCATTTATTACTCTAATCATTTTGTTACAATCTTTTGACTGTATAGTCTGAAATACCCCTCCAGATTTTAGCGCTAACAGTTTGGCGCCGTCTGTTGGAAAGACATTCTCTTAAGGTCACGTTTTTCCCAAAAGTTAACCCAATCATTTACACCTATCATGTCATTATCAAGGGGTGATCAAGTAGATCCCTCAGTCGAATTAATGGCATAACAGGCTGCCTTAGGAGTTCGAATTAACAGCCTGATAGCTCAAAGGGAGACCCCCCGCCCAGCTCCGAAGGCGAGTCATATTCGGCTTCCCCATCTCCGGCTTACTCCTCCAATCCCTGTGCGATTCCCAACTATCCACAGGTTAGGGGATCACCGCAGGAGGTCTAGGGGGAGTCGGAGCAGGAATAGTGTGTCGGATGCTGATCGCTCCAGTGACAAGCAGGACAACTCCTACGAGGAAAATTTCGTCAGAGCTCCCCCACCAGTTGCTAGAAACCCACATGTTAATATGGTATGTGAAAGACGACCAGAAGGAGCTGCCCGATGGCAGAACCATTCCAGGGAGGTCACCCACCTCTCCCTCCTATGCTAAAAAAGGACGATAGACCACGGGGTTCTGTATTTGACAGACTATCCAACAAGGACTCTGTCAAAGAAATGGAAAAAAGGCTCAGAACAGAAACGCAAGCTCAAATAGCCGCCATGATGAAAGATAGTGGCCATTCGGCCGGGGCTTGAAAGCAGCCTTGGTAAGGAATTTCGAATCCCCTTTTGCAGGGCATATCCAGACCTGCTCACTTTCATAGATGTTCAAGCTCCCATCCTTAGAATCGTACGATGGCTCAATAGACCCTATGGACAATTGGAAATAGTTTGGCAATATGATCGAACTCCAGAACATCCCAGACGCCATAATATGCAAGTCGTTCATTACCACGCTTATGGGAGCAGCTCAGATGTGGTGTAACAGTCTTCCCCCGAGCTCAATCCAGAGCTCACAAAAGCTCGAAACACGGATCATAGCCCACTTCTTTGGCATGAAAAAGCAGTCCAAACTGTCTACCTACCTCTTCACCATCAAACATAAATTGATGGAGAATTTGAAAGATTATGCCTGCCATTTTAACCAAGAAAGCCTGATGGTCAACAACCTCAATGAAGGGGTTGCAATAGTTGATTTCATGGAAGGAGTCAGTTCCTCGTACTACCTAATGACTCTGGCCAGAAAGGCTCCGAAACTAATGTCCGAGCTCCTGGACGAGGTCAACAAGAAGATTGGAGTGGAAGAAACTCTCCAAGGGCGCAATTTCGCCAGTCTCTCGGCTCTCTTGCCTTCTTCCAAGCACCAGAATGGACATAGTCCACCCCACAGTCAATAGAAGGGGAGAAAGATGTCAGCTCCGATAATATGTAGAAAGACAGAACGATGTTCCCCAAAAATAGCAACAAGTCAAAAAAGGCCTACATCAGGCAGGCTAGGCTCCCGAGCTCTGAGATCACTTTCACCGATGAAGACATGAAAGGGGTAAGTACCCTCATGACGATCCGTTGGTCGTGACGGCCATGGTGGGTAACCACAGTGTCCACCATATCCTTATAGATATGGGGGCAACCTCCAACCTTATATATTATAGTGCATACAAAGCTATGGGCCTCACCACCAAGCACTTGACCTTATCTTCGGTGACTTTGGTTAGATTTTTCGGAGAAAAGACCAGGTCCTTGGGCATAATCAAGCTTTATGTCCCGCTAGGAACAACTCTAAAAGAGGTCACTACCATGGCGGAATTCCATAATCCTCAATTCAGCCCCCCATTACAATGCCATCATATGCAAGGGCACTCTCAACGAAATCAGGGCGGTCGTTTTTACCTGCAGCCTTACCGTAAGGTTCCCAACCCCCACGAGATCGGGGAGGTTAGAAGAAACCAGGTGGAGGCTAGATATTACCATTTTGGAGCCTTAAAAAAGGTAAGGTGTGCTGAGATCGCAACTACGGAGTTCGAAGTCAGTGCCATAGAAGAAATAAGGAGCCCAAGAGAGCCCACTAGCTCTGAAAGGCTGGAGATTGACACTTTAGAACCTAGAGATGAGGAAAAAGAACTCAGAGGCTAGCCTATTAAAGGCTTGGAGGACCTGTCTTTAGACCCCTCACGACCTGATAGGGTGCTCAACATCAGTAACCAGCTCAACTCAGAAGTCAGGCAGGAGCTCTCCCAATGCCTCAAAGCTAATGATGATGTATTTTCTTGGTCCCATGATGATATGAAGGGACTAAACCCAAACGTCATGGTGCATAGGCTGAATGCTGGCCCGGACTTTAAGTCAGTCAAACAGAAAAAAATAGCCTTTGCGATAGAAAGAAATCTAGCCGCCAAAGAGGAGGTCCAAAAACTTCTCCAAGCTGGGTTCATACGAGAGGTCCATTACCCAAAATGGATTTCTAATGTCGTGCTATTGAAGAAGCACAATGGGAAGTGGAGAATATGCGTGGACTTCAAGGACCTCAATAAGGCTTGCCCTAAAGACAGTTTCCCACTCCCAAAGATCGACCAGCTTGTGGACGCTACCATCGGACATGAGATGTTGAGCTTCATGGATGCATACTTCGATCACAATCAGGTCAGAATGGCCCCCGGAGATAAAGAAAAGACCTTGTTCATCACAAATAAGAGGACTACTATTACAAAGCTATGCTTTTCGGCCTGAGAAACGCAGGAGCTACCAACCAGAGAGTGATGAATTCATTGTTCAAAAAATAGTTAGGCCGAAACATGGAGGTCTATGTCGATGACATGCTCGTTAAGAGCCTCGAAGCTTCTACGCATATGGCCGACCTCAACAAAGCCTTTACTATATTGAAACATAATGGTATATCCCTCAACCCTGCGAAATGTGCTTTCGGGGTGAAAGGAGGCAAGTTCCTGAGATTTATGGTGACGCAAAAGGAAATTGAGGCCAATCCTGAGAAGATATAAGCTCATATGAAATCTCCTACTAAACCGAAGGAGGTCAAAAGTTTGGCAGGACGAGTCGAGCCCTGAACAGGTTCATCTCCAAGGCCACTAACACGTGCCACCTTTTCTTCAAAACTCTAAAAAAAGTCTTCGACTGGACAGAAGAGTGTGAGCTCATTTTTCAACAGCTCAAGCAATACCTTAGGGCTTCTCCACTACTTAGTTCCCCAAAGAAGGCTGAGATCCTTTGCCTATACCATGCTGTTTCGCAAACTGCGGTCAACTCTGCCCTCATGAAAAACGAGGATGGAGCGCAACTCCCCGTTTACTACACGAGCAGATCTTTGCACTCTACTGAGGTCAACTACCCCAAATTAAGAGAATTTGGCCTACGCTATTCTCATCATCTCAAGGAATCTGAGGCCTTACTTCCAGGCCCACGCCATTGATGTGCTCACAGATCAACCTTTGCGAAGGATCCTCAATAAGCCGCACCAATCAGGAAGATTGGCTATTTGGGCTGTTGAGCTTTGACAATTTGTGATTAGTTACAAGCCGAGAGTGTCGATCAAAGGGCAAGCAGTGGCAAATTTCATAGCGGAGTTCACCTACACGGAAGAATGGGTCGATAAGCCACCAACAATTCTACCACCTATAGACCCGAACACCTCCACTTATACTATCTCAATGAACCTATTGCCAGAGGTGCCTGTGTGGAAATTTCACTATGATGGAGCTTCCAATTCGCAAGGTTCTGGTGCTGGTCTCGTGTTGATCACCCCTGAAGCCAACACGCTGAAGATAGCCCTCAAGTTCCTTTTCAAGGCATCAAACAACGAGGCAGAATATGATGCCATCATAGCAGGTCTGAGAATATCTGGGAATTTGGGGGACAAATAAATGATGATTTATAATGACTCGGCAGTTGTAGTAGGACAAATACTTAGCCACAACTTGGCCAAAAAAGGTCACATGGCTGCATACATGGCTAGGACTCGGGCAGCAACTCGGAAACTTACAAATACAGTCTTTATCAAAGTTCCACTAATAAAGCAGATCGCTTAGCGAAATTGGCTTCAGTCTCAAAGGTCCCTTGCGGTGTCCATATTGAGTACTTAGAGAAGAAAGCCATTGACGAGCTCGAGGAGTTAGATGCAGCTCCAGTACAGGTCTGTGAGTGCTAGATTGATCCCTTATTAGACTACCTCATGAGTGGAACTCTCCCAGACGACAAAAAGGTAACTAAAAGGATAAAGTACACTTCCAACGGGTACATGGTTATAGAAGAAACGCTGTATAAGAGGGGGTATGTCCTCTCATTCTTGCTCTGCGTAAATCCTCACCGGGCCCGGACAACACTAATGGAAATCTACGAAGGACTGTGTGGACGTCACCCAGCAGTTCGCGCACTGGCCCTTAAGGTCGGCAGGCAAGGCTATTTCTGGCCCACTATCTTGCAATCCTATATCTTTAATTTATAACTAATGATGGTGCAAATTATTAACCCAATTTACCCCGCCAACCACGAGTTTACATGTGGCCATTCTCTTCGAGAGAAAAGACCTGCCCTAGCACTAGGAGCTCTGTTGAATTATCGCAAGGAGGATAGGGTCCCCCAAGGATTGGTTACCTGCTCGAGGATTGATTACGTACGGTGAATTGCGAAGTTCGAGTTCTAGAGCTCTTTGAGCAAGCTCTTGAGCTCCCTCTCACCCACTTGCTCTGACAGAGTTTTTTTGCAGAAGCATGGGCAACTATCACCTGCTCTGCAAAGCGCGTAGAGTTCCCTCACCTTCACTAAATGCACCTCAACTGCATTTAATGCACCGGAATTCATGGAGAAGGAAGGTCAGAGTAGTTACTGATCGAAGCATGGCCCCATACCTGCTTTGGGAGCTCTGACCACACGTCTCCTCCAGTCATATATATACAAGAAGCATTTATTTCTCCCACCAACCAAGTTTTTCAGTTAAGTTCTAAGAATCAAGTTCACCCTAACGAGAACATTCAATAAAAAAAGACTAAAAGAGAAGAACAGACGCTAGAGCACTCAGCCGAGCTCCTAGAACAGAGGAGCTAGAGCTCGTGTAGCTCGAGCACATCCCCATTACAGTCTTATGAGAATATAATAGCTAGAGAGATCTTCGTGAGTTTATAATAACAACTTATTCATCATCAATACAAGGCAGACTGAGCTCCCAGCTCCATTCCACAGGGAAGGACTAACCCGTGTCTTCACATGAGGCCATCCTCCTCTATAAATCTTTGTCTCTTTTAGATTCTCCGCATTTATTACTCTAATCATTTGTTACAATCATTTGACTGTGTGGTCTGAAATACCCCGTCTGAAATACCTCTCTAAATTTTAGCACCAACAACTAATATTACATTTATTTAAATATCTCTAAACATATCTTCTCACCACCTTCATTAATACTTTTGGTGCCAGTTGGTCATCTCCTTTCTTTCAATATATGTAATTTAAAAATATTTGGTCATCTGCTTTCTTTCAATACTTTCAAAAATATGTAATTTAAGTATTTATAATTATTTAACATCTGCAATTTTATTCATTGAAAAATAATTAAGGTCAATATCTGTAATTTTAATTGATAAAATTCCTGTAGTTTTTAAAAATATCTGAAAATTTACTTAATTGATTTGAGCTCGACATTATGAGAGTGCTAGATTGAACTAATATGCCGGTGTAATTTGTGAGCTTTATATTTTTAGCCGACTTGATTCCGATGCCAAAAGCATTTTTTCATTGTAATTGTTCAAGTCAAAATGAAGATTTGAAGAGAGGAGGAGATTGAGGTTCGTTTGGTATGCGGAATTGGAAGTAGTTGTGTTGATGCAAAAAATGTAGAGGTAATTAGGTACTGCTTCGGTATCGGTGATAAGAAAGATGAAACAGAGAGTGGTGATGATATTGATGAACACAAAGGCCTTATTAGAAAGGTGTGTAAGATAACATGATGAGCAATCGGCGCGGCAGTGACGGTGGATCTGTTTCGTAGGCCATTCCGTTGGTGACGGTGGCTCTCTGTTGTGAATGTTTTGAAGTAAAGAACAGAGCCAGAGGAAGTTTCTACGCAAGAAAGGATGACTTGACTCCAACATGTAACAGGGAAAAAAGAAAACGGGCTTATTCTCTAAACAATAAAAAAAAATATAATGTAAGCAAACCAAACCTTAATCAATCTGGTTAGTCTTTTTCTAAGCAGAATTTTCAATTGCATTTCTTTATCAATATTCAACCTCTCAAAATATCGAGTCGGGATTGAGAAAGATTTTTTAATGTGAGTTTCACAATAAAAGCATGATACAGGTTCTGAGCCAGTAGTGCTGTACATATTAGTATATATAGTATGTGTATGTGTGTGTGTATATATATATGAGTTAAGTTATAAAGAGAGATTTTTCTATTTTAATGAAAAGACTGAATTCATATTTATTGATGTAAATATATGAATTTTTTAATGTAAAGATTATATATATAGTGAGTAGATGAATTCTATCAAATTTTGTATAAAAATTCAACCTAGAAGTGGATATGTTGAAAATTTTATATGTATTTAATTTTATTGATTAAAATTTATATTAACATTTTCAATATTTCTCTGTAAAAACCATCTACTTATTAAGAATAATAACCACAAATTACATTGAAAGAATTCATCAAAGAGAAATCGAAGATGAGCCAAGTCTGAAATGCGGTGTGGGGTATGGGGAGATGGAAGGGAGAGTAATTCATTGTACAGGGAGCAATCTACAGCATAGTCATGGCGGGGTTTTAGACTTTTAAACAACAGTTGAGTTGAAATTGACCCCGTTTAGAATGGTCGGCTTCGATACTATTTCCCACATACAAAGCGTAAATGAGTTATATTTTCATAAAATATAATTAAATTATAATTTATATAATGTATCCGGTAAGAATTAATTATAAAAAACATTTTTTATTATTTTTTTCTCTAAGAATTATGTTACCCACTGGTCCGACCGCGTGAGAAGATTACAGCTCAACCACTTCTTTTTTTAAAGGCAGTCAGAAGTTGGTAATTTTCTTTTAATATTCATGCATTTTGAAAATAAATCTATATAACTATAACTAAAAAAAGACAAAATGGTAAAACACAGTAATAAATTTTTATCGTTTTGGCACTTTTAGCTTTCCAATTTTTTTACGGTCAATCATAGTAATAAATTTTTTTAATTACTGTTGATTAGGTCTTTCTGTTAACCTCCGTAAAAAAGCCTAACGGAAAACAAAATTTATTTATTGAAATCTCCCATACCTTTTAATGTTCTTGCACAAAGTCACAAACCACCCATAACATTTTAATTGTATATTATATATATTTACATAGACTACGCTTTTACCAAAACTTTCAATTTATTCACCTTTCGATTAAATTTTCCTACAATCGAGTCTCTTTTATTTAATTCAAAAGATTTCAATGGGTTTTGGGTTTTTGTTTTTGGTTAAATTTCAAAAGAGTGAAAAGCAAAAAGGAAAATTTTCAAATAATTAAATTAATTATTAAAAGGCAATTTGAATTCGATTAACGATAAATATCATGCAATCAATATAAAATATCAATTTCAATTTACTACTACGGTTAAAATCCATTGTAGCTGCAATTTTTCACAAAATTAAGAGAATGTTAAAAAAAATTGCTAATTTATAAAGAAAAGTTAATTTCAAATGACTACATTTTTTCTTCCTTAATGGACAAAAAGAAGCCCTCAAAACGAAATTCCTTCACCTTCGATGTACCTAGAAGAAAAATAGCAAACAGTTGATCCGTGTGATTGTCCCTTTTCTTTTTTTGATTAAAGCGTGCTTGATTTTTCTACTTTTTGTTTGAAATAGAAATTTTAATTTAAAGGGGAATAAAATGAAGGTTTTAGTAAAAAAGTGGTCTCTGCAAATACATATGATATAAAATAAAAAAGTTGGAATGGTTTGTGTAAATAAATTAAAAGTTGGTATGGTTTTTGTAAATAAATTTAGTTTTCTGTTAGGTTTTTTTAACGGAAGGTAACAGATGAACTTAATATACAGCAATTAAAAAGTTCATTACCATGATTGACTGCAAAAAAAGTTGGATTCTAAAAGGGTAAAAGTTCATTACTATTTTTTACCATTTAGCCCCAAAAGAAGAAGGTAGAACAAGTGATTTAGTCTAGTTGGGTGAGACACACCCTCAAACTTAGAAAAAAATCTCATGTTTTAATTTTACCAAGGAGGCTCCGCGAGATTTTTGTTCTTCTTGTTAGAAGAGACTTAAATCTATATATATATATTTAATTAATTAATATTTATCATTAATCATTCCTCTAATTACTTCTTTTACCTCAAAGTTTAACATTGTTTTTGTTTTGTAATTTTAACTTTTATTTTGTTTTCGCAATTTAACTTTGGTTTGTAAC
Organism: Lonicera japonica; assembly: GCA_021464415.1. Lineage (NCBI taxonomy): Eukaryota > Viridiplantae > Streptophyta > Magnoliopsida > Dipsacales > Caprifoliaceae > Lonicera > Lonicera japonica. The sequence continues at coordinate 56,542,058 of CM038470.1, forward strand.
TTAGCGATCGATAACTGTATTTAACCCCACCTAGAATTACTGAACACGGAACTTATACCCGAAGATTCCTCCTTTACTGGCTTGTTGTATAAACAAATTTTTTTTTCTGATTAAACAATCCTTTAGTCTAAAATTGAGTGTCCCAAATCTAGAGTTCAATTTCCTCTTTGGAACATTTTGAGAAACAAACCTTTGTTGGTGAAATTGATCTTCTTTTTAACTTCTCAACATTAGTAGCACTTTTATCATTTTTCAACTTTTTTAAATCAAGCCTTAATTGATGCATCTTTTACCCGGTATGCTTTTAGGCCATCTCCACTGCAGAGTATAAATTGCCAAATTTACACTTTGTTGTGCCCACCGGGTGTAAAAAAAGGGAAAAATATAGGCTAAATGCTAAAACCAAGCCAAAGTTGTCTTCCGACAATTATTTATACTAGGTGATACGTGATGTTTTTGTTATGCTTCATGCGGAGAATTTTAGAACATTGAAATTGATGAATTGTAAATCCGTCTTTTCAAAATCGGCTCCCCCAATAGTTTTCTATCAAATTCCTTTCCATGGGTTTCTTTTAAACATTAAACAGATGAATTTTATCATTAAAATGTTGGAGATGATCTCTCTTAAGATATTGAGAAAATCCCCCAAACAGCTCTTCTTCAGTTCAGGAACATACCTGACAGTTGAACAAGTTCTCACAGTGCAATCAAAAATCTGCACCCCAACTATTTCCCATCGACTCCAATGTCGTTCACAACCAGTAAGCTAGGTCTAAATCACCAACTCCTTGCAATACTTCATTTTTAAGTGATAATATAATTGTATTTCACGCCTTAAGGCTTCTCCATGAACTCCACTTTCTGCTATGCTCTAATCGATTCCAGAAGCTTATTGATTACATGTAGGGCCTTTGATAACCCTTGCTGATCAAGCAAAGTGTTCATAAGAACCTGCCACGAATTCAAATTATTCCACCATCGAACTTCTCGATACCATACTTCGCAGTCATTCCTCTAGTACCAGTTTCTTACCTTTGAAATTAACTACTTCTACTCTTCTAGTCCTACTTGGTTTCCACAAACCTTAGGATTACACAACAAAGTAAACCTAACAATCTTAAACATTGTAGGACTATAAACAAGCAAGCCTAAACCAACTAGGAGTTGAAGACATAATCCACAAACATTTTTGGTGGAAAACATGGAACTAAAAGAGGGAGGTTGAGTTGTAATCTCAGGAAGCGATGTTTGTCTCTCTCAGTTTTTGATGCAGTGAAACATGAAACATTATTATCATTTGAAGAGAGTGATTGGTGAATATCATTAAAAAAATACAAAGTTTGAGATTTATATGATTTTGTCCAAAAAAGGGAACACAAAAGAAAATAAAAAGAAAGAGAAGTATTATGTTTGATTTTACTCTCCATATCTCACAAGCTACTCTGATTTAGAGACTATACTTGACGTCTTGACCTAAATAAAGGAGCTTTGCTATATAAACAAACTGACCATTTTAAGTGTAACTAAAATAAATGTCTATTCTTTTCCATTTTTCAGTAGCTAGCAATAGAGGAAATGGAGAGGCAAATAATCATGAAGGTACAAATCGAGATGATGTTGAAATTTTTTGCAGAATCTCATAAAACTTTGTATCTATAAGGTTCCAAAAAAACTTCACATGCTAGACAAAGATTCCTCTAATCCTCAAGTAGTCTCAATAGGCCCTATCTGTCACACCCCAATGCGTGGAGAAGCCTAACACCAGGAGGCATGGCGATGCGGTCCTTATTTGTCTGCGGTACTAATGGGTTTCAGGAATCTATGCAGGTACGTAACGGCTTGTTCAGTGTCTTGTGCGCGTTCCGCTGCGTGTTGCCGCTGTTGTTAGGCTGGCCCGGATTCGGGGGAGTCTGGATGCCGGGCGCCGCGCGGGGTCGAGAGAGTCACCCCGTGACAACTAGTATCAGAGGTTGGTCGCAGATCAAGCTATGAAGAGATGAGCGGTGACATGACTGCACCAGTGGAATGGGAAGAACCGGACTGTGGTGAATCGTGGAGCTTTGGTGAAGGGCACGCATTATGACTTTGGTGGGCGGCCACAAGGTCAGAACCTGCAACAAGAGCGTTGCAGAATTGAGTGGGGGAGGTTTGTCACACCCCAATGCGTGGAGAAGCCTAACACCAGGAGGCATGGCGATGCGGTCCTTATTTGTCTGAGGTACTAATGGGTTTCAGGAATCTATGCAGGTACGTAAGGGCTTGTTCAGTGTCTTGTGCGCGTTCCGCTGCGTGTTGCCGCTGTTGTTAGGCTGGCCCGGATTCGGGGGAGTCTGGATGCCGGGCGCCGCGCGGGGTCGAGAGAGTCACCCCGTGACACTATCCACCATGGCAAGCCGGATCTTCATGCTATGGAACCTTATAAGTGGAGGTGCCTAAAGAGATATCTACACAGGTTTCAGCTCAATGCTGAAATTTTTAGTTCACAATTGTTCGAAGATATATTGCATGACTTGCTGATACTTGAGAATCAGATTCCCTACGTACTTCTCAACGGATTCTTTGTGAAAGGGCGGATCCCGCCATTGGAAGATAATTCCAGCACAATTTCCTTACCTGAGCTTATACATAAATTCTTCAAGGATGTCGGCATTCCTAGTACAAACTACAAAACTACTGACGATATAAAGAATGTAAGTTCGAGACATTTACTTGACTTCTTAAGGAAAACTAACAGCCTCACATTAAGAAGACCAGTAGACCAAAACTATCAAGAGACGCATAGGGGTCCGGGTAAGGGTATGCATCCAAGAAAGCTTCGAGCTATATGCACGGCAACAGCTAGAAGAGGCAGGAGTTAAGTTCGAGAACAAGGTGACTGTGGACAGCTCCAAAGAAAAACCAGGCTTGGCTATGATACTCATGAAGGAAGACAAAAGGATCTGCATAAACTGCAACGAGACAATTAATTGCTTATGCGATATACAGTTTACTACTTGAGGAGTGTTGACAATGCCACCACTTAATGAGTTCTTTGAAACTTTTTTCCGAAATCAGATAGCTTTTGAACAGTGTATGAGGTATGATGATGAAGGTGTGCATATAACAAGCTACATCATCCTCATGGGAAACCTTATAAAGACTCCCAAAGATGTGGAATTACTTGTGGTCGTGGTATTATTGAGGATTTGGTAGACAATTATGAAGTAGTGTCGAGACTTTTTAGCAATCTTTGCAAAGAGATTGCGATGGATAAGAAGGACTTCGATTTTGCTCCTCTTTGTGAAGATCTGATAAGTATAGAAGAGACTATTGGCACCAAATGAAGGCATCTTGGTTAAGGTCAAAACAAGTATACTACTATTTCTGTTTTCGCTGCAAGTATACTGCTCATCCTCACAGTAATACAAACGATATGTTCTATTCTTCAAGTACAGTTTTGAAGCTTAGTTGATATCGTAATTAATAAGGGATTCACTTCTCATAAGTTTTTCTTGTCTTTTCTTTTCTTTTTCTTTTTTTCCTTATATTTTGTTGGTGATTTGTAATAAATGAGTTAAAACAGATACCCATTTGTTCTACAATAACTTCTTCTTTCAGTATAATGCTTGTATGTTCTTTTGCTTCATATTTCATAATGCAATCTTTTCATTTAACATAATACTGGATTATCAAGAACAGGGGAACCATTAAATTATAAGATGGTTTACGTACCATTGCATCATAACAAAGGTATTACTTGTGGCAACAGAACAAGAAAACGATACAGCCCAAACATTTCTAAAATTTGAGTTTAAAGACCCCCATGAATTTAATTCTCCCTACATTTATACAGAAATTGTTATACGAAATCTATGGACAATCCTGCGGCAACTGCATCTGGTAACTCCAATAATTTCCTTTTACGACAATTAATATCCTCCGTTTCATTGTCTTATCCCTCATTCAAGTGCTAATAATCTCCAAAGAAAATTCCAATTTCGACTTGAGGTTGAAGAACTGAACAAATATCTGCAATTAAGCTAATGGTTTGTTTAGTAACCCAACTCTGAGCTTTGGAATTGGAATGGAGCAAAATTGTGTAGGCTAATTTTTGCTCCAATTCCAAAGCTCAGAATTGGGTTCCCTCCCAAACACACAATAATTGAAGTTAAAAATTTGTATCTTGCAGCTCAAAATGATTAATCCGTACGGCTATTGTTTCTCCCTCACCTTCCCCAAAATCATAACCTCATAATAGTTACCCAACAAAATTAATAAATTAACCGAAACTAATCAACATATAAATTACAAATTTATCATTTCACTCGGTTAGCGAAACTTCTATAGGAGTTTACCCAGTATAAATACAATTAGAGCACTCATTCAGGAATTTTATCAAACAGTTGGAGGGCCCTAAATATCAGCAGATATTTTTGCTTAAAAAAGGTTGTAAGAAACTCAATATTATATATGATCATTAAACAATTCCACAAACATCCACTGATCATCATTATATTGCTCATAACTAACTATTATGTGAGAAAGGAAATTAAAATTGGAATAAAAGGGACTATGAGAAAGTCATTGGCATTGTAATAAAGAACCCTAAAGAACCCAAATTCAATCGTGTGTACATATTTGTATGCAGAAGTATAAGTTAATCTACCTCATACATTTATCGGAGATATCGCCGGAATGTTGCTGGAGCGTTAGTTGGCCAGTGATTTTGCTTACTGGTGAGAGTGATTTACACGCTTCACCTGGAGTGGGACTAATATTTTTATTTCATTTTTATTGTTCAAGCATACCAGCTTTCGTGCATATCTCAGCTTGCACATGCCGGACTCAACCTAGAGATCTCGCAGCATAATATAGTATTTTGCATGTACAAATAAAGTGTACACATGTTTTTTGTGATTTTAATTTTTAAAACAATAAGCTTGGACTTGTATCATAGAAAAAGGTTGAACAAATAACTGTCTGACTATATTTACCGCATTGATAAAAATATGATAAATAAGATAAAGATAAGATAAAATAAGAATCATAATTAATGGGACAAAACAATATGTGCAATAATAATCGAATAAGAATTATGCAAGATCAAATAAGATAAGAACTATGCAAATAGAGATTAAATAATTGCGTTCAATGTGTGCACATGCATCAAGTGTGCCACCGATTTAAATTTTTAATTATGGTGCATCCAATGACAACTTGAACCTTCAAGGTACATTTCCTTAAGTATGGTGCATTCTAGACCTTCAAAGTACATTTTTGGTAAGGATCAGTCCTTACGGATTAGTCCCTTTTACGACGCTTTTGCGTCGTAAAAACACACCCCTAAGTGTTTTTACGACACAAAAGTGTCATAAAAAGGCCCAAAAGGACCGGGCCTTACTAGAAATGTTTTGTATATATATATATCTATTTATATTATAAAACATCTTTGACTAATTTTTTTTTATTATTCAAAAAGTATAAGAATTCAATGGCTAAAAATAGGGATGTTATAATATGTCTTGGTTGTACACCATTGAATAAGTTTTGTACACACATCTAGACAGTGGCGGAGCCAGGAATAAATTTTAGGTGGGGCCAAAAAAAAATTTAAGCTAAATCAAACTCGATAATTATGTTTCTAGGCTAATTTTTTACTAAAATACTTCTCCATTATATTTCGATATTTTGGAAAAGTTAAAAATGATATACTAAAATTAATTATATATTTTGAAATATTTTTATCAACTCAATATTCAACCTACTATAACCAAAAAAACACATATACTAATCTAAATATTAATTTATCAAATAACAATCTAATAAGCAAATTAACCTCAATAATCAAATTTAAAATCAATATTTAACAATGTAATAAGCAAATCAACATCAATAATCAAATTTAAAATCAATATTTAACAATCTAAGGCTCCGTTTGATTGCAAAGATGGAAAAATAAAATAAATTTAGTTAATTTGTGTGAAAAGATAGAAAATAAGGTGAAAAATATTATTCATTTTTTGAGTATATATCCTCCATCCTTCAATACTTTTGGTGGAAATTTTTTACTCACCACCAAGCAAATAAAATTTCTTTATGAAAAAACTTAAAGATCAAGAAGATATCACCTCTATCACTCAAATTATTTTCCATCTTTTCACCAAAACTAACTTAATTTATTTTCCTTTTCCACCTTGCAATCAAACAGAGCCTAAGAAGCAAATCAACATTAATAAATAATAACCAACAAAGAAATATATTAACAATCTAAGAAGCAAATCAACATTAAAGCACCTAATTCTTAATATCAAAATTTTAAAACAAAATGTATAAGATTATAAAAAAGAAATCTAACCTAAAATACCGAAACAAATGAAGAATAAAAATGGAAAGAGAATCTACTACCTTGGTTGCTATTGCCAAAATAAAATGGAGATTGTGTTTCAAAAAAAAAACAATAGTGAAGACTGAAAAAGAAAGGGAAAAAACGGTTGCAGGCTTCCTTTATGTCGTTTAACTTATAATATATAACCTAATATATATTACGCACATGCACCCTATACTTGTACACCTGCTAACACAAAACCCCCTGCCCAAAAAACTTGACCAAACTCCCAAAAATTACACAAACGCCCCTGCCCCCCAAAATACCTTACCAAACTTTGCTTACTTAACTTATATTACAACGCCTGCCCCTGCTTAATCACACACAGCACCCTCCCCCAAAATCGCATAATGGCCCCTAATCTTTCTCTTCACGCACAAAAACTCCCATACTCTTTAAAAAATTTCAAAAAGTACAGGTTCTCACGTGCCTCCGCCCCTGCATCTAGATATCAAATCAAAAATAAAACACTCAGATTAATAATATACACACAATAAACTCTTACACACTAATAATTTAATTTTTAATTTAAAAGTCATAAATTTAAATAAAAAATTCGAATTTTAATTAAATTTATGACACTTAAAATCTACTAATTAATATGAATTAAACAAAATCTATCATGACAATATAATTATGTAAAAAATATCATGAAAAATTATTGAGTAATATTTAAGGACGTATTTTATGTGTTTTTATATTATTGTTCATATCAGTCTCTATGTTCACAGTACATCAATCTATTTTTTGGGACCATTTAATCTTTAAATCATAGTAATCGACATAATTGGATTATTTATACATCTGGCGTTAAGTTTAATTTGTTAAAAAAATATTTTGTTAAGACTGAAATAAGATCAAAAAATATGATTAAATGTGCCTCTGAAAAAAATTAAAACAAGGTGGATCAATCAAGTTTATTTTTAGTTTTTCTATCATGAAAATTGAACATTTGTTTTAGTTGTTCAATGTAAACTTAATAAAATTTGTTGATTTAAATCTGTCACACGTTATTATTTTTTTATCTTATTTCCCGATTTTATTTATTTCACCGTACTAGATAGCACGAATATACCCTAATATATACACATACTTACAACCATCCGTAAGTGCTACTACTTCCTAATCTTTTCTATTATTCAGTTTTAATTTTTATAAGCATTCGACTGCTATCTAAAAAGTTAACTAAAATGTTTAATGATCGCATCGACGCTGTCACAATAATTTTATAAGCAAAAATCCCTGCTGAATTAAAAAGGCACTCCAACTGTTTGATAAAATTCATCAATGAACAGCCTAACGGCATACCAACAGAAGTTGGGTGCGTTTGACAATGATAAGTTGCTTGGAAAAACTTGAATTTCATGGAATTATCTTACATAGAAAAAATTTCCAAAAGTAAAACACATAACTTGTGGTGGAGTTGATTTTTGAATTACATGGATATGAGAAAGTTAGGCTATACCATATCATGTTGTACCATGGAAAATTATGTAATAAACACCAATATTATAGATGAATTTTAAGCATTTTCCAAAGAAAAGAATTGTTATCAGATTCCTTTGGTAAGGACACACGCTAAATGCCAAAAAAAAAAGCCGGTGTGCCTTTACTGGCACCCTGAAATATTTCTTACAGATATTATTCAAAAGTAAAAAAAGTATAGGAAAACTTATCAGAAATGAATTCTTTGAACCTATTACTTGTCGAATAGAACAATTTAATGGTTTCTATTATAGTGAGTAGGAGTAGTATATATGTAGCAGCAACATAAATAGCCGACCACGGATTGCTAAAATTATCGCATCTCAACATTCGCTTCTAGCTAGCTTAGCAAAGAACCCTTCTATTATTGCAAACAATCTTTACTATACGTATTCAAATCTTCACAAAGAAGAGCAAAAGAAAAGTCCTTGTTTAGTAGTTGTTATCCATCATAATATCCTTATGGAGATTACTAAAATGAATCGGCACTTGATCAATTTCTAAGTGACATATTTACTTATGACAATTATTAAGTAAAATGATACAATAAGTTCATTATAATTCACGCACCTTATGATGCTTAGTAAAAGTTTATAGTTATTATATCATTTTTACAATAACCAACATTAATAAAGATTAACTATGTTGATTTTTAAGGAGACTTATTTCCTTATGAAAATATATGATGGTTATTCAAAAAAGCGACATAACAAAACTCATTTTTAATTCTTATGCCAAATATAAAGTAAGTGTGCAACCTTTTGAAATCCTAAACATTTTAGAAATTTCCTAAAACATTAATATACAACCAAAAACCCTAAATAGAACACATAATTAATCAACATTATTGAAAGATACTTAATCTCCGCAAAGATACGCAATATTATACATAGATTGGTGATTTTGAATGCTTTTTATAGAAATGAGATTGATTTTTTGTTGCTAGATGTGAGATTAATTCGTTTATGGATATTGGGAATATAAAGGTTTGGTTTTATATGTTATATATAATGGCGGAGGCATATTTGTTGAATTATATAACGGAATAGTACATGTTATATTTTAAAGAAAGAATTACATCACATTCACGTCTTAGCGTAACTGGTAAAACACTAGTGTTACCACACTGGACACCTGGGTTCGAATCCCGTTCACAACACTTACAAAATAGATTATCAATTGCTTTAAAAAAAGAGGAAAGAAAAACAAAGAAGATGAAAAATAAGAAATAATAAAATAATTTTTTTCTTTATGTAAAACCTATGATATATAATATAATAAATTCGTTAAAAATGTGACGCTTTTGTGTGGGATCGTCATACTTAAAGTTATATTTATGTCAAAAATGACATGAATAGCGATAAATGTCACTTAAAAATGACATATAAAGCCTTTTTTCTTGTAGTGTTGAAATATTCAAATATTTTTTAAAAATAAAATAATAATAATATTTAAAAATTGAAAAAGGTTGTATAGATCAAAACCTGGCTTTGTCTCTGTTGATTTTTGAATAATAATGTGGTAATTCTGTCTTCTTTCTTTTTTCTCTTCTTCTACTTCTGAATTTTGTATATCTTTGTTTCAATTGCTTAGTTATAACCTCCAAATTGGCAACCTTTCTTTGAAAGAACTAATGATACAGAGAGACGGAGAGAGTCCACGGTTGACTTAATGATTTGCCATGTTCTTTCCTTTGTCAATTGACACACCCACAAGCAAACGACTTAATTTTTTGTTGAATTTTCTTATTGTGGATGGACCACTCAAATTTTAATAGGACCAACTCTGAGCCAAAACATTTTGTTTTGAATTGCCATCAACTACAAAAGGTTGCACTACAAGAAAAAGGCCAAATATGTCGCTTTTATTATTTAAAATATGTCGGTCAAGTCAAAAATGACATAAAAGCTTAAACAGTATCACATTTGTGTCGCTTTTTAAGAGTTTATAGTTATTGTGTCAGTTCAATTGAAAGCGACATAAATAATGAACAATTAAATGGAAATCATATTGGAATACACTGATGATGGTAACCTTTCCAATTAAATTATCCTTTAAAAGGCCTTAAAGAGATTTTGAATTGCTCCTATGAGGTTCGAACACTTGCATCTCCGCCACCCTCAAGGATTGAGCCAGGAATTGGTGTTTGGAGGGGCAAAATATATATCACTTGTACATACTACAGAAATTTTGAAATTTTTGGTGATATTTGTCGCCAATAGTGAAATTTCTTTTCACTCCACTATTATCATTAAAGACTTGTTTTTTGTTGAAAAACTTTTGTTTCTATTATTTTTTAACATAATTGCATTAATGTATTTGTTTTCTAAATATTTCACTATTTAATGTGATGTATGGTGATAAATATTGCAATTTTTTTTATTGTAATTAATATTAATACCGTAAATTAGGTATATGTAAGGTAGTTCTTATATTTACACTTGGGGGCGATACCTACTTCTTCTTAATAATTTATGAGGGCAAATCTTTATAATTTTAAAATATTCATAGCGAATACTAATACAGTAGTAGGAATTATTAATATATTTTTTTTGGGGTGGGGTGGGGGGCCAGTTGGCTGTCCTCGATCTCATCTCCGAAGACTTGATTTTGCTTCATCACTCATCTCCAATTCTAAGGGACTAATCAACTCTCTTGTCAAACTGACGTTGATGAAGCTAGTTCAAACTATGTCCACTTTTATAAAAAGTAAACAGTAATGCCCTTTGAACTCTATCTCATGTGACCAAGATCAAGTCCTTAATTTTATCATTAGCTATCATTTAAACCAAGAAACCTAGCAAATGGAATTATTTTTTACAGCTTTGGCATCGAATATGGCGTCTAAGTTACATAGTGAAATTCTTGTACGTTACTTAATGCAAAATTAGGGTATGAATAGACTTTAGAAGCTAGATCATACCAATGGTCAACCATATATAGTCATCAGCTCCCATCTCCCAATTATTATTTTAATTTAAAAACACTTTAAACTTTTTGTTCTTTTTTTTTTTTCCAATAAGAAATTATTTTAATGAGTTTTTTTTTGCAAATATTGACCCACTACCTACTCCTTTTAGTTTTTTACTATCAATATTGACCCACTACCTACTCCTTTTAGTTTTTTACTATCAATATTGACCCACTCTTTAATTTTTGTGGGGCGCAGTTAGCCAGCATCCATCTTATCTCCGAAAACTTGTTTTTGCTTCATCATCCATATTCAATTTGAAAGTATTAATTAGTCAACTATATTGTGAGATTGCCATTGATGAGATTCAAACCATGCCCACTTTTATAAAGAATGGACAGCGATACCATTAATTTGAGTTCGAACTTATTGGACTAAGACTAAGGTTGTGTTTGGTTGCTCACTATTTTTTTTTCTTAAAATTTTAATAACTTAACTCAAAACCAACTCTACTTTCACACTTTTCAAAATTTATTTCACTATACTTTCTCTCTCTAAATTTTTTTTAAAACGCCATAACTTTAAATCCAAAAATCAAAAAATAATAAAAAATATATATTTGAAACATACTCATCGAGATCTATAAAATAAGATCTATTGTGACTATTTTTTGAAATTTTTTATACGTTTTTTTCATTGGTTGAAAAAAAGTCAAACAAAACCAAATTCACTTTTTAACATAAAAACTCTAACTCAAAACATTCAACCAAACACCAAATTTTTAAAAACTTATCTAGAAAACTTGTCTAGAAACCTTAACCAAACACTACCTAAATCTTTAATTTTATTATATTATAGGTTTATAGCTATCATTTAAACCAAGAAATCTAGCAAATGGAATTATATTTTACAACTTTGGCATCAAATATGGCGTCTAAGTTACATAATGAAATTCTAGTACTTTAGTTACGTTAATACAAAATTCGAGAATGAATAGACTTTAGAAGCTAGATCATACCAATATATGGTCGATCATACCAATATATGGTCAACCATATATAGTCATCTCTTCACCTACTGATTATTTGAATTTTAAAAAGACTTAAACCTTTTTTTTTTCCTATTAAGAAATTATTTTAATGAAAATTTGTCAAACATTGACCCACTACCTGCTCCTTTTAGTTTTTTACTATAAAAAATGGCAAGTAGAGAATAGGGAAATACAAAAAGCCAATTGTTAAACTTCCATTATGTAAGTGTATGAACAATTTCTATAATTGAAGACTAAAAGGAGAGAGTTACAAGTTCATCTACCTCTATATATATTTCTGCCCAAATTCCACAGGTATTTGTTCTTCAATCTTCTTCTATGCAAAAATGTATAGCCTTACAAATTTTCTTCTCCATGTGATTGTTTCTCAAATTGCATGATTCCCTTTTTAGTTTTATTTTTGTATGTGTTATGTTAATCATATCGTTATATGGTTCACACACTTTCTTTTTATTTGTGATATACAAAGAGATTGAAATCTGAAACTGTCCCTGATAAGTTCTTATAATTGATATGCTATGTTGTTTAGTATTAACATTTTTAGTATGCACTTAAAATTATGAAATATACATCCAATCCCCACCCTGTTACTTTTGTTGGTTTATGTGTTTTCTATAATTTTGTGAAGGGAAATAGTTATTATTAATTGACTAAGTTACATCAATGGCTAAACTAATTGAAGATTTCAGTTTGCGCCCTAAACTTTTTTTTATACAGTTTGTACCCTACATATTCAATTTGTTGCAATCAACTCTAAAATGTCATTTTTGACAAACTTTCTAACCAGCATCCACCATGAGTATCTTGGGTGTTTGGTTTTCAAGGGTAATTTCAGGGAACACAAACTAAAACGAATGATTTGTTTGTTGATAAGTGTAAATGGGACTTTGGTTGTATATTTATTTGTTTTTAAAATAGTCTTGGTTTGTGTTTTTCCAAAATTACCCTTGTAAAACACACTTGAATTGCTAGTAGTGGACGCAGAATAGAAACTTCGTCAGAAAGGACCTACTAGAGTTGATTGCAACAAATTGAATGTATAGCGTGCAAACTGTCTCAAAACATTGTTTAGGGTGCAAACTAAAATCTTCAATAAGTTTAGGGTACATTAGTATCATTTACTCTTATTAATTTCGAATGGAAAACGCTTTTGTCATGTCCAGTTACATACCATAGCCTAAATTGAAAGCGAATCTTGAAAGAGAAAACAAGTGTGTTATGACAGTTTTTTTGTTGCTTCCTAATTTTCAGGACAAAAGAGAAAAACACGAGCGAAAAATACGCATGTCGAATGATGGAAACAAGGATCCTTATCTTAGGTTGGAAACATCAATTAGGGAACAATTAGATGAATTGCAGCCGATTTTGCCGGACTGTTGTATCTATAGAGTTCCTCCTAAACTTCGCAGTGTAAATGAGAAGGCTTACACACCTCAAATAGTATCTATTGGTCCTCTTCACCGCGGAAAATTGGAGTTGCAAGCTATGGAAGACCAAAAAATGAGATACTTAAAGGCGTTCCTAGATCGAACTAACATGAGTTTGAAGAACTGTATAAAAGTGATGAAAGAGTGGGAAGAGGGAGCTCGCAATTGTTACGCGGAAAGAATTATACTGACAAGTGACGAATTCGTGAAGGTTGTTCTTGTCGACAGTTGTTTCATCATAGAGGCTATTTTGAGGTATACTGCGAGTGATATGAAAGAACAAACCGATTTCTTAAGCAAACCCCATATGATTTATGATGTACGAACTGACCTTATTTTGCTTGAAAATCAGCTTCCTTTCTTTGTACTTAACGGTTTGTTCAGTATAGCCTTTAATGAACAATCTAGAGTGACATTCCCCGAGCTTTGTATCAACTACTTTCAGTATCTTATGATAACAAGAGATTTTGAAAAAACAGTCAGCAATTTGATGATCCAACTAAAGTCGGGTTATGAAGTAAAACATCTTCTTGATTTGTTAAGGATATCTCATGTATCATCGTCCCTAATGCTATGCCCAGAAGGCAGAGGAAAGCTCATAAAAATACGCAATGCAGCAGCGCTTCAAGAGGCAGGAATGACTTTTAAGAGGGGATCAATCAATTGCTCGCTTGACTTACGCTATAATGTTGGCGTCTTAGAAATTCCACGAATAACACTAGACGACTTTTCAGAATTTGTGCTAAGAAACTTTGTCGCCTTCGAGTTCTGTCACTATCCATTTGATAGTTACATAACTGATTATATTATTTTCATGGATAGCCTAATTGATACAGATAAGGATGTGGATATACTAGTTGAGAATGATGTCATTATGAACTGGTTGGGTGATAGCTCTGCAGTCGCCGCTCTACTTAATAGTCTCGGAATTGAAACTGTAGTATGGGGGACAGGCACAAATTTCAATATTATATATGAAAGTCTGAATGCATACTGCAATGTTCGTCGGCACAAGTGGAAGGCAACCTTGAAACGCGATTATTTCAGTACGCCATGGAGAATTGTCTCTACTATTGCTGCTGTTGTATTGCTTTTGCTTACATTTGTACAAACCATAACTTCTATCATTTCTCTTTAAACCATTCTTAATAGTTGTAAAACCACAAATATTTCATATCAGTGTAATTATTCAGATCCTTGGTATATGTGGGTCCAATGAGTTTAAATTGCACATTGGCCTACTCATTTTGGAGAAGAACTCGAATGATTACACATGATATCAGAGTAAACTCAGAACCAGTACCACATAAATACATATACACGATTGAGTTAGTTTGGGTTCTTTACAATCCCAAAAGTTTTATTAGTATCTTTGAATGCCAATACTTTATCATCATCCTCCTGAATTCTAATTTTAATTCTTTTCTCGCATAATAGTTATAAGCATCATGATGTTCACTGGATGTTTGTGAAAGTTATTAATGATCATAGCACTGAGGTTTCATTCGTAAGCAAAAATGTTGGGTGACATTATGGGCCTTCAAGCTGTTTGATAAAATTCCCGAATGAATGCTCTAATAGTCTAATAGCTAAACTTTTTCAGAAGTGGTTCCCTCTCCCAACTAGACTAATCCACTTGCTTAGAACTACTATTATGGGTTATGGTTCAATGACTGAGAAAAGCAATAGCCCTACACATGGGTATTTTTTCAGTTGCAAGAAATAAAATTTAGGGTTCAAGGTTCTTTAGCTTATATCTTTGTCGAAGTTGTCATGGAAATTATATATGGGTTGTGGTTGAAATCAGTAAGACTCTCTAGTTCGAGTATGTTATGTTGGTACAATGAAATTCAGAAGGGTTTTAAAGTTATAAGTTTGATAAATGTGGGAATAGTTCTTTTCACCTTTTTTTCATTGCACGTGCAGTACATGTCTTAAGATTCAATTATGCCTTTAGCCATCTGATAGGTGAAACTTATCCCCATTTTTCTGGCTAATCCATGAATTGCAAATTGCTGAACTGAAAAAAATCATTATGAAGCATCGGGGATTGAACAGAGTTTCGACGCACAAAGTTCAAAGATCGAAGCTACAATAGACCAATAATAAAACACGTGGTTTGTATCATAGTAATATTAAGTAGTACACAAACAGAAATAGCGGACTAGCATTCAGATCTTTACAAAGAGGAGCAAAAGAGAAGTCCTTGCCATCCGTTTCAATTCCACCAAGAAGATTGCTTAATAAGGGCAACAGTTGTTCATTTTCCCTATATGATTCTTAATAATAACACGACTAATAAGCCTACTGAGACCAGTTGAGGAGTGTAAACATCTTGTTCAATACATGTAGTTTCTCTGGTACTCTGTATATACAAAACCCGACGGGCATGGGATTGAAATCCGTGTGTATGTGATATTTGCAGTTTTGTATTGACCATGACATTGGTAGAAAGTCATGATATTAGTGAGTATGCGTGTATGTGATAATTATCAACATAAAGAAAAACCGTTTATGTGATATTTTTCAGAAATTGCAGAATTTCTAGTTTTTGTTGTATTCATTTATTAAAATTATATTTTTTGTTTTCACATTTTTCTTGCAGTGTCTTTGTTGTCAAGCAAAGATTCTGAATATTCGTCGCTTAATGGATATGGAAGGGGAAAGAGCAGAGGAAGGGGCAGCATTTGTAGATATACAGTAGACATTTTCAAAATTTTCAGGTTCTCAAATTAAGAATCACATTTCCTTTTCAAGGACATAATCAATATACCAAATCTTATGACAGTGTACGTACGTGTTTTATTATTTACCATTGCCTTTGACGTTAGTGTTTTACTAAATGTGAGAAAGTCATATAGCGACTCTTAATTTGTCTTTTTAACATTGTGCAGACTTTTTTATTTGTGTTGAGATGTTGAAACAGACAAATATAGACCTAAAATAAGTAATGCAGTAAGTATTGTAGCTAGACACAGAAAATTTGTTAAGTTTGCAGCCGGCATTTGCTGTTATATATGCGTACTCCTTAGGCATGCAGTAGTTCTTTAAGGGAAAATGTATGGTCATAAAAATTTATTTCCAATTTGTTAAAATTCTTTCTTCTTTATCAGTTAGATGCAAATATGGTAATACACTCATCCTCATGATGCTTGGATATCTAATACTCCTAATGGTTCAACATTTTCCTCTTGTGTTACATAATCGACTTCGCTCCTCTCCATTAATCTTTCGGTCCAATTCCGTCCAATGGAGTCTAGTTTGAGAAGTAAATGGATGAACTTTTTCATGAAATTTGGTGGAGATGAAATTTTTTCATAAAAGTAAATCATCTCCACGAAATTTCATCAAGAAATTCAAACCAAAAGTGGGCGTAATAGAATTTTGATACATATGTTCATTTTCGAAAATTAAAATTTTAGATGATGATCTTACCCACTTATAGATTAACTCTTTTGATGAAATTTTGTGAAGATGATATATTTATCATAGAGATCATGTCTATCAAGTTTCATGAAAAAATTATCCATTTTGCTCTCGAACTAGGCCCCATTGAATGAAATTAGACGGAAGGGTAATGGAGAGGAGCCAAGTCCGATTTTTTCATATGAAGAAACATTAACAAGGAATCATAGGAGGATTTGGCAAATACAAGTACAACCATTTTTTGGACAACTAAATAGATTATTTGATCAGGTATTTTACATTACTCATTACATAGATAATTGAAAAGTAACAACAACATTACGAAAACACCAAATCTCCCCAAATTTAATTAAACTACGGAGAGATCCTAATATACACATCAATCAAAAGAGAAGAGTTCATTTGCCATGAAATATACCTAGAAGGCAAAGGTAACCTCTCTTAATGCAACTGTGTTTTACCGAGGAATCCTTGTTAACTCATTCACAAAAAAAAATTGAATCCATAGTTGAAGAACTGAACATACAGATTGTATGACAGTAAGGACGAGCAGTATACTTGCGGCAACAACGGAAATGGTAGTCCACGTATTCCTCAAATTATCACACCTCAAATTATAAAACCTCAAAATTTGCTTCAACTTCAGCCAAGCTGCCGTCCATTGGTGCTGGTAGTCTTTGCAATATTTATTTAAATCTTCGCAGACATTAGCAAAATAGAAGTCCTTGTTATCTATAACAGTCTCTTTAGGAAGGTTGTTGAATAGATTCAACACTAGTTCATTATCTTCAAGCAAACTCTCAATAACGCCGCAACTAACAAGTAGCTTCACATCTTTGGGTGTGTTTATAAGGCTGTCCATGAGGATAATGTAGCTCGTTATGTATTGAATTTCATCACGCCTGCACTGCTCGAAAGCGATCAGATTTCGAAATAAAGTTTCGGTCTCCTTGTTCACTTTCAACTGGGGGATTTTCAGCACTCCTTTGGTACTAAAATGTATATCCAATAAGCAATTCCCCTCCATTCTGTCTCTTTCAAACTTAACCCCAGCATCATGTAGCTCTGAAGCACTACGGGTCAGTTCAAGCCTTCCTTTGCGTGAAGATGCTTTACCTTCAATTAGAGGACGATAGGACTTACCTAAAAAATCAACTAGATGCACAGGAAACGCATGTTCTGTTGATTCAGGCCTTCCCATAGTACCTACATTCCTAAAATATGTACCCAAAAGTCCGTACACAACATCTGCACTTGTATTTGCCTCGAAACATTTGGAAAACAAATCTGCGAGAATTTCGAAAGGGACCTGATTCTCAAGTAACATCATGTCATGTAATATATCATGTCTAATCCATGGATCATCAAATATTTTTGCATTTGGTTGCCCACCCTCTGGTGATACTTCTAGAACATTCTCTAGGATGAACTCAATGATGAAGATGCAATCCAGCATAATCATTTGCGAAAAGTCTTTGCGGAGTGTATGCATCTTCATTTACTTTGCGGAGTTTCTCTGGAACTCTGTAAATACAAGTCCATTGGAACTTCTTGTAGCCGTTCTGGTCTTTGTAAAATGATAGCTTCTCTTTGATCAAATCTTATATGAGCATCCACATCAATGAAAAAGTCTTCTGTTACTGGTTTTTGATAGCTTCCCACTTCTAAATGTTCTGGCTTGGGCTGCCTTTTCACTGACAATAGATACAAGGGCAAACCGAAAGAGCAAACTAGTAAATCTCTCAAAGCCAAGGATGAAATTAGAAATAAAAAATTGTGTCATAACCGCCGCCACCACCCTTGTATTAGAAATAAAAAGTCGCAACTATCTAGGATGTGCTGTGAGATTTTAGAAATGTTTTAAACAATTGTTACTAATGCAAAATAAGTAGATGGTTTGAATTTTTGAAAAATATAGAATAGTAGTAAGAGGTAGGGGTTTAGAAATAATGGTACTTGGTTTTAAGTGGTTCCAACGAGGCGTAACCCACTAATATTAATAAATTATAAATATAATAAAAGTAATGTTATATTTATTGGTTATTTTTAAATCTGGTAAAATTGGACATAAAACGATCCGACATGAAATTATCAGTTAATGAGTAGACCCTTATCGGGTTCGGGTCGTTATCGGGTGGACTTGATAAGACACGACAAATTAATGAATGGGTTGGCATTGATCCATTTGACCCATTAGTCATCCATTAAGACCCGTTAATATTTCAGGTTGTTTCATGTCGGGTCCACTCAATAACCCAATAACCCGTTGATAGGATATATATATATATAATAACATTGTAAATAACTTAAAAGGTTGAAGGGTATTCTAGTTATTCTTATCTTCTATTTTTGTTGGCATGTATTATATGCGGTGTACTTTTATAATCTATGTAATGTACTCAATAAGAATAAATGGTAAAAATCCTAAGTAAGAAAACTATCGAATATAATAAAATTTTCCAGTACACCGAAGCGGGTAAGATAAGCACTCGGGCATTAACTACCGAGACATGATTTAGTTATTAACCTACGAATATTTTCTCGTTGCATTAAATAGAGTTCAAAGACCGAGGCCATTAATTTTAAAATAAAATTATCATATCTCACCTTCTTATCATGGGCGTTAAAGGCAACTTAGAGTTTGCCCAAAGTCTAATTTATTTTGAAAATAAAGTGACTATTTTCTTCTCTAGTGATAAATAGATATCTATTTATTTATTGTTAGTCAAGCCACAAAGTGTCGGGTCAATTTTCGCGTACTTCAACTAATCCCTATTCGCGAGAGTGTACGCCGCTATAGTCATCAAAAAATTTTACAATTAGCAAGATTTGAACTCAAAGTTCCCAATTGAAGTTACCGTTAATTCTATGTGGACCATTGAACCACGGTCGGTGGTTATATCTATTTATTTATTACGATAGTGGTGCAACTTGGCCACCTAGTATGTGGGATATATGGCCAAAAGTGGAACACAGTTAATTAAACAACCCCAAGGGTCAAATATAGGCCTTGCCTGTGTGTCTCTAGGTTTGGAAAACGTGTGTATGCAACACAGTGACTATGCAACAAATAAAATAAAGAGTAAAGACTGATCATTTAAATCTAATATTTACAAAAATAAATTTAATTTATTTGCATGAAAAAACTCATTATCATAAAATTTGTTCAGAAAAATTGAGTTTTCAACGAATCACACGGTGAACTAAAACTTTGTAATTTTTATACCTTGTTTTTCTTGGATTCGGTTGAACTTATTGAGCCTTTCTTTCTCTTGCCTTACTTCCTCCGCTAGTAAAGAAAAATGAAAAGATATAAATATTAACCAGTAAATAAATTAGGTAATTTATAATCATGCAACTAACGGTTTTTACATATATTTATGGTTAAATGTAATATTTACAAAAATAAATTTAATTTATTTGCATGAAAAAACTCATTATCATAAAATTTGTTCAGAAAAATTGAGTTTTCAACGAATCACACGGTGAACTAAAACTTTGTAATTTTTATACCTTGTTTTTCTTGGATTCGGTTGAACTTATTGAGCCTTTCTTTCTCTTGCCTTACTTCCTCCGCTAGTAAAGAAAAATGAAAAGATATAAATATTAACCAGTAAATAAATTAGGTAATTTATAATCATGCAACTAACGGTTTTTACATATATTTATGGTTGATTGTGAATATTGAATAATCGCAAATATGATAATTCAAGTAAATTCATGAAAACTCAAATTAACTCATTTTATATATAACTTGAAATTGCATAATTCGAGAACTGGAGAACCCACTCAAATTCTATTTTTCAAGAAAATTTAGTATCTACACTTAATGCTAATACCTCCGGACCAAATTTTAAATAACATAGAGAAATTTAGAACATATTTTGCTTTCACACTTAGAATTTTTCACTCGAGTCTTTAAATACTCCGTGACTTAAAATTGCATAATTTATACAATTCTTTTCATATTAAATACAAGAGACAAACAATTTTTTTTATATTCAAAATTCTAACTTCAAATTCAGCTAAGAGAACAAAACAAACGCGACCTTCAAGTAGACTTAAAAGACATGCAAAAAAAATCAAGACCATCAAAATTGATTTCAATAAAGATTATGCATTCAAACACATCTAAAAATTAAAAGCAAACCAATCTTTTCAAATTAAAGAACTTCTTTTTTACTCTTCAGCATATGGATTATAATTTACAAATTGATGAATATTAACT
This sequence comes from Lonicera japonica, assembly GCA_021464415.1. Taxonomy (NCBI): domain Eukaryota; kingdom Viridiplantae; phylum Streptophyta; class Magnoliopsida; order Dipsacales; family Caprifoliaceae; genus Lonicera; species Lonicera japonica. The sequence continues at coordinate 56,562,950 of CM038470.1, forward strand.
AAAACTCACCGGAGTTTGTATGATCAAAAGATTGGGAGGATGATTCAAAATCTATACTATTTACACCATCTTCCTCCATGCCGACTTGTTTTGCTTATTCCAATATGAGCTTTTTAGCTTTCTCCTCAGACTTGGGACTTTAGATATATCTTAAGAATTACACCCAAAGGACCCCAAAAACTTCACTTTTCTCTTTAAATATATATATATATATATGTAAAGTTGTAGGTAAGTTCTCTCTCTCTAAAATTTATTTATTTTTGTTCCTTCTTTTTAAATCTAGTTGATTGATCTGTATTATTTTGTTAAAAATATGTTGATTGACCTGTATTAATTTTATTATTATTATTATTATTATTAATCCGGGTGACCAAAAATTTGGGTCAACCGACAAAATTAAGTTCTTAGCAAAATCAATAAAAGAAAAGGTAAAAAAAAGGCAATAGACGGCATAGTTAAATTCTTCCAGTGATTTTTTATTTCTTATTGGTAGTATACTAGTATATCTTCCGTTGTATTTATTTTTTTGTATTACTTTGGTAATGATGAATAAGAATAACAAGCTACTAGCTATTTCTTTTTCTATTACTTAATACTTCAAAGTTTGAACAAGATGACTCTTCTCTTGTCGCAATGAACTTTTTCTTTTTATTTATATGTTTAGAATTAAGATTACAATTTTTATTAAAATACGTAAATAGTAAAATAATTATAAAAGATATACTTAGCTTCTAATTCACTGATGCATAAGTGACATAGTCCTTATTTTTAACTAACTAATTTTTCATTTTCAAGGTCATCTCGGCGTGGTCTCCTTGGAGACAGCAATGTTCTCAAGCCTGAAGCGGTGAAGCCTCAGATGCCCTCCCCAGATTGGGCCTTTAGGATAAATAAATAGGCCCAGGAATGAGGTATGGTTTTTACGCTCCCTCAACTATTATTATTATTAATAATAATATTACTATTACCATTATCATTATCATCGTTATTGTTCTTATTATTATCATCATTGTCCTCATGATCATTATCATTATTGTAAGATAAACACATCATGATCCTAATCATGATCATGATCATCATTATTATAAGATAAACATATCATGATTCTCATCCTTATCATCATCATGATCATGCAAACTTGATTTTTGCATAATTTCATAAAAAAAATTTACAATTTAAAATACAAAATTAACTTTGTACTCCTTTTGGTCACAAATAATTCCTTAATTTATAAAAATATTATTCTTTGATTATTTTGTAGAATTGTTTTCAAACAAATCTCATTTTTCAATATTTTGGAATTTGGAGACTATTTTACTTGAACAAGAGAAATAATTGGACGTAAATGGAAACTCAAATGCTCTCAAAATCTCCTATATTTGCTTTTTTTAATATCAGCTGTCAAGCCCATATTCTTTTGGGGTGTAAAACCACCACAAAACCCAACCCAGAAAGGCAAAAACCGAACCCATAAAAGGGGAAATGGGAAAAAAAAAAGTAGGAAATAAACACTTGATTGAACTTTGAAGGGACTTGATTAGTTAGGATGGCAAATCCATTGGTAATTTTTTTACCACGCCAAATTAGACATTTATTTTCAGTCATTGATGATGTCGCTAAAATTTTTGGGAAGCAATCTTTAAGGGTGGTGATGTTATTACTCTCACAATCTCTTGGCACACTCTTATTAAAAAAAAGTATAAATTGTTATTTCCACCCCACTTGTTCTATTTAACACATACGTTAATTAACTCACTAATTATATAATTAACTCTTATCTATTTAGTAACAAATTTTAGTTGCACCAAAACACCAACAAAACCTCCATTAATATTACAAAATTCTAAGTTTGAGAAGAATGATAGACATACACAACAATTATTTTCATAACATACACAACAATTATACTAACAAAAAACACATTTTTTGTTAAAAGCACGAAGAAGATTTACTCAGTTCCTCGTAACTGAGCTGCATGCTTGTAAACTCGGTTACTCTCAACCGAGTATAGAATCCCATAAAATGTCAAATTGATGTGCTCTCTAGACCTTCATTTGGTTGAGAGCATTCGAGTGTTATTATATCATGCTCTGCTGCTCCAATTGAGATCCGTTTTGCTAAACAACCCTCTCCCCAAAATAATCCATTCACCATTGAGATAAATATGTTTGAACCCGTTATCAGATTACCTACAGATCCCCTGTTGTTCATCTTGGAACATATAGCACAACAATGGTTCTAGAGTATAATGTTGGAACATGGATGTCTACTCAATAGGCATGTTAAGGGCTTTAAGAGCTTTGACAACATATGGGGACAACCTTGGTGAAGAATTTTGTGGTGCTGGCCTTGGTGGTGATGGTCTTGGTGCTGGTGATGGAGTATATGGTCCAGATGAAAAGTGGAAATTAAAGAGCAGAAAGAAGAAGAATTCACAAGACCTTCTTTATGAACGTTTAAAAAAGAGGAAAAATGAGATTGGTAATTGATAACCAATCTCATTTTCTGCAAAAACATGATAAGGATTAATTATAGGCAAATCTGTCTCACATATTTTGTCTTTATTTGGGAGATGAGAGATTTCATAAAGTGATTCAAGACAACCAGAATCAAAACGAGAGGAGGAAGAAGAAGATGACATGGATTACCAACTTCAAAATGCCCCCCCCCCCCCCGATTGAATTCCCATTAACCCAGAATGTCGCATCCCGAATTGCTCTTCAAGACATCCTTGAAGAACGGTATCAAGCAGGTGATAATACCGTTGGCCTCTTAGGCGAACCAAGTGGCAAGTTTAACTACTATGTCACTTATGGTGATAAACCCTCACCAACGCCTTCCCCAGAAGTTACAACATGTCCTCCTTCTCCACCTTCTCAAGAGCCAGACCCTCCTAAACCAACCCCCCAACGCCTTTCTCCATATACCCAAAAGGCCCTCAAAGCTCTTGGCAGACCATACTTACACCCCTCCTCACAGGTTCAACCAATTCCTACCCTTCAAACCCAACCAATTTCTTGTTACCTTATGTCTCAAGAAGGACCAAATCACTATTTTCCTCCCCAGGAAGATTTTGATAACCTCTCCACTCAGACTACCCATAAATAGAAAATCCAAAACCCCACTTCCATTGGTTCTGATGGACAAGTGAAAAAGCTTTCAGCCGCTGAAGCAGCTTTAAACTGGCAAGCAAAAAATGCTGCGGCACAAAATAAACTTCTCACCCAGATAGCTCAACCGACCAGCCAGATCAGTTCCCGAGTTTCCTCCATTTCTACTATGGAAGAAGCCATTGCAGATATAAAAATGAGAATTCAGGTTCTCAATGATCAGATGCGTTCTGTCGCTATGCATATTCGAGATTTTGCCAGCACAGCAAAATTCTTTCAAGATAAAGAAACAGAAAAACGAGCTCTTCAGGTTCAGCTTGAGTCTCTTGAAAGAAGTGAAGCTATGAAACAACAAGCTGCCCAAAACCTTCCGCCATACACGCCCCTTTCTTCTCAAACAGCATCGGATTTTTCACATTATTCGGTGTTTTACCCTCCAGAAAGACAAGTTAAACCTCTGTATAACCCTGCTGAATTTTCTCTTTCGGGAAAAGCTCAGTCCCATTCTGTAAACCTTTGGGACAAACCACCCAAAAGAAGGCTACCTCCTTGGTCAACCTCTCCTCCAAAACCTAAACCCAAGTTTGTTCCTCCCAAATCAAGTTATACTTATAAAGCCAAACACCCAAATGAAGTTGATTGGTCTAAACCCCATCGAGCAGTCACACATACAACCCAAGGAATAGATCCCTTTCCTACTCCTTTGCAAACTGTTCCCCCTCCGTCTCAGCCGCATCAAATATCCTCGCATACCAATCCCTCAACCACTCCTTCAGCCTATACCCCTTCCAATGAACCGCCTGATGTTATCCAAGGTGCCTCCACCAAACCTTTGGATATGTTTACCATGGATGCTTTTGAAAATCATTCTGTCAATCAGATAGGATCTTTTCTAAAAGCTCTAGCCCTTTCAAACCGTGACCCCGTTAAAACTGATTCAGATGACTTATTCCAAGCATTTGACCAGCTTTACTCAACCCAGCCAGCTGAGCCACCAAATCCAACCCCAGAGCCTATGGTTGAAGACCCCCCAGAACCAATAAACGTTCCTCTCAATCAACCACCTCCACAAACAAATCATGCTCATGATAATCATGTCCGATTTACCCTCAATGATATCAAGCCAAACCAATGGCGTGAACGATTTTTCCAGTTCAAAGCATGGATGGTTGCTGACAATGAGCTATATGATCTCAGATCTGTGATTAAACGATTTTTAGCTCGTGTTGTTGGCCGATTATATGATTGGTACGATGCTCTCAGAGAATACAGACAGCTCCAATTTCAGCAAATCACGAATATTGATGTTTTCCTTGGGTCAATTTACTATGAATTCCTTGGAAACCCCTCCAAATTTTCTGAAATAACTCGTACTGAATTCATGGGAATGAAGTGTTGCTCCCTGCAAGAAAAAGATTTAGAACGTCATTATGATAGAATGTCAAAAAGATTCTATACCATTGGCGGCCTAGATGATTTAAATCTGAAGCAAGTTTTCTTCCAGTCTTTCCCAGATGCTTTAGTTACTGAAGCACAGAAAACTCTAAAGATGCAGAATATTGAGCTCAAAGATCTCTCTGTTGGCCGTATATATGAGCACCTCCTTGATTCTGTTGAACGAATTTGTAATCACAAGAAGCTCATGGATGATATGAAAAAGACCAACAAAATGCTTAAATCTGCTTGCAATAAAGATCACTGGAAGATCAAGTGTAAGAACAAAGACGGCTGTGATTGTTCTCAACACAAAAAGGCTTATAAGAAGAAATATCGGAAGCATTCCTCTCGTCACCACAAAAATCGTGATGATACTTTTGTCAAACCATTCAAAAGGCAGAAGTTTAAGAAAAAGAAGTTCAAGAAATTTAAGTTTGTTACAAAAAGGAACTTCAGAGGAAAGAAATCTGACAAGTGTTTCTTATGTCATAAGCCTGGCCATTTTGCGAAGAACTGTCCTGATTCTACAAAGAAGACACAATTCATGAATCTTCTTCATCAACTTGCACCTGAAATTGCAGAATCAGATGTCGAATCAGTTCTCTCAGCCCAAGATGAGGCATCTCAAGGTTGCTTGATGCAACTAGCCTTCACTGAATCTGAAGCATCTGACATTGAGTCCGATGATCCAAGTGAAGAAGTTAGTTCAGAGCTTTCTACCGAACCTGATGAAGCAATTCGCTCTTTAGAGCAACTTGCCTTCTCCCAAGAAGAATGCCTTGCAATACATTCACCTCATGCCAAAGTAAAAATATTCACTGAGCCATATTCCAAACCGATAACTGTTTTGGCCCTCTTTGATACTAGTTCTACCAAAACCGTGATAAATCCCAGTTTACTCCCTGATTCAATATGGAAACCTTGCCAGTTAGCCTTTCGTGTCGCTAATGGTGAAATACTCTATGTTGACAAAATCAGTAAACCAATCCTGATTCAACCATTTCCTGGCCTTCGAATCAAGCATGCAGTTTATGGCAGCAGTGCTACTCAAAAGGAATTGATGATAGGATGGGATCTTATCAAGAAAATGCAAGCCCAATTTTCTGATACTGGTCTCAAGTACAAGAAGCAGTTTCTCCCATGGCATGACCCAGATGCAGCTCTCATGTTCTATCAAGCTGCTCCAGCTTATCCAATTGATCCAGGGATATCATTGGATACTCTCAGAAGAAATATTGTCACTATGTCTTGTGCAGACTCCCATGTTGATTTTCTCACTAAATGCCAGAACCCGCTATGGCGAAATAGCAAGTTCTTTGTTACACTCCCCTTCAAGCTCAATGAAAACGCTAATCCAACAAGAGCATCCCATTCCGGAATGAATCCAGAACACCAGTCCCTTGCTCTTCAAGAATAGGTTTCCCTCAAACAGCAACAGCTTATTGAAGAAACAACCTCTCCCTGGGCGTGTCAAGCATTTTATGTGAATAAACGATCTGAACAAGTCAGAGGAAAAATGAGGCTAGTAATAAATTACCAACCGCTGAATTACTTCCTAGCCAGTGATAAATTTCCATTACCCCAGAAGCATTCCCTGTTTAGCCATCTTTCAAATGCAAATGTCTTCTCCAAATTTGATTTGAAAGCCGGTTTTTGGCAATTAGGCATCACCCCAACTGATCGCCCAAAAACAGCATTTTGCATTCCTGGTTTTCACTACCAATGGACAGTAATGCCCTTTGGCCTAAAGAATGCTCCATCTGTTTTCCAAAAAACCATGATGTCTATCTTTGAGCCTATTGCAGCAAATGCATTAATTTATATTGATGACATTCTGCTCTTCAGTCAAAATGAAGCTGAACATCTAAAGCTCCTTCACCATTTCCATCACATAGTTCTCACTCATGGAATTATGCTCTCTGAAAAGAAGATGGTTATTAGTACAACTGAGATAGAATTCCTTGGAATGATGATTAAGAATGGAAAATTCCAACTCCAACCACACATTTCTAAGGACTTACAAAAATTCCCAGACAAGTTAACTAGCAAAACTCAAATCCAGCAGTTTCTTGGTTTGGTAAATTACATGTCTCAATTCATTCAGAAGGTTGCTACATACACTGCCCCTCTTTTAGCTCTTTTGAAGAAATCCCCGCCTCCGTGGACAGAAGCCCAGACTAGAGCAGTTAAAAAATTGAAGGATCTCACTTTGCAATTACCAGATCTCCAGATCCCTTCAAATGGTCAAAGAGTTTTGCAAACTGATGCAAGCGATGAATTTTGGGCCGCTATCTTGTTAGAAGAGAAGAATGGTGTTAGAACTCCTTGTGGCTACAAATCAGGAAAATTCAAACAGGGTGAATTGCACTATCACTCTACTTTCAAGGAAATTCTAGCAGTCAAACGTGGAATAGAGAAATTCCAGTTCCATCTTATTGGATACCACATTAAGATTGAAATGGATATGTCTTCATTTCCAGCCATGATTCAATTCAAGAACAAGTTAATCCCAAAGAGACTACTCACGAGAGGACATCTTTACAAGCTCTGATACCAACTAGGGGATAAGGAGGGATTCATAGTGAAGGGACTACGAAATACCTGGGGAAGAGACACACTCTAAATTAAAACATTTAAACAAAGAACAAGACAACAAAGAGAAAAAGAAAATTATATGGGATAATTATAGAAAACAAGGGTCCATAACGCTATCACAGGGAGAGAGTAATAAACATAAAATAGGATCGGCATCCTTATCAAACTTTTATTAAAGATGAAAATATCAAGAGAAATTAATCTCTTCTAGAGAGAAGATTACAGAAGTAGACACTCATAGGACCTTACTACAAACTTACACACTCAAACTCCTCTGACTAGGGGATAAGGAGGACATGTTGTAACTTCTGGGGAAGGCATTGGTGAGGGTTTATCACCATAGTTAAACTTGCCACTTGGTTCGCCTAAGAGGCCAACGGTATTATCACCTGCTTGATACCGTTCTTCAAGGATTTCTTGAGAATTTAAGGCTTTACCAGCCTTCTTTTTTCTGTACAGCTTAAGTTCCTTGGGATCTAGCTCTGCTTCATAAGCCAATTCTTCACAGTCATTACAATAGCACACATCGTACCAGATGTGACCTTTTTCATTTTTGCCTTGATATGCAGGTTTTCCATACTTATCAAAGTAAAGAATAATCAATGGATCTGACTGAAAAACAGGATCTGAAGGCAAACGTCGAATTTCGTGCATCATATTCAGCTCAGTTTGAAAGGGGTTTCGTTCTGGAGAAGATGAAGAGACTCGGGGGCTGTTGAATCTCATTTCTATCTGCTTGTCAGCTCTACGGAGGTAAGTAGGGTCTGTCTGCTGAAAAGGTTCCGTATTAGTTTGTTCATGGAGTTTTTCATAAGAAGTAACCCATACTTCTGGTAACAACTTAACAAGTTCAGGACGAGTAAGCTATCTCGGGACATATTTGGCTGTATGCGATGCATCAGAATCAATGGTGAGCATGAGAGCTTCTGATGTAGAAGATCCTGGTATACATAAATCATATGAGTGATTTTGTACACGGTAGACCAACTGCTGATGTATAGTAGCTGCTGCTGTGCCTGGGACCATTGAAACACCAGTTATTTGAACCTGGATTTTTAATGCTGAACAGACAAAAGGATCACTGAGGGGAACATTAAAATTGGGATACAGTGTAAAGAACACCGTTCCTGCATTTAACGTAGCTTGAACATTTCCAAGAATAGCTTGTTGATAATTTGTAAGCCTGGAGTCAACAAGAGCAATTCTGGCAACTGCTTCTAATCCTTTTCTCCCATGGAAAGTGATAGCAAATCGGATGGCTCCAAAATGCATATGGGTATAACCTTGAGATAAGGCTATGCGGGGTATTTCTGTAGAGAAAGGAACAGTAAAAAACTGTTCATCATGGCCGGATTTAACAAACAAAGAATCAAAAGGGGTACACTGGACAAATTCACGAACTGGAAGTTTGGATTTGTCTGATGAGACCAACTGTCTGACTCTTTTGAAATAAGATTCGGAAGAGGGTTTTTGAAACACGTGATAAGGGTTTGTGATGGTTAACTTGGTTTCTGGAATCTGTTCTACAGGTAAATGAGTAATTTCATACAATGACTCGATCGTATCTTTACTGGAAGTACTAGACCTAAATGACTCAGTAGGAGTAAGAATTTTAGAAGATGACGCGGACATGGACTTGGATTTAGAAAACATAATAAAGGAAAATGGGAAAACTTATGCCACCAAGGTATTTCAGAGATAAGTCATGCTTTTAACAAATTTTCATGAAAGATTTTTCTATCTGTTTTAAGTAAAATCAAAATCAATAGACCTAAAGATCCTCGACGTCCTTTTGCTACAACAAAGTTTATAATCTCATATTTGACCACAATCAGTAGCATTTATTGGGCATACACACGGCTGTCCATCGCCTTAAAACCCAGCGCTCAACACCTGTCCATATATGAGAGTATAACAATCTGTGTAACCAAAAGATTTATACCAGTGTTCTGAAAAGGAGAACGAATGGGTTCTGATACAGGAGATCCATACAAATTCTCTGAGTTTTCTGATGTGAGAGATCCATATTAAATGGCAGTCACAGAGCATACTAAAATCAGAAGAAAATGTTAACTGGCAGCTGTAGAGCATACTAAACATTCTTCAGATTTTCATACTAATCAAAGTATAAATATCACTGAAAATATTTTACTTCTGAAAATAGAAAAACATTTGATTAAAATATCAAAAAGAATTCCTTATATCTTAAAACCTTGGAGGAACAAGTTAATCCCAAAGAGACTACTCACGAAATTTATATTAATATAAATTTCCCAGAAGTTATGGTGTTAGAATTGCTCTTCTAGAAGAGATTGCTCTTCAAGGATGTCGAATGAAGGTACCAAGAGTATATCAATTCGACATTTTATGAGATTTGGCTAAATGACCAAAAATAGCAACGAACTTTACCCCGACTATCATTTAGGTCATTGAACTTTTTTTCGTAGCAATCATAGCAATAAACTTTTCTCCGTTTATCAGTTAGGTCCTACCGTTAGGATTTATTAACTGAATGATGATGTGGTTGCTGAGTTGGCACATAATTAATGATGTGGCTTATTTTTTTCATAAAATAATGATGTGGCGTATGATGACTAGGATTTTTTGGTGATGCTTCCACCTTCATTTTCTCCGGCTAGTCCAATTTCTCTTGTAATACCCCGTGTTCCTTTTTTCGCATTGACCTTCTCTTAAGCCCGGTATGGCTTAATTTTCGTCAAAGAGTGAGCATTGGGTTTCATATCCTTTGCACCCAACCCGATAGTTCTAGTATGTCATGTTAGGTATATTTAGTTTAAGGGAGTGTTTGTTAAGTTGTTCGAGTGGTTCGGGTTGAAACCGAGGCGATAATCGCTTGTTTCGACTTTTTGTGATTCGTTGATTTCTGACCAACTTTGAGAGGTCATAACTTCTTCATCCGATGTCCAAACGACTCTCCATTTTTGGCCACGTCTTTATTTATTTTCCCTCTACAATTTTTGTGTTTGGGCCGAGTCGAGATTCAACCGTTTCGAGGTCCGTTTCGGGCTCAGAAAGTCATTTGCTGTTGCAGTGACTTCCATGATCGATCATGGAAGGGCCATGATCGATCATGGTCCTCCAGAAGAGTTCCAGAATGCTTCATGATCGATCATGGGGGACCCATAATCGATCATGGTTCACCTGAATGTCAGTTTTGAGCATTTTTAACCCGTTTTTGACCCATGTATCACCTAACACTCCTCATTTTCGAGCCACACACCTCCACCACTCTCTAGAGAGTTCTAGAGAGAGAGAGGGAGATTCTTGTTGTTTCTTCTTCCTCCTACAAGATTGGAGTGCCGAATCGCTTCCTCCTTTGCTATTCATCATCTTCCTCACCTTCTTTCTCCATTGGAGCTCGTGTTGGAGTTAGGGTTTCGGCGAGACGGCTTCTACGCTTCCTCAACTCCTCGGTATTGCTTTTCTAAGGTGGGAACACTAGTACTAAACCCTCGATTTCAAATTATTACTCGTTGAATTAGAGTTTTGAACCCAAATTAGGGATTTTCATCAAAAGTACATGTTGTTTGCATCTCATGGGGTTTGGGCGAGATAAACCTTAGATTGGTGATGTATATGGATATATTATCTCTTAGATATCATGTATCATCAGTTATTACCATGTTGCGAGCCTTGTTATCTCATATACATATCATACCCACATTGTAGCTAAGGGTATGAACTAGGCCTAAAGGGATTTCGGGATTGGTACTTTGATTGGGATTGGTTATGTGATATAAATGGTGGATTAGTGTAATTATGCTATTAAGTTCAAGTATTAGAGCCTACCTTCATGTTGTGTACCAAAATCCACTTAGGCGAACAACGTGTATTAATATTTAAGCTTACAGGCTTGTGAACTCTATCGCGAAGTGGTTAATTAATAGTTGTGGCTTGGATAAGACCACGTATGATTGTAGGAAGCACACGTAGGACCTTATTGGTGATCATAAGACACGCCTTTGAACGTAAGTGGCCGATAGCCTTATAAGCGGACATAATACTCATATGACGAATAATGATGAGATGTAAGAACACTATAGTGATGTAATTAATTAATAATTGAAGGCTTGATTATAATGATACAAATGATTATGAGTAATGGGCAATGGTATGATATTGTACACATAATTGTGAGGATTGCCATATTATGTGAAAATGACCAAACGATGAGAATACGGATTATAAGCGTGATGACGACGCTTGTGTTAACGATGATATGATGAATGAACGATGATTATGTGATTGTATATATATGTTATTGGCCATACGTTTGAAGAATGATTGATGATTATATACGTTGTTGAATGTGGAATCGATATATTCCTGTTGATGTGATCACACGTATGGGCTGGATATGATGATATACCGAGCACCGGGTAGCTCCCCGTGACTTGAAGGAGGGCCGCCTATTGCCGCCCATGGGTGAAAAGGCCCTAAACCGTGCACGGGGAAAATGAAGTCGGTGACTCCGTCGGTGGTTGTGTGTGCCCACAAAAGAGAGCCCACTCTAGGTATCTTGCCTTCCGACAGGACTATGTGTTCTCGGTTAGATGAGTTTCTCCGGCAAGCGGAGCAGGTCCCGTGTGCCACTATTTCCCAAATGGTGAGTCCCCGGGAAGTAGTTGGGCTACTAATGGTCATCACCCATTAGGGTATTGCCTAGTGTAGTTTCTCTAGAGTGTCGATGTGGTTTGTATATGGTGTTCTCCTCGTTAACTATTCGAGGTGTTGTCCCCGGGAAAGTGACTGTCGCGTGGGTTATCTCCGAATGACCTACTTGGAGAACTAAGTCCCTGAACCACTCCCCACCTGGAGGAGACATGGACAAGAACCTTGGATCCTTCGGGACTCGCTGGATTCTCTGTTCTGGGCCTGGACTGACCGCGGGATTAAACTGAGGCATTATACTAGAGACGTGATACGAGAGTTGTTGTGAGATTGTGATTGTGCTGTGATTATTATTGTATCGTATCATGTCTCGTGTTGATTTATATGTGCTGCCTCGGCTATGATATAAATTATGTAAATACTTATACGGACACATCTAAACAGAACAGGATACACGTAGAGAACTGTCGAGCCTTTCATAATATATTAATATATAAAGTAAAAATAGATAAGGATTATTGAACTTAGAAATAATGTAAGGGTATACGAACGCGTACAGATTACGGAATGGTGAGCCAGATCATAATGCATATAAAATACTCACGATTGAAGGGAAAATCGTAGCTAACGAGATAGCCTAATGAGAGTACGATGTAATGTAACGGTTTAGGCTAAAGATCTTGGGGCGAATCCTATTAGCTGGCCAAGTATAAGATCCATAATGAATTATAATTAAAGTGATAACAATGAATACTTGCCCTATAGTTATGGCTTACGGGGCAAGGATCGGATAGCGTAAAAGAGTTGGAGTTACACTTGAGAAGTGGATAGTCTGTAGCATATCGAACCTTAGGAGCCAGAGTTTGGTACGAGGTGACTTTGGATTAACTATCTCCTCGAGTTGTGGAAATTCCTTGGAGTTCATCTTATGGATGGTTAGAGGAGAGATATGGTTGTTGGATAAATGGATTCCAAGTAGCTAGGATAGAAGTCCTAGTGGGGTTGCTTGCACTTGGGTTTGCATGGCATTGCATTGCACGTTTTGAAACTGTAACATTAAAGTAAAGTATTTTCTATATAAAACCTATATAATTCCCACTGAGCCCGGTTTGGCTCATCCCGTTTTCTAACAGTTTTGCAGGCATAGCATCTCGGGTGGAGTATGATGTACGTGTATAGAGGCCTCTGATGTCCACAGTTTGCGTCTAATCCTTCTTCGGGAAAGGACTACATTATATAGTTATTTTTGGTTTCCATTTGATTGTAAACGAACTACGATTTGATAAATGATTTGTATTGTAAAGTTGTATAAATGGTTTTATATATGTGGAGTTGATTTAAGTATGTTTTGACGTGATTCCATTTGTAGGGAAAAGTGCTTTTAAATGTTACAGGGTGGTTTATTATTTAAATAAACTCCACATGCCTTGATTTTGTAAAATGAGCTTTTAAGCATGATCGTGTGTTATTTGAGAAAAGTTTTTAAAAGTTGTGAATTTTATATTTTAAACCCATCGTCGCGCACGGCATCCGTGACTAACCGGGTACCGGAGGTGAAAACCTCAGACGGGATTCGGGGCGTCACATCTCTGACCATCCATTTTTTCCAGTACAAATTAAACCCATTTTATAAATTAAACCCATTTTACCCATTTTAGGTTTTAGATTCAATAATGGTCAGAGAGAGAGAGTGAGAGTAAGGTGGCCGGACCATTATTGAGCTCCGTTCAAAAAAGGTTTGCTTCTTCAGGTTGTCAATGGAAACCAAGAAGGAAAAACGCTCTTCTTTAGTTCTGAAGATTACTAAGGATGGCCACATTAAAACCTAAAAGGGAAAAAAAATTAAAGAAAGAAAGGACAGAGAAATTCCACTGGCAACAGCAGTTTTACTGCTCTTGGACAATAACAACTGATTTAGTGCAAAGGTTTTTTAAGATTTTAAAACAATCTCATAGAAATTGGCTTTCACAAGGGCAAGTAAATAGGGCAAAGCCTTCTTAAGTTTAGTTGCACTCTAGCATATCAAATCAAGAAAGCTGGAAGAAAAACTAAGAAATGGAGTAAATGTTGGTGGCCAGAAAAAATGGAGGTGGCCGGAGAAAATGGTGGAGGCTGAAAATAGAAAATGGCCGGAGAAAATTGATTGGCCGAAAAAATCCTAGTCATCATATGCCACGTCATTATTTTACGAAAAAAAATAAGCCACGTCATTAATTTCGTGCCAACTCAACAGCCACATCAGCATTCCATTAATAAAACTTAACGGTGGGACCTAGTGATAAATGGAGCAAAGTTTGTTGCTATGATTGCTACGAAAAAAAGTTTAATGACCTAAATGATAGTCGGGGTAAAGTTCATTGCTATTTTTGGTCATTTAGCCTATGATATTTTATACTAAGTTGAGAGTAGCCGAGTACACAAACTGTAGGTCGAAAAATACCCTAGAGGGGGTGAATAGGGTTTTTAAAACTTAATCGGATTTTTTAAAAATAATTTAAAAATATTTGATGTCTATATTTATCAAGCAATCAAGAACAAAATTAATTTCAAACACAATGAATAAATAGAACAATATAATAGAGCAAGAGATAGAAAGATTGAACCGATCGAAATCGAAGATTTTTTGTCCACATAGTTCGGCTTGTTCCCCTACTCCGCGCTCGGTTAGTTCCCCGAGAATTTTCACTATAACCGATCTCCTTCCGAGTGAAGATCAAACCTCTACAAGTGTATTCTTCTCACACACTCTTACAAGTATTGAAACACCCTCAATACTCTCACAAGAAATCCCTCTTGCTATTCTATGAGATACACCTTTCACAAATATGATTTGAATAAGTTTTGGTGGCTAACACCAATGTACAATATCTCTCTTGTGTATAAGAAAATACAAATGAAGCTCACACTAAGAGATATCAATATTAATCAATGAATATAAGCTCAAAGAATGAAGAAATTGATTAATGCTTTAGCTAGAATACTTGAATAATAATAATATATAAAAAATGGTTTTGTATGATCATTGAAGTTGTTAAAAATGAGTCTTAAAACTCATATTTATAGCTTGCAAAATCATATGGCCGTAGGGGATGATTAAGAAAGGTTTTGGCTCCAAGGTATACATTTTCAAACTTTCCAACAGCTAGTTTTGACAAAACAATCAAATTGGTTTTGTTAATTTCTCCCAATTTGACCGTTGGATCATGCTCAAATTTTATTCAAAAGTGTCAGGAGATGTTATCTAACTACTGTAAAAATTTCAAAATGATCGGAGTCCGGGAAGGCCTCCATCTTACCGTTAGATCAAAACTGAGCAAAAATCGAGCGAATTTTAAACGTAAAATAAAAATATTTTTGCAATTTAATAATTTAGTTCCAAATAAAATTCTAATGATTTTTTAACTTCAAAGATATGTTTCTAAGATACCTATTTTTATTAGAAATTAAAATATGATCATTTAAAATTAATATGAATTTATTTTAAAATTCGGTTTTTGTAAAATGATGTTTTTCAAATAAATTCAATTTTAAGCTAGTCTGAATCAATCTTTAATTTATGATAATTCGAGTCTTCGTGATGCTTGATTGTCTTGTGCGTATCTTCATTTGATTGATGATCTTGATTCTTTCTTGGTTTTGATTCTTTGTGAAGCACATGGAGATCATTTGAGTTCATTTCTTGTAAATGAAAGCATTTGTGGAGCTTTGTGTGAGAGTTTGACTATATCGGTTTGATGTCACACTTGGTTGGAAAAGATATTGGCTAATGGCTATCATCATTGGAACAACCGAGTTAAATAACACTATATTAACTTATTGTAATTATCAAAATAAGATTAATTGACTTTAAGGTCAACAATCTCTCCCTTTTTGATGATGACAATAGAGTTAATGTGTGTTTATAAAAAGATAACAATTTTAAGCATATGCTCCCCCTAAATATGTGCATAAATGAATATACTAACAATTATATAAATAAGAAATACTTGCATAGATAGTCAAACATCTTAAAAACGAAAGCATTAGTTCGATGCTCAAACAAATAACTTACTAATCGTTCTTGAAACAAACATAGCCTAATTAAAAGAAAATAAACATAACATAATTAAAATAAAATGCTAGAATAAATGAGTGTGTACCATTATCACTCATGACACACACACACACATACTTCTCCCCTTTTTTCTTCATCAAAAAGTAGTGAATCAATCTTGTGGAGGAGGCCGCGGTGGCGGTTGATCTCATGGCATCCAACCCGAAAAGATATAATCCAGATGATAGTGTTGAAAAGCCGTTTCAATCCGATTGAACCGATGGTGCATTTCTTGACGAGTATTGGTCAAGTTGATGTTGAGATTATTTATGGCGTCCATGATTTGATCATGGCAGTTCATAGCTCTTAGTTGGTGAGGAGGAGGGTATGGTGGTGAAACTTGTTCGTCTTCCTCGTCGTCATCTGATTGCTCAACATCATTTGGATTATTAGGAATCCACCATCCATTTTCCAGGTGATAGTGCATGAGATGAAATAATCTTTCCGAATACATGTCATGCTCCGATAACTCATATCCATCCGTCTTGTCGTCAAAGGAATATCAAAGTTCTTGAAGAGACGGGTCAATACCATACCATAACCGAGCCCTCTATTTTCATGGCTCGTAGTCTCATAAAGCTTATCAAAAATAAGGCTAGCATAGTCAAGCTTGTGAAGGCTATTGATTGCCCAATAAAAATTTTCTTGCTATTCCATTATTAATTAACATACTATAGCTGCAAAATTACTTGTTAATAATCATAATAACATGCAAAATTAATACAAATAATATTCAACACAAAAATTGTGAAAACTTTAGCACAATTAATATAAATGATGTGTGCTCAATGATAAGCACTTTTGATCCTTGTTATGAACTTTTTGGAATAAACTAGATATCACAAGCTCTAGTCATACCGAGTTCACGTCGAATAGTACAAAAACGATCATCGAAAAGTGGTTTAGTGAATATATCCGCAAATTGCGATTCGGTGCCAACAAATTCAATATCAACATCACCTTTTTGCACATGATTACGAATAAAATAATATCTTATCTCAATGTGCTTAGTACGTGAGTGTTGTATGGGGTTCTTGGTCAAGCTAATAGCACTTGTGTTGTCACATTTTATGGGAATGTGGCTAAGACTAATTCCAAAGTCCTCTAGTTTTTGTTTAATGTACAAAGTTTGTGCACAACAACTTCCGGCCGCTACATATTCGGCTTCGGCCGATGAAAGGGCCACCGAATTTTGTTTCTTACTTGACCAAGATACTAGCGCGTGTCCTAGAAAATGACATGTGTCACTAGTGCTTTTCCTATCGATTTTGCAATCCGCAAAATCCGCATTGGAATAACTTATTAGGTCAATGTGTTATCTCTTGGATACCACAAACCCAAAGAACTAGTGCCGAAAAGATAACGGATTATACGTTTTACGGCGTGTAAATGGGATTCTTTTGGATTCGCTTGGAATCGTGCGCATAAACGAACAATAAACATGATGTCTGGCCTAGAAGTCGTCAAATAAAGTAAGCTACCGATCATACCTCGATACTTCTTTATGTCGACACTCTTACCACTTTCGTCTTTGTCAAGTTTCAACGTTGAACTCATAGGCATACTCATTGATTTAGCGCCTTCTATGTCGAACTTCTTTAAGAGTTGCTTCATATATTTTTCTTGATTGATAAAGATTCCATCTTTGCATTGCTTTACTTGCAATACGAGAAAATAATTCATCTCTCCCATCATGCTCATTTCAAATTTCTTTTGCATACAAGTAAAAAATTATTTGCAAAGATTGTCGTTAGTAGAACAAAAAATAATATCATCAACATAAATTTGCACAAGTAGCATATCATTGGCATGATTCTTGATAAATAAGGTAGTATTAATGTTACCTCTAACAAACCCATTGTTAATCAAAAATGAACTTAATCTATCATACCATGCCCTAGGTGCTTGTTTTAAACCATACAAAGATTTAAATAATTTAAATACATAATTCGGATAAATATGATTTTCAAAACCGGGAGGTTGTTTCACATAAACTTCCTCTTCAATAAAACCATTCAAGAAAGCACTTTTCACATCCATTTGATACAATTTAAAATTCTTAAAGCATGAGTAAGCAAGTAGCATGCGAATGGCTTCTAAACGTGCAACGGGTGCATATGTTTCCTCATAATCAATGCCCTCCTCTTGATTGTATCATTGGGCAATGAGCCTAGCTTTATTTCTAACAATAACACAATTTTCATCCTTTTTATACCGAAATACCCATTTAGTGCCTATAATAGTATGATTATATGGTTTGGGAACAAGTGTCCACACTTTATTTCTCTCAAATTGATTGAGCTCTTCTTGCATAGCCATCATTCAAGATTCATCTTGTTCGGCTTCATTTATGTTTTTGGGCTTATATTGAGAAACAAATGCCACATTATTGCATACATTTCTTAAGGATGATCTAGTCATAACCCTACTAGATGGCTCTCCAAGAATTTGATTAATAGGGTGGTTGGACACAAATTTCCAACTCCTAGGCAAATCATTCGAGTTTTGCTCGGTTGTATTTTCTAACTCCTTAGGAGGAGCTTGAGCACTCGAAGTTTCTTCCTTAGATGTATTATAAATTTGAATATCCGAAACCTTTTGGATAATTTCAACATCGTCATCGGAACGTACTATGGGTGAGAAATGATTTGTCTCATCAAATACAACATGCATATATTCTTGTACTACTAAACATTTCTTGTTATAAACTCTATATGCTTTACTATTAGTGGCATACCCAAGAAAAATTCTTTCATCGGATTTAGCATCAAATTTTCCCAAGTGATCACGATCATTCAAAATAAAACATTTGCAACAAAAAACTTTAAAATATGCAATATTTGGTTTCTAGTCATTCCATAATTCATAGGATGTCTTATCTAACTTTTTACGAAGGATAGTGCGATTAATCACATAGCATGCGGTGTTAACGGCTTCCGCCCATAAATACTCCGGTAAAGAATGTTCATTAAGCATAGTCTTAGACATCTCTTGAAGAGATCTATTTTTCCTTTTAACAACACCATTTTGTTGAGGAGTTTTAGGTGCCGAAAAATTATGATCAATACCATGCTCATCAAAAAAAATTTCAATATCAATATTATCAAATTCTCTACCTCTATCACTCCTAACACGCACAATAATAACACATTTTTCATTTTGAACTTTTCTACAAAATTTTGTAAAGACATGTGTAGTTTTACTTTTGTGGGCGAGAAAGAACACCCAAGCGAGTCTAGTAAAATCGTCAATAATAACAAATGTATATAATTTACCACCCAAACTAGCAACCGAATTAGGACAAAATAAATCAAGATGCAATATATGAAAAGGTCTAGTTGTAGTAATGTCCTTCTTAGATTTAAATGAAGATTGATGTTGTTTACCAAGTTGACATGCATCACAAATTTTATCTTTAACAAATTTGGTCTTAGGCAATCCTTTAACTAGCTCTTTTTTAGACAATTTATGAACTAAATCCATATTAGCATGTCCTAATCTTCTATGCCATAACCAAGATACATCATTAATAGCGGATAAACATTTAACATCTTGTTGTGATAAATCATCAAGTTCAAGAGTATACACATTGTTAGTTCTATATGCAATAAGTAAAATTGAATCATCACTAGCATTCTTAACAATGTAATGATCGGATTTAAAAATCACTTTATAACCATTATCACATAGTTGACTAATGCTAAATAAATTATGCTTTAAACCATCAACTAATAGAACATTGTCAATATAAGTAGAATGCTTACCAACCTTACCTATACCGATGATTTTACACTTGGCGTTGTCCCCAAAAGTCACATTCCCTCTTTGCTTAGGAATAAGACTTAAAAAATTGTTCTTGTCTCCCGTCATGTGCTTTGAGCAACCATTATCTAAGAACCACTTGGTTTTGCTACATTTGGCTTTTAAGTACACCTACACCATAACCTTAAGTAACTTCTCATTTGGTACCCAAAATGTATTGGGTCCCTTTGGGTTAGCAAACATAATGGTTCCTTTTGGAACCCAAGCAAGCTTTCTCTTAGGAAAATTTTCATTCCTATAGTAACAATGATCCACGTAATGAGTATTTTTACCACAATATGAGCAAAGATGAGTGGGATCATGAGATGTGTATGTTTTAAAAAAAAAATTGTAATCTTTTTGGTTATCAATTTAGTTATAACCCAAACCGGCTTTGTCGAATACACACCTTTGCATTCCTAATAGTTTATCCAAGTTATTCTTTCCTTTGGTGAACTTGGCTAGACAATTAGTTAAATCGTCCACTTGATCTTTCAATTTGATATTTTCTATTACAAGTGTGTTTGGAGTTTCTTTCTCCTTTCCTTTCTTTAAAGTTTTGATTTCATCTTTCAAAAATATGTTTTCTTTCTCAAAACTTTCACACTTGCTAGAAACCATCAAATTTTCCTTTTTGAGGCTTGCATATTCTTTAGACAATTTATTAAACTTACTATGCAATTCTTCAAACATATCATATAATTCATCATAGTCATTCTCATCATGTGCATCATTATTGATAGAGACATTATCATCACTAAATGAATCATAAGTAAAGCATACCTCATCGTCTCTTGCCATAAGGCAAAGGTTAGCCATTTTTTCGTCGCTAGAATTAGCATCGGACTCGCCTTCTTCGAAATCACTCCAAATGCCTTTGAGGGCGTGTCTTACTTGTTTGAAGGCAGTGGCGGACCCAAAAATTTAATCAACTAGGGGCGAAATTTAAAACAAACAAAAATATATTTAAAGCATATCAATCAACGAGGAGAACAAATTTAATCACAAACATAATCGCATTAATAATAATGCTTAGTACAACTAAAAGTCTTAAAACACTTAATGCCTACAAATTACAATAAAATTCTACGGAGTTTCATATTTTGAAAGTATTGTAGCACGTCATCATTATCAACATTATTGAAAATATCTTGTTCAATGTATGTCACCAAACAATTGAAAATGTCTTGTTCAATATATGTCACCAAACAATATTATAATTGAATATTCTTCCTTTAACTTGAAAGGATTGAGATTGAAGGAAACGATGTTTGTTTCCTCCGGCCAGTAATTCTTAATTAGTTTCTTAAGTTCCAATTATGCTTTATTTTTATTTATTTAGATCCCTCATTGTATAGAAAAAAGAAAAAGAAAATAGAAAACTCATTTGTTGAAAAAAAAAATTTAGTATTATGATGTAATAACATAAATTAATTATGCCCAATTTTATAGTATTGTATACTTTTGATAAATAATGAATCTATAGTACTTGTATCAATATACCTTTTAGCAAATTAAGAAAATATATTATTAAGGAAGTATATTCTAATTAAGAAACTAATTTTAAAAGTAAGGAAGTATATTCTAATTAGGAAACTAATTTGAAAAGTAAATACATTTAAAAGGATTATTAATTGGTGGATATACTTTTCAATTTTTATAAGGAAGTTTTAACAAATTTATTTCAATGTTAACATAAATCAAGGGTGGATCAACTGCAAAAACCCACGGATAGAAATAAAATTATCCAAAGAAAAAAAAAGAAAGCGACAGAGAGGGAAGAGGAAGAGAAAAAAAAAGAAAGAAAGAAAGAGAGAAAGAAAGAAAGGAACAAAGGAAGTAAAAGAAAATTAAATGAAGCCTGCTGCTGTCGGCAGTGACAACCCGCACAAGTGGGTGGGGTTTGATTAATTTTTTTTATTACACTTAGGTACCCTCAAGTATAAATTTATGCACATAAGTCCCTATATTTTTTTTAAAAATAAAACACCCCACATTTATTAAAAAAATTTCAAAAGCCAACTGGGGGCAATTGCCCCCACTTGCCCTTGTGTAGGCCCGCCCCTGTTTGAAGGCTTTGTCTCTTTTATCTCTTCTTTCCTTTCTTATAACCGAGCAATTTGTTTTGAAATGCCCTGGTTCATGGCAATGGAAACACTTCTTTTCTTCTTCGTTTTCAACTCTTGGTTGAATAGATCGATCATTGTTCCTTCTTGATGAAGAATCAAAGTTGTTTCCTTTTCCTTAAAACTTCTTCTTCTTAGCTAGAAATTTTATGAATTTTCTAGAAAGAAGAGCCATATCCTCATCTCCTACCATCAACTCCTCATCATCCTCTAGTTGATTTCCTATGAGAGCAAGAGTTTTCTTGGCTTTTGAATCGACCTCGTCTTCTCTTTCCAATTCTTTCTCATGGGTTTTGAGAGATCCCAAGAGTTCATCCATGCTTAGTGTCTTAAGATTCTTGGCTTCTTGAATAGCCGTCACTTTAGGTCTCTATTTCTTGGGAAGAGTTCTAAGAATTTTTCGAATTTTGTCCTCATTTGAATATTCCTAATGAATCACTTACTTCTATGTATAGTAGATTCTCTATTAATGATAATAGAGAATCTACTATACATAGAAGCAAGTGATTCATTAGGTTCCATTTTAAAAAGTTCATAATCATGAACGAGCATATTAATATTATCATCCTTAACTTGTGAGGTTCCTTTATAGGAAACTTCTAATTTGTCCCAAATTTCTTTGGCGATTTTACAACTAGAATTTTTGTTGTATTCATCTATAGTTAACGCGCAATGTAGGGCATTCAAGGCTTTAGCGTTAAATTGGATTTTTTTAATATCATGCTCATCATATTCGGAAATGGATTTAAGAGTGACTTTACCCTTTTCATCGGTTTTGGTAATCTCATAGGGTCCAATGAGTGTAACCTTCCAGTGTTCAAAATCACTAGTTTGAAGAAAAGTACACATACGACTTTTCCAATAACTATAATTTTTGCCATCAAATAGAGGTGGTCTAGTGGTGGAAGAACCTTCGTTAATTCCGGTTCCTTGATAGATAGACATGATCGTAAACTCTAAGATTGTAAAATCAAAACAAGAGTACAACCTCTGATACCAATTGTAGGTCGAAAAATACTCTAGAGGGGGGGTGAATAGAGTTTTTAAAACTTAATCGGATTTTTAAAAATGATTTAAAAATATTTGATGTCTATATTTATCAAGCAATCAATAACAAAGTTAATTCCAAACACAATGAATAAATAGCACAATATAATAGAACAAGAGATAGAAATATTGATATTTTAAAACTCGGTTTTTGTAAAATGATATTTTTCAAATAAATTCAATTTCAAGCTAGTTTGAATCAATCTTTAAAAGATGCATGAATATGTTTGAGCTATAGGGATTTGATCAATAAAGTAAGTTTACATAAAATCTAAGCACTCACTCAATTTAATGATAATTCGAGTCTTCGTGATGCTTGATTGTCTTATGTGTATCTTCATTTGATTGATGATCTTGATTCTTTCTTGGTTTTGATTCTTTGTGAAGCACATGGAGATCATTTGAGTTCATTTCTTGTGAGTGAAAGCATTTGTGGAGCTTTGTGTGAGAGTTTGACTATATCAGTTTGACGTCACACTTGGTTGGAAAAGATATCGGCTAATGACTATCATCATTGGAACAACCGAGTTAAATAACGCTATATTAACTTATTGTAATTATCAAAATAAGATTAATTGACTTTAAGGTCAACACAAACCTATAATTCGGTTACGAAAAATCGACTAAACCTTCTTCGTACTTTAAATAGAAAATTGTGTTTTTTGTTTATATATTTGATATATATATTATGAAAATAATATAAACAACGAAATGGGAACCGAGTAAACCTCTGACGACTCTCTTTCATTAACGCTTGCGAGATGGAGGTGTGTGAGAGATGGATTATTTAGGGTTAGTTTGGCGTCATTTGTTTTATGTATTTATGTTATTATATACTTAATGATATTGTTAATTAATTATGGGATTTATTCTCAAAAATAAGTGAGAGCGTTGAGAATAAAATGAGAGTATTATTAAAATAAAATTATAACAATGAGAGTGTTAGTAAGAATAAAAATGTTACTAAAAAATTATAGGGGTGCCAATATTACCGTTCATTTATTTTTTAGGATCAACCCTAAGCCCAAAAATCTTGTTTCGAAAGAGTGACTTATGGCTGGCTTTGCTTTGCCATCAACTAAAGAAAAAAAAATTGAAATATTCAATTTAAAAAAGAAAACGAAAAATAATATTTAAAAATTGAAAAAGGTTGTGTGGAACAAAAACCTGGCTTTTGTCTCTGTTGATTTTTGAATAATAATGTGGTAGTTCTGTCTTCTGTCTTCTGTCTTCTATCTTTTTCCTCTTTTTCCTCTTCGTCTACTTCTAAATTTTGTATATATTGTTTCAATTGCTTAGTTATAACCTCCACATTGCATCTTTTTTTCTAGGAACTAATGATACAGAGAGACGAAGGGAGTCTGCAGTTGACTTCTGATGATTTTGCTATGTTCTTTCCTTTGTCAATTGACACCCCCAAGCATGATGATGTTCACTGGATGTCTCTGAAAGTTGTTAATGATCATAACACTGAGATTTCATTTGTGGGCAAAAAATGTTGGGTGACATTATGGGCCCTCAAACTGTTTGATAAAATTCCCGAATGAATGATCTAATCGTATAGTTTCAGAAGTTTCACTGAGAGTGAATAAATTGATTATTTAAGTTCACTTAGAATTTGTAAATTGATTAGCTTTGAGCAATTTATTCATTTTCTTGCTAGAGAGCTACCATTATGGTTTTTTTCCTTTCAACAAAGAATATTCGAGTCTCTCCCTTTTAACCATAAACAACAAAAATCTACCCCAAGTGCAAGTAGTTGCCTCTCGGTTGCCTTTCCCAACTAGGCTATCCCACTTGTTCAGAGCTAGCTACTATTATGGTTTTATGATTCAAGGACTGGGAAAAGCAATAGCTCTACATATGGGTATTTTTTTCAGTTGCAAGAAATAAAATTTGGGGTTAGACATCAATGGAATTGGAGATGTTAGTTTGGTTCTTTATCTTATATCTTTGTTGAAGTTGACATGTAAATTAGATCTGGGTTGAGGTTGAAGTCGGTAAGACTCTTGTCTCTACGCAAGAGATCACTAGTTCGAGTCCGTCATGTTGATACAATGAAATTCAAAAGGGTTTTAAAGTTATCAGTTTGATAAATGTGGGGATAGTTCTTTTTACCTTTTTTTTATTGCAACGGGCAGTACATGTGTTAAGATTTAATTATGCCTTTAGCCATCTGATAGATAAAATATATTTCCTGTTTTTGGCTAATCCATGCATTGCAAAGTGCGCGCTGAACGGAAAATAAATCATTACGAAGCATTGGGGATCGAACAGAGTTTCGACTCACAAACTTCAAAGATCAAAACTACAGTAGATCAACTAATAGAACGTGTCGTTTGTATCATAGTAAGATTGAGTAGTAGATGAACAGAAACAGCGGACTACAGATTGTTAAAATAATCAAGCTTCACTTTGAACTAGTTTGTCTTCCATTGGTGCCAGTAGTCTTTGCTATGCGCATTCAGATCTTTACAAGAGGAGCAAAAGAGAAGTCCACGCTATCCGTTTCAATTCCTCCATGAAGTTCGCTTAATGAGGGCAGCAATTCAATTGTTCATTTTCCCCAAACAATTCTTAATAATAACACGACTAATAAGCCTACTGAGACCAATTGAGGAGTGTAAACATCTTGTTCAATACGCATCGTTTCTCTGGTACTTTGTATATACAAAACCCGACAGGCATGGGGATTGAAATCCTTGTGTATGTGATATTTGCAAGAAAGTCATGATATTAGTGAGTATGCATGTGCATGTGATAATTATCAAATTATAGAAAAACTGTTTATGTGATATTTTTCAGAAATTCCAGAATTTCAATTTTTTGTTGTATTAATTTATTCAAATTATATATTTTTTGTTTTCACATATTTATGGCAGTTTCTTTGTTGTCATGCAAGATTCTGAATGTTCATTGCTTAATGGATATGGAAGGGGAAACAATGGAGGAGGGGGCAGCATTTGTAGATATTCAGTAGACATTTTCAAGATTTTCAGGTACTAGAATTAAGAATCATATTTTCTTTTCAAGGACATAATCAATATACCAAATCTTATGACAGCGTACGTGCATGATTTATTATTTACCATTACCTTTGACGTTAGTGTTTTACTAAATGTGGTCAAATAGCGACTCTTAATTTGTCTTTCTAACATTGTGCAGGCATTTTTATTTGTGTTGAGATGTTGAAGCAGACTAATATAGACCTAACATAAGTAATGCAGTAAGTATTGTAGCTAGACATGGAAAATTTGTTAACTTCGCAGCCCGCATTTGCTGTTATATATGCGTACTCCTTACGTATGCAGTAGTTCTTTAAGGAAAAAAGTATGGTCATAAAAATTTATTTCCAATTTGTTAAATTCCTTTCCTCTATATCAGTCAGATGCAAATGTGGTAATACACTCATCCTCATGATGCTTTGATGTCAAATACTCCTAATGGTTTAACCTTTTCCTCTTGTTACATAATAGTAAGGCCTATTTGATGAACTAAGGTAGGAAAGTATTGAATTCCAGGTAATTGGTTTCCAGGCAAACTGATTCCGCATAAAGTCATTTAAGGCCATCTCATTGTGTTGGTTTTTTGGGTGGAAGATACATATTGTCTATGTAATGATGCTGACCTTTTTCAACTAGAATTGTACTTTTAGTTTAGAGAGATTTTCATATGGAGAAACATTAACATGGAATCATAGGAGGATTTGGACAAAAAATGTACAACCAATTTTTGGACAATTAAGTAATTGAATAGAGTATTTGATCAAGAATTTTACATCACTCATTACATGGATAGATGGAAAGTAACAGCAGCAACAACAAAACGAAAACACCAAATCCCCCCAAATTTAATTTCACTAAGGAGAGATCCCATCATCCCAATATACACATCAATTAAAAGAAGAGTTCATTCAATTAAAAAAAGGTAACCTCGCTTATTGCAAATGTGTTTTACCGAGGAATCGTTGTTAACTCATTTGCAAAAAAAATTTAAATCTATAGTTGAAGAATTGAACATACAGTTTGTATGACAGTAAGGACGAGCAGTATACTTGCAGCAACAACAGAAATGGTTGTCCATGTATTGCTCAAATAATCACGCCTCAAAATTTGCTTCGACTTCAGCCAAGCTGCCTTCCATTGGTGCCAGTAGTCTTTGCTATAGTTATTTAAATCTTCGCAAACATTAGCAAAATAGAAGTCCTTGTTGTCTATAACAGTCTCTTTAGGAAGGTTGTTGAATAGATTCGAAACTAGTTCATTATCTTCAAGCAAATTCTCAATAACGCCACAACTAACAAGTAGCTTCACATCTTTGGGAGTGTTTATGAGACTGTCCATGAGGATAACATAGCTCGTTATGCATTGAATTTCATCACGCCTGCACTGCTCGAAAGCTATCAGATTTCTAAATAAAGTTTCGGTCTCCTTGTTCACTTTTAACTGCGGAATTTTCAGCACTCCTTTAGTGGTAAAATATATATCCAATAAGCAATTCCCCTCTGTTTTTTCTCTTTCAAACTTAACCCCGGCCTCATGTAGCTCAGTCGCACTACGGGTCAATGCAAGCCTTCCTTTGCGTGAAAATACTTTACCTTCAATTGTAGGACGATGAGACTTCCCTAAAAAATCAACTAGATGCACAGGTAACGCAAGTTCTGTTGATTTGGGCCTATCCATAATTCCTACATTCGTAAAATATGTACCTAAAAGTGCGTAGAGAGCATCTGTACTTGTATTTGCCTCGAAACATTTGGAATACAAATCTGCGAGGATTTTAAAAGGGACCTGATTCTCAAGTAACATCATGTCATGTAATATATCATGTCTAATCCATGGATCATCAAATATTTTTGCATTTGGTTGCCCACCCTCTGGTGATACTTCTAGAACATTCTCTAGGATGAGCTCAATGATGAAGACGCAATCCAACATAATCATTTGTGAAAAGTCTTGTACACTAATATTGTCGAAGCTATCCTGATAATTCCGGCGGGCATTACGTTGATATTCCGATATTGCCAATTCTGCAACCATATCTAAGTCAACTGAAGACCTTGTCAGATATCTATCTAGGCACCTCCATTTGTATGGTTCCATAGCTTCTAAGTGCGGTTTTCCCCGGTGATAAGGGCCGAGTGAGACTACTCGAGGAGTGTATGCATCTTCATTTACTTTGCGGAGTTTCTCTGGAACTTTGTAAATACAAGCCCATTGGAACTTCTTGTAGTCGTTGTGGTCTGTGTAAAATGATAGCCTCTCTTTCATCAATCTTATATGAGCATCCACATCAATGAAAAAGTCTTCTGTTACTGGTTCTAGATAGCTTCCCACTTCTAAATCTTCTTGCTCGGGCAGCCTTTTCACTGAAAAAATAGATAGAAGGGCATTGGGAAAAACAAAAAAGCAAACTAGTAAATATCTGTGGGGCAAGTACGTACAACTTTACAAGTTTCAATATTTCCGTGTTTTCTTACTAGACAAAGAAGCACACCAAGTACATGTGCATGCTCTTTTTCTTTAGCATGGTGTAATGGGTGCATGATATGTGGTTTTTTTTTTTTTTTTGGATTATGAGAGATTATACGACTGAATGCTTAAATTCTTCTGATTATTGCACATTTCGATAATCTACAAATTTTAAATCTGATTGGGCTCTAAAATTTATGACAATATATAAATCTGGGGCAGTTAACTCATCCCTAAAGCTCATATTTCGTACAGTCTACACTAAAATTCGAAACGCGACAAGTACATAAACACTGTGACTAACATCGGGCTTAGATCTGCAAGTGGGTCCTGCATCTAATCTGGTGTGGTGAAATCTCGTGTGAAACCAAAAAAAAAGGGATTGAGATCACGGTTCAAAAACATAATAATAGGATGGTCAACCTTAGAATTTCTGGCTCATGTTTTAGCAAAAACTACAAGGGTCTTTCGCGACATTTTATATTCTCCCCATAAAACAATTTTCTTTTAGGATGTGTTTGGTGAAAAAATTGAAAAATGATTAGAATAATACTAATTTTTATGAAAAATTGGAACAAAGATGAGTGATTTGATAAAATACAAGCCATCTTTTCCTTTTTCTTTTCTTTTCTTTTCTTTTTTTTACCTATTGCCAAAGAATCTTATTCCATGTAAAAACGAAAAAAGAAGTAAATATCTCACCAAATTACTTATCTTCTTTTCAACTTTATATGGAAATTAGTAGTGTTGAAAATCATCTACAAACTTTTTTGGCATGGGACGCATACTACTCTCACCCATTTTCAGGACACCACTAGTCTCGCCGCAATGACTTTATACAACAAATAAAATAAAGATAGATCATTTAAATGTAATATTTTAAAAAATAAAATATATTTTTTGGCATGAAAAACTTATTATCATAAAAATTGAGTTTTCAATGAATCTCATTGTGAGCTAAAACTTTGTAATATTTATACCTTTTTTCTCTCGGATTCTGTTGAGCTTATCAAGACTTTCTTGTTCCAGCACAGCTGCATCTGGGAAAGAAAAATGAAAAGATTGAAATTTTAACAGATGAGTCCAATTGTAAATTAGGTAATTTATAATCATGCAACTAACTGTTTTTATATTTATTTATATTTAACTGTGAATATTGAACAATTATAAATATGATAATTCAAGTTAATTCATGAAAATTAAAATTAACTCATTTCATATATAACTTGAAATTTCGAGAACTAGAAAACTTACTCAAATTCTATTTTTCAAGAAAAATTAGTATTTTTGTTTAATGTTGATGTATCTAGACTAAATTTAAATAACATAGAGAAATTTAGAACATTTTTTATCTTCACATTTAGAATTTTTCACCCAAGTATTTAAATACTCTGTGAATTAAAATTGAATAATATATAAATGCATAAATTTAAAATGATTAATTAAAATAATCTTAAAATTAAACAATTTACGTAACTAAACACGTAGCCAATAGTTAAACAATTGTATTTGTGGATGGTAAAAATCTAACAAATCCAACAGAGAAAGAATCGGCCCAAAATGATGAAGTTGGTAACCAAATGTATAAAAAGTGGTGAAGATGAATACTAAAATTACAGAAAATAGAGATAGGGTTTTGTTTGTGGGGTAGGTTCCTCTGATGGCTATTATACCCAATTCGTCAGTAAGTCCTCCCTGGTGTGTGTGTGAAAGTGTTATTCACTTGGCTATAATAACCTGATTGAAAGTAATTAAAGTAACGGTGTTATTCTCTTAGAGAGCGAAAATATGGGAGTGAGTGTAGGTAATCAAAGTTGGGATCCCTTGGCTGTGGGTTTTCCCCTCCTGTTTATATGTATAAGATAAGGTTACATTAGGGTTTGGAGTATTAATAAATTACTATAAAGGATAAACTTGATCACTACTCAAATATTCTAAGTGTCTCTAACCCTATTTACACTAACTGAAATGATTATTTCTCATTGTTTATCTTCCAGCTCAGCTACCTTATTTTCATCTTTTGACAATAAATGGTCGGCTCACAACGTTATGGTTCGATGATCCTGATGACAAGATATGATCGGCTAGAGGATGACCTTTATAGCCTCAAGGGCTACGCTCGAGCTGATCGGTAATCCATGCACTGAACCTGGGCCTTGGCGCAAAGGCCCATAACCAAAATTAACCTCCCACAATTGGCCCCTGAGCTTCTGGGTTCGGCTAACTAGTTGAATCCTAGTACTCGGAATGAAGAAACATTTCACAAATAATCTCATTTATGTTAACCCAATGAATTCTCAGTATTAACTTCTCTGAGAAGCTTCATGTGCTACAGCTGGTATTGTCTTTAAAGACAGCTATCAACATTCTAATTAACTGGACCTACACTCAAAAAATAGTGGGGTAATCGAGTGGGTTCCACACATTAAATGCTTTTCAATTATTTGTTGTCTGTTTCCAAGGTGACAGGCGGTGTAAAAAAGAGAGAGTACGGTAGCTATATAGGTTCTCTAAAACCCTTCGTTACTCATTTTCAAACTTTTTCCTAAACAGACCTTTGCAAATTTGTTTCTCCTTGACGGAAAACCCAAAACACCCGCCAGAATCTCCCTTTTTCATTTGAGATATTCTCTTTAAGTGTTTCTTTTAGCATAGTCTCTGCCCATAGTCCATAGCTTCTTAGATCAAGTAAGTATCTAGAATCCGTCCTGAATTTCTTTCCCCCCTTTCTGGGTTGTTCCTCACAAATTCTTCTGTTTCCATACATAAATTGGTTTTCCTTTATTTCGATCTTTAGTTATGGGTAGCAACGCTTTAATCACAGACACCCAAAAGGCAGAATTTGCCGCCAAGTACATACCTAATAACCTCAGCTGAAGGGTTGTCATAGACGTCAAGAATTCTTTTATCGAGGAATATAAGTTAGGTCATAGGGATTATCCCATTCACCTTATCGCTTCATCTCCTTGTAGATTTTCTCTGATGTACATAGTTAACCCTAGGGCAATTGAGCCCCCATGTAATTAGAATATTCAGGGGGCATAGACACCCTTAATAAAATCCACGGCACTGATCTTGGCCTAGAAAAAGTAAAATTTTGTTACCTTTTGACCCGATGAGAGTACAATTGGTCCCTCAAAACTAGGAATAATGCCCTAAGTCTTGTGTATGCTCTTCCTGATTCCCGCAAAGGAGCCGATGAGGATGCCATTACAGTCACGAGCAACATCAAGCCGAATCCGACCAATAGGCCAGTTCCTTGTCGAGCATTTGGACTTGGTGCGTAGATTTTTTTTCTTTGTTTTTTTTTAATTTACTTTCTGGCTGTAATCGTTTAATTCCTTTATTGCAGATGTTTTCAAGGTATTTGAGCGACCGTTATTCTTTGCGGTCAAGATCAAGCAAATAAACGCGTTGTCACACCACGATAGAGGCACCATAGTGATGCAGTCCACTCATTCGAGGGCCGCACACAATTTACCTGAGTAAAAAAGTTCGACCTTGTCCTTTACCACTAGAAACAAAGACAAAAACAAAGATTTCAGGGTTGCGTACTTGAGCAGTTGGATCAAACTTGAATCTTCTTTTAAAAATAATAACACTTTGTTCAAACAATACAGAATCGTGAATCGGGTGCACGAGCATTTCAGGACTTTCTACTAAAACAAGGACAAGAAAGCTGAAGAAGCCTCATGTGGTCAAAGTTTCAAATATTCGGGAGGAAGTAGGCGACATCCCAGACGATCAGTTCAACTCATCAGAGAAAAAATACTTGAAACAGTACGAAAGGACATCGATCCTTTTCCCCGAACAAGAGCATCAACCTATTCCCACTGTCATCAACAGGAAAGGTAAAAGAAAGTTCCTCAGCTGGAACGATTACAAGGATTTTAAAGGTTCAATCTCTAAAAAGCTTTCTTGAAAGTCAAAGAAGAGCTCGAAACCCGCTTTAAAGGATCTGGTTGAAGGAGGAAGGTCGACGATTTAACAAATTTCAAGGAAGAAGTCTTTAAACGATCATTTTTGATCTTTTCAAAAAAGATAATTTTTTAGGAAGGTTCTGAAGCCACAAGTATTCCAACGATATCAAGGTGTTATTTAAGACGGGCAAGAGGAAAAAGTCTAGTAAGGTGTCGTTGGACAAGCCCAAGCCACCAGCCTAAAAAAGATGAAGGTAAATGACCAAATCTTCTTCGGCTGCCTCCCAACAGGACGTTGATGTTGGGGATACGAGCCCTCCGATCACTTCTGTGGTTAAGAAAAAGCCCCCTCCAATGGTCTCTATTAAGGCCTTGGTTTCCCCGGCCACTAGCAGCCTAGAAGTGCCAATCACGAGTCATTTTAAGCTTTGGGGAAAAAGCTCGTTGAGGAGGCTCCTATCTGTTACTGTTTTCTCCCCAACCTTCACCTATAAACAAAAGGCTATAACAACCAAGGACTTGACTTTCAAATATGGTGGGGTTGCCTTCAACTTGTTCACTCAAGCTACCTTTCCAAAGGCTGGAGAAACACTGTTACAGATGTCAGACAAAGAACTGAAGAAGTAGGGCTTCCATTTAGTTCTAAGGGTAATTTTCAATTATTTCGTCTCTTTCATTGCTTCTGAGTCATTCAATTACGCCCAATCATATATGATTTCAGGGCATGCGCTTCTTTTGTGACTTGGAGGAAAGAAGATAGTACATGATATCCACACTTTCCTTTGACTTTAATTCTGTCAATGAATCCAAACGAAAAGTCATCGAGTAGCTTCAAGTGGTTGAGAAAGGGAAGAACTAGGCTCAAAACGATCTTGACAAGGTTGAGAAGGAGTTGACACTTGCTCGGACCAGCAGCTCTTGTCAAGCTTCAGAGATTGCCTAACTTAAGTCCCAACTGGAGGAGATGAAAGTGGCAAATGAGGTTGCCGAGAAGAAGTTCGTTGACCTACAGGCCTCTTTGCTGAGCATGAAGGAAAGATAGAATTGGAAGTCAATATGGATTGTGTCAGGCAACTTACTGAACTTAAAGATAAGGTGTATCAAGAAGGGTATGACTTTGCCTTGAACTAGCTGCAAATTTTTTTTGATCATCCCCTCAGGCGAGATGTTGAAAGGCCTGACTCCGATGATGAAGATGATGCTGGTGATGCCGATAGGGGTGGAGTTAATGTGACCAAGAACTAGACGAGCCTTGAAGGGATAGAGCAGGTGTAACACCCTATATTTATTTTAAAGTTAATTATGTTGTTTTAAGTAGATATCGTGTGAAATTTGTATTTTTAATTTTTTTTGTCCATAATTTGGGGAAAACTTCCTCCAAAATTGTAAATCTTTAGATTACCTTTCCGTGGGTATAAAGATCATTTCAATCGGAGTACTGAGGAAGAAATTATGGCCAAAACAAGAACAAGGTAACAGGGTAAAAAGTTTACCTGCGGACCAGTATGGAGGTTTTGGCTTACCAGTCTGGCATTTTAGTTTTGGGGAAGAGTTAGACTGTTGAAAGGCATGTGATTTTTAGCATACCGGTCCGGCGTGTAAAAATTTTAAAAATTGGAGGATGCGGACCGATATTCCATTTTCTGCATACCAGTTCGCCAGTTAAAATAGTGCACCGACTTAAGCTCGATTTAAAGCCATTTTTTTCCTATTTTTCACCAATGTTCGACCTAAACACATCTGCACACATCTAGAGAGTTCTAGAGAGCGATGTGAGTTCTTAAGCGATCCTTGCATATTTTTCATCCTCTATCAAAGATTTAAGCTCCAAATCATCCAAATCCCCTTCTCCTTTACTATTCATCATCTTCAACCTTGGTTATTTTCCATGGGGGCTCAAGCATGAGCTTTGCCGACAAGAATTGGAGTTTATGCTTCGTTGATTTAGGGATTTTGCTATTTTAGGAACGCGATAACATGAGGGCTATAAGATTTCACCAACGGGACTTCGGTTTCCATTTTTCTTCCTCCTTTGGTCTATAAACTTGAGGTAGGGGTTTAAATTTTTTCGAACTCGATAATATGATTTTTATTCAACGAAAAATGAATGATTATATACATATTTGTTCAATATAAAGCATATGTTCTTTGTTACTGATTATACATGAATGATTTATTCATGTATGTTTACTATGAAAACCATATTATTTGATATTCATGAATTATGCATGATTGAACTATGATTCTATAAAGTGAAGCGAGATACACCATATAAACTTAATTCCTGCTTAGTTTATGATTTATACGGAATGTCTCTCGGGTGTATATGTGTTAATTTGATAAGAATGAACTAGTAAATGATTCTTCTATACACCAAGGGACAAGGATGATGTTTAATGAGTTTGTGTGGCATAGGTTGTTTCTAGTTCGATTTAAAGCATGAATTGCATGTTATGCATAATTATTGTGTCAACTCGGCACCCCGGCGATATTCTAGACAATCTTGGAGTACTCTCATGGCATAGGATATATTATCTACTTCTTGGGAGGCTAATATCTTATATCTGTGATGATGGAGTTCAAGTTAGCATTTCTATTTAAGAATCAACAACTTAATCTGATCAATGGTTGTAATGGACCTTATCTCCAATTTGAACACAAAGGTTGATCGGTGTCTTAAGTTAGATTTTTAGTAGTACTATTTAACTCAAAGTACTACATCCCGACCATTTTCAAAATCTATCCAAATAGTTGCACTAGTCATTGTACTTAGCCTAAGAGTCATTTTCACGTGGCGGGATTTGACTGGGTTGCAATTAGGTTCATAATGGTTGCCATAATGGTGCATCGATTCCCAAAAGGCACTTTGTTGCTTCATATGGCGAGATAACTTCTCCAATTAACAATGCCATTTATTAATGCCCAAGGTCTTAAGCCCCTTATATAAACCATCATTTTTTTTTTCTTCCTTCATTTCCAATAAACAGTAGGACAAAACTCAAAATGCCTGAAAGTAGTTAGACTCGTTCTAATGCCACCTCTCCCACCATTTGGGGGAGGTTGACTGAGAGAGTTGTTAGGCTAGAAGAAGATGTTACCCTCCTAACACAAAATTTCCGTCATATAAGAAGGAGGTTCAATCGCCTGAAAAGGCACTACAATTGGCTGAAAGGGCGCTATAATCGCTTGAAAGAACGGTACGCCGCTGTAGTGGAGGAGAGGGACAGCCTCAAGCTTAGAAGTCTTTCATACAATTGAAACATTGATTACATTAACAAATTCTTATTTATCAAAAATAGTGCTAACTAGAATTAAGGGCTAAATTTATCAAAATTGGGGTGAAAGTTATAAGGTATTAAATCATTGATTAAAGGGTTGGTTACAAAAGAGGTCAATGTACTTCCACTTATTTTACACTTTGGTCATTATATTAATCTTTCGACAAAAGTGATAGCATTCTTTGTGTTTGTTTTTATTTTCATCATTCTGTCTATTGGGTTAGTGACACCGTTAATGGCAATCATAGCTGGCGTTAACAGTCCTATGTGCCTTCTACGTTAGCATCCAAATCACTCTTTTCTATTCTCCATTTGAAACAAACTCAGCATATCATTACAAGTCTCAATTTTAGGCAAAACACATTTCTCTTTCATCATATAAAAGCACCCCAAAGCCTTATCACCTCTCTTTAACTCAAAAAATGCCTTAACAAATAAATCAAACACAATCGAACTCGATACAGCTAACATCTTGCAAGCCCTAACTAATGCCTGAAAAATATCCCTGTCCGATGACGCAATATGAGAGTGAATAACTTTTTTAATTAGCTGCAGAGCGGATTTAGGGTTCGGGATACGAGAGATGATTATAATAACTAAACAATAGGATTAGATATCGAGGCCATGGGGTGAATTTGGTGGATGAATTTGAGAACAAGGTCAGGGGATTTGCGGAGGTTGTAGAGGACAGCGGAGACTAAGGAGGGAGTGAGGTTGGATCAAAGGTGTTTGATGAGAATAAGAAATTGATTTTCCGAGGGAGTCTAGGATGATGGGTTCCGGTTGGGGGTGGGGTTAGACAAAGAAGGTGAAGAGAGGAGTGCAGCGGACTGATTGGCAAAGAGACGAGTGCGATTTTCGTGCTTAATTGTTTGGAGATTGAAGAGTCTGGGGTGATGGGTTCCTGTTCTCCATTTGGACTAGGGCTCTTTTTCTTCAATTTGAAAATGTGTTCTTAATTTGGGGCTGACCGTTGCATTATATGACGTATGATTTGAATTTTGACTTAGACACCATATGACCCGTTAACAGTGTTACTAACTTTACCAGTTTGAATGACCAAAATGAAAACAAACATAAAGTGTACTATTATTTATAGGGACAATTAAAAAAAAAGTCTTATTAGAGAAATATTTCTACACTAAAGCCAATGAATAATTTTTTTGTAAATAAATGGCCTATTTTTTATTTTATTGATAATATGACATATGTCTTTTTTTTTTCATTATAAAATGACATCTCACCCCTTAAAATAAACTAAAAAATACCAATATGCATTAAAATATGGACTGCAACATGAACTTTATAGTCTATATTTCACTACAATATGAACTTTGCAGTCCATATTTTACTGCAATATGAACTTTGTAGTCCATATTTTTTGTGCAAAGTTCATATTGCAGTCCATATTTTACTGCAATGTGAAGTTTGCAGTTCATATTTCTAGTGC
This sequence comes from Lonicera japonica, assembly GCA_021464415.1. Taxonomy (NCBI): domain Eukaryota; kingdom Viridiplantae; phylum Streptophyta; class Magnoliopsida; order Dipsacales; family Caprifoliaceae; genus Lonicera; species Lonicera japonica. Next base: position 56,599,910 of record CM038470.1, read on the forward strand.
AAAGTTCATATTGCAGTCCATATTTCACTGCAATATCCATATTTTTTGTGCAAATTTCATAAAGAGGGGGTAATTTAGGTAATATATAACATGTTCTTATTAATTAAATGATATTTAAATTTATTCAAATACCTTCATTTAAAATATAAAACAAAATAGGCCTCTTACACTGATTACCAATTAAAAATAGGCCCTTCATTCAAAAAACATATTATTCATTGGAGTTTTGGTAAAAATCAATGTGTAGTAAAACCTTCTACCGAATTTTTAGTTGTTTTTATCCAAAAATTTGTTAAATGACTAAAGTGTGAAATTGGTGACAGTAGATTGAGCATTTTTGTAATTAACCCTTGATTAAACAACCAATAACAAGCAAAATATTGCATCAAAATCAATTAAATAAAGATAGATAGATCATCTAAATTTATTTATTTTTGCATGAAAAACTTATTATTGTAAAATTTGCTTGTAAAAATTGAGTTTTTAATGAACCACGCACGTACTGTGAGCTAAAACTTTGTAATATTTATACCTTGCATCTCTCGCATTTGGTTGCGGAAAAGAAGTTCTTGTTTATCCAACATTGCTTCACGGAGGAGTTGTTTATTCGCTATTGTTTCAACTGGGAAAGAAAAACGAAAAGACAGAAATTTTAACATATGAGTCCAATTGTAAATTAGGTAATTTATAATCATGCAACTAATGGATTTTACATTTATTTATGTTTGATTGTGAATATTAAATAAGGGGCAATTAAAAAAAAGGGCTTATTAGAGAAAGATTTTCACACTAAGGCCAAGGAATAATTTTTTTTTAAATAAAGGGCCTATTTTTTATTTTATTGATAATATGACATGTGTCTTTTTTTTTCATTATAAAATGACATCCCAACCCTTAAAATAAACTAAAAAAATATCAATATGCATTAAAATATGGACTGCAATATGAACTTTGCAGTCTATATTTCATTGCAATATGAACTTTGCAATCCATATTTCACTGCAATGTGAACTTTGCAGTCCATATTTTTAGTGCAAAGTTCATATTGCAGTCCATATTTTACTGCAATGTGAACTTTGCGGTCCATATTTTTAATGCAAAGTTCATATTGCAGTACATATTTCACTGCAATATGAACTTTGCAGTTCATATTTTATTGCAATATGAACTTTGCAGTCCATATTTTTTGTGAAAATTTCATAAAAAGGGGTAATTTAGGTAATACATAACATGTTTTTATTAATTAAATGATATTTAAATTTATTCAAATACATTCATTTAAAATATAAAACAAAATAGGCCTCTTACATTAATTACCAATTAAAAATAGCCCCTTCATTCAAAAAAATATTATTCATTGGATTTTTGGTAAAAATCAATGTATAATAAGCCCTTCTACCTAATTTCTAGATTAAATAATTATAAATATGATAATTCAAGTTAATTCATGAAAATTCAAATGATCTCATTTCATATATAACTTGAAATTTCGAGAACTAGAGAACTTACTCAAATTCTATTTTTCAAGAAAAATTAGTATGTACGCTTAATGTTGATGCATCTAAACAAAATTTAAATAATATAGAAAAATTTAGAACATATTTTATTTTCACATTTAGAATTTTTCACTCAAGCCATTAAATACTCCGTCAATTAAAATTGAACGATTTATAAATGCATAAATTTCAAATTGATTAAGTAAACTAATCTTAAAATTAAAAATTTTATTCAACTAAACTCGTAACCAATAGTTATGCAATTGTATTCATATAAAAAATAAACGACAGATTTCTAACTTCAAATCCAAACAACATTATAAAACGAACGCAACCTTTAAGTTGACATAAAAAATATGCTAAAAAACCTTCAAGACCATCGAAATTGATTTTAATAAAGATTATGCATTCAAACACATCTGAAAACTAAAAACAAACCAAATTTTTGAAAAAAAACATCTTCTTCTTCTTCTTTTTTCCTTCAGCATATGGATCATAATAATTTAGAAATTGAAGAATATTAACTAAAACCCACCGGAGTCTTCACCATCTTCCTCCATGCCTTCTCGTTCTAACTTTTGCGATAAGTCCTGTATAACTTTCTCCAGATACTCGATCTCGGGACTTGACATTTTAAGAATTACACCCAAGGACTTAAAAAAATTCAAGCTTTTGGTTTTCTCTTTACACATATATATGTATAGTTCTAGGTAATTTCTCTCTCTAAATTTTATTTTTTTATTAATTCTTTTAAGATCCAGTTGATTAATCTGTATTATTTTGTTAAAAATATGTTAAATGACAGCTAGGAAATGGTTGACTTTTGACGTGATTTTATAGATCCATTTCACATTCATAGCCACGGAAGGAAATTTAAACTTTCAGTTTCTTATAGACATGAAGTATTATTTTTAAGGGTTGCTATTGACACTTATAATTTGACTTTCTAACATTTCATCTCTATGTAACATTTGATAAGGGTGTCGTTATTTATACTCATTAAATCTGTCATAAATACCGCCCTTATTACAAACATTCCTAAAGGTGAATTTCTAATCACTAACACCTCCTAAAACTCGCCTAATGAGAGGTGAGTGCAAATGCGCACACTCGCCTTACTTGAAGAGATTTTGTTTGTAATAACTCGCTTAACATTAGGTAATATATTATTTGAGTGGTTTTCAAATAAGGCTCACTTAATAAGAGGTGAGTGCACTAACTTAAACTTGCCTTACATGAGGAAAGTGTGTTGCTAAGTACTCACCTAATATCAAGCAATGTAAGGGGTGTTTGTGATAAATAAGGCTGTACTAAAATGTGTTTTTAATTAAATTTTGGAGTAAATTTTGAAGTGTGGTGTTTGTGACAGATTTGAGGGGGTAAATAACACTAATCTTTAATAAGTATACATTTTATTTTTTTAACACTTCATTAAATTTTAAGTTTAATTAATATTAATCTAATTTTAAGTTTTTCCAGACACCCGTTCTCGGAAAGGACCCAAAAAATTCAAGCTTTTGGTCAATAAAGATCATGCATTCAAACACATTTGAAGAATATTAACTAAAACTCACCGGGGTCTAAACTTTTGCGATAAATCCTGATTAACTTTCTCCTTATAATCGCACTCAGGACTAGACATTTTAAGAATTACACCCGAGGACCCCAAAAAATTCAAGCTTTTAGCTTTCTCTTTACATATATATATATGTAGAGTTGTATGTAATTTCTCTCTCTAAAATTTATTTATTTTTGTCCATTCTTTTAAGATCCAGTTGATTGATCTGTATTATTTTGTTAAAAATATGTGAAATGACAGCTAGGAAATGGTTGACTTTTGATGTGATTTTCTAGATCCATTTCACATTCATAGCCACGGAAGGAAATTTAAAATTTCAGTTTCTTAGAGACATGAAGTATTATTTTTATGGGTTGCTACACTCACAATTTGCCTTTCTTATACTTATCTCTCTAATACTTTATCTAATTTTAAGTTTAATTAATATTAATCTAAAAACACTACCCTCTCTCTTTTTCTCTCTACAATTCAAAAAAATAAATTAAATCACTCCACGCACCTCACTCTTCAATCTTCTTCTTCCAACTCCTTTTTCCACAAATGAACGGATCATTCACGACTCAGTCAAATGGAATGTTACTACCAGATCTTATGTTTACGAGCACTTGTGGCATGGTCTCACTCATTCCCCTGCGAGAAAGAAAGATTATTCAAAGGGATGATTATGAAGGTTCACTCAGTTTTGCCATGAATGAAGGTTCATTTGGTACATACCTAGGAACCGAGTAAGCATTCTCCATGTTCTAGTTTTATTTCTTTTTATTTTTTATTTTCGTATTTGTTTATATTCAATGATTTATGAATGAAATGAAATGTAAAGAAACAAAAAGAATATAAGTATCCGATTTCTTTTAGAAAGAGGTGATAATTTAGATGGTGGTGGCTATAGTGGCGGAGAGAAATGATGGTGATGATTAGCGTGTGCAAAAACCGAACCAGACCGAATAATAGGATTTTTTTCGATTTTTATATGTATAACGGTCTGGTCCTGTCTAGTATAGTTTGTCCGGACCAAAATAATCCGGTTTGATATTTGGTTTTATGAGTAAAAATACCTACAAAACCGGATGGAACCAATTATATATATATATATATATTTTTAAAAAAGGTGTATATCTTGCAAAGAGTGAGAGCATGTTTAGTTAATAATTTTTTTTTCTTCCCATTTTTTAATCCCCCACTTTTTTCCACCTATCCCATTTTGTCCCCCACATGCTACCCATCTCTTTTTGTCCTTTTTTTTTCTTCTCGCATCGCTCCCTTCCTCTCTCACGTGACTTCTCTTTCTATCTCTCTCTTAGCTTCCCTTATTCAAATTTCCCCATCAATCATTCATCCATTCTCCTCTCTCTCTCTCTCTCTCAAGGATGAAGACGACCAATGGAAACAAGATCCAAGAAACTGAATGCTCTCTTCTTCTTCTTTCTCTCTCTCTCTCTCTCTCCCTCTCTCTCTCTGTATATGCTTGTATATATACAAATTTATACACATATTTAAATCTAGATAAATATATAATATTTTATTGATTCCATATATATTATAGATGTTTGTGTGTGGATTTGTTGGTTGTAAAATGAATGTATAAATATAAATATGTTTTTATTTGAGTTTTCTCCCAATATGAAAACAACTCTTTTCCATTTTATTAGTACATTTAGTCAAGTTTTTGCTCACTAATGCTAGATCGATTGGACTGATCTAAACCGAACCATTCAACGTGGTCCGGTCATGTCTAGTCTTAGAGGGTATTTCGGTCCAGTTTGGTCCAGAAAATTTTAGAACCAAAGTGTTCGGTCCGGTCCAAAAACATGGTCAATGGTCCGGTTGACTAGACCACGAACACTCCTAGTGATAATGATGAAGAAGAAAAGAGTTTTAAATTAATAGGTTTAGTAATTAATTTGGGTAAATGAAATAGAGTTCTTAACTATTATTAATTTGAGTTTAATGTTTTAACATTAATTAAAAGTAAAAAAATGGTGTGTGTAAATATAATGTAAATATAATAATTAAAATTTTTAGAAGGGGTGCATAGTCAAATGGTGTGTGATAGACTGATAGTAGCACCCTATTTTTACAAACTGGATTATAATTATTGAAAATAGAGCCTATCCTAATATAGTGGTTAGGACTCTATTATTATTATTATTATTATTATTATTATTATTATTATTATTATTATAAAATAAACTTACAATAATTTCACTTTATAATAGTAATTTGACAAAATGGGACTTGGTTTCTATCTATTATATTTTTGGTTCAATTTTATCTAATGGAATGTAATTAGAAATCTAAACTGACAATTTGTTTTTTAATGAAACTTGATGAAGATGACCCTTATAATTAGCAGATCATCACCACAAAATTTATCGACAAATTCAAATCGGAAGTAGGTGTAATAAAAATTTAATATATATGATCATTATCGACCATTTAAATTTTAGATAATCATCTCATCCAATTCTAAATTGAGTCTTCTAATGAAATTTGGTGGGATGATCTACTCATCAAAAATGACATATCCACCAAGTTTCATGAAAATATATATTGATCCGTTCACACCCCCAAAGTTTGTATTATTAACATAAGTAATGTGGCTTGAACCAATGGCAAAGTTAGGATTTGGACAAAGGGCAATCAAAGTTAGCACTATATATACATATTTGAAACAGTTAAAAAAAGATGAAAAAATAAAATTAATAATAGCACAAATCTTTTTATGCTATTGCAATATTAGAAATCTTTCATACAATTCAATGAAAACATTGATTATAATTACAAAATTTCAGTTCATTAAAGTATATATGTCTAACTAATTAAAATTAGGCCGAATTTCTCAAAAATAGTGCTAACTAGAATTAAGGCTAAAAACAGGCAAAATATTGCATCAAAGATCAATTAAATAACAAAAAAGAGAATCAAACAACAAATAGTGCACAAAGTCAACAATAAAAACCAAGATTTATTAATGTATCAAGTGAGTAATTACCACTGACCAGTAGATACCGCAAAGAGGGAGAGCTGGAGGAGGGTGGAGTAGTGGACATGAAGAGGAGAAGAAAAATATATATGGCAATTGAGAATGTTTTACAAAGTAACTTCTTCTTTATTTTTTATTTATTTTTTACTTTTTTTATTTAGAAAAAACCCCCAAACATTTTGAAAATTTACAATGATCCCACAGCTTTATAATATACTAATGTATAAAAAACAAGGGGTTCAACTGACGCCCTTTGTCCCAATGTGGCTTCACGACTGTCCAACTGTTGGGTCACTTACTACGTAATTTTTGTTCTTTTAAATCATTTATATCTACATCATGCATGCATCCGTGTATACAAATATCTAGTTAAAGGGTTGTGCTACATCTCAATTTCACTTGAAACTGGAACTTAGCAGCTTAATGGAATCCTTTCCTATACTTGATAAAACAATAATAAGATGAGTTGTTAGGTATTGAATTGTAATTTCAAGCGGCTAGCCTAACCAAAAAAAAGCATTTATAGCAAAGTAATTTCCAATAAAATATGATAAACCCCCCAAAAATCAATGCACTTTACCCTAGGAGCAAATTCAGAATTTGAGTAAAGGGTAGTCAAGATTTAAAGTGAAAAAAATGTAGTTTTAAAGTTATAAAATTTTAACAAAAATATAATTATAATAAAAAATATTTTTATATTTAAATATTAATGTTAATATTGTGGTAAAATTATTTTAAGTATATTTTATAGTGTTGAAATAGTATTAATTATGGTCGTAAACCTTTTGGATATTTTGGTATAATTGTTATAATTAATTGTGGACCCAACATATATATATATACATATATATGAGAGGATAAGAGGAGCCTATAAGGGTCATGAGAAAGTGAGAAAATTGTTCATATATTAATTATATGCGTTTTGTCTTATATAAGTGAAGGATAGAATAATTGACAGAGGAGAAAAAAAAGACAACAACGATGAAGAAAAAAACAACAAATAAATGGAGAATGTGAAGGGTTTGCATGCAGATTAATTATGATTTTTTAAATGTTATAAGAATACAAATGGTGGTCAGTCATGGGAGGGAGAGAGGAAAACGGGGTTTTTGTGACTCGAAACTGGGCAAAGGGTGGAGAAACCCACCTCTTTTTATACTATGCTAGCACTCCATGTGTTTAATCATGATATTTTTGATTTATGGAATGTACTCGGTATATATATCTTTAAAGTTCTAGAGCATTCTTTGTTACCCTTGTCTTTGTACTCCTTTCGTTGTTGTTTAGTTGTTGGATCTGTAAATTATATTGTTGGCCTCGTTTGTTGATACTATGTGCGGGCTAATGTGGCATGTAACTAATTGGTACATAATCCGAGTGTATATATTTGCCGAATTTGCCTATAGTTTGACAATCCCAAAATGCCAGTTTGTGATTGGCATGGGTGAGGTGAGGCGGTGGCATGGTACTACTTAGGACTTGACCAGGAAAGATCTAGTTATAAGGTTGTATTATTTTATTAGTATATATGTGTGGTATACAATGTTGAATTATTTATATGAAAACCTTTTGTACTTTGTATACGGTATATTTTTGCATACATGTTTTTTTTTTCACATGTACTCTAGTGAAAGCGGGCTAGGACACAATAAGAAGCTCGTCGAAGACCATAGAACATTTTTGTAATATGAACAGAATAAAATATGTTGTTGTATTATAGACATTATTGTAATTTTTGATGGATATGTAGAGTGTAGACTAATATTCATTTTTTAATTGCTCCCATGAGCGAGAAGTTACAAATGGTATTAGAGTTTATGTTTTGACAACCCTTGGCCTTAGGGTAGAACATTACTTATTGTCTTTTGGGATCCTTAATTTACCTTTAGACTTTTGGTTATATAGTTAAATTTCGGGGATGAAATTTGTTTAAATTGGGGAGATTGTGATTACCCTTATTTGTATATTTGGGTAGTAATATTAATACTTTGGTAGAAAAATTTTAAGTACTTTTTATAGTATTGAAATAAAATTATATATGGTTGATGATGATGAATAGCGATGCAGGTGTAGATTTTGGGCTCAAATCATGGTTTACGATGAATAAATCATCAAAGCCCTCAAGAATCCTCACTCTCACTCTCTAGAACTCTCTTGAGGTGGTGTGTGTGGCTCTTTTGAGGGTTTAAGGGTGTTAAAAGGGGACAAAAATGGGTTTAAAGTAATCAAAATTCGACAAACAGGGCTCCAAGATCGATCTTAAGAGCTCTCAACAAAAACTTTGCTTCCCACTGCACTAACCGTTGTTGGTATTTTGATCATAACTCTTTTCTCAGAACTCGGATTGGGGTGATCTTTATGTCCACGAAAAGCTAATTCAAAGATCTACAACTTTTATCAAGGAAGTTTCCTCAAATTCTGGAACGATTAATCCAAGAAATTCGTCAAAGACAGCGCTCTGTCAAAGTGCAAGAAAAATATGATATAAAGTATATTTTTCTAACCGGCTTACTTCGTGTGACGAATCACTCGATAACTCTTTTGTACTAGCCTAGCACTTTTCCATAAGGAGGCTTTAGGTAGTAAAATTTTGGGTCGGGATGATTGTTATGGTTTGAGCACATTGAGTATATCTGAATAACATATTTACATTTGCGTGCATGGTCACAATGCAATTCGAATGGCCCGAATGAGTTTTGGTTACTCAAACCTCACTTTTGGCTTTTTATCGACAAAGAAATCACGTTAGGTGGTCATTCTTACTTTAAGGAGTGTTTTAATTAATTAAATACTTTTTACAAGTCATATTAATGATTTTTCATATGTGTCTATGGTTGAAATGCATTTTGGATATCCGTAATTGAATTCAATAGGTTGAGGGTGAAAATTTAAGTTTCGACAAAATTAGTTTTTGTCCAACTTTGGAAGACTATAAATTCTTCATGTGAATTCCAAATGACTCTCCATTTGAACCATTAATTTGATCAATTCTACAACTTTTTTGTTTTGACAGAGACCCAATTCACACTCATGGTGGGACAAAAATGAGTGCAAAGTAAGCTCGTCGACTAAATCTGGTTGTATCAAAAAAACAGCAGCAAATTTTAGCAGACTGCTTTATTTTACGCAGTTTTGGCATTATTCCATTTATAATTTGGAGAAACTCCAAAAATCAAAGTTGTTTCTCTTCGAATTATCTTTCCCATGAAATATAGATACTCCAAATCGGAATTCTGAACGAAAAGTTATGCTCAAAATACAAATAGTACGCCAGAAACATCAAGTTAATCGGTTGACCCTACCCAACTCATTTTAACCCATTTTTCTAAATATATTTTACCCAAATCAGTCCAAACACCTAGGATACATCTAAAATGATCCATAGCTCTTTTGGTGGGGGTTTCGGGGTGATAGAGACATAAATACATGATCGTTTGATATTACGTATAGATTGAACAAAAAAACTTTTGCTAAAACCCTATAAGAATAAAGGGATTTCACCTTTGTGGATCATGTAGATGATCCATATGAGGAGACTAGGGTTTGAAAGTATTAGATTGCAATTTGGTCAGATTTTTTAATTCTCGCTGGACTACGAAAATCGATTGTTTTCTCCACCAAAACGACTTCGACCGTCCTGATTTTTGGCGCAGTTAAACTAACTTTGCGTTCCGAACGACATAACCAAAAATCAGCCCGATCCAACAGTGTGATCAAAAGTTACGATTGATTTACGGTTACAGCGCCGAAAACCTAAAGATCTTCTATCGTATTCCTTCCGCCATCAAATTTTGCACCACTAAAGAATTATAATTGCACTCCCGTCCTTATCTTAAAATTTAATTTCGAGTTCCTTGTTATTAAATACTTATTATTCTCCCCACGTTAAGATTACAAATAACCGTCATTTAAATTAAATTAGTGACAATTATATTTAAATGATTTCTTAATCCTTGAACATACCACTTAACTTATTTGATATGTTGAATTAACATAATCTACCTGCAGGGTTTGACATGATCAAAACTTATAAGCTTCTCAAGGGGTATCATCAATCCCTATACCGGGGCGTGAATTCTATCAATAATTAATATTCATAATACATATAGTGTCGTCATCTAACTCATGAAGATTATTGATCCATAAAAGAATCTCACTTTTAATGAGTCAAAACAACAAACGCTACATATATATGTCTATTAATTATTTCAAGATTAAGAGCATAAATAATCATAATAACCATGGGATTTTAAATTATTTTATATAGTCAGTATAAAAATAATTAACCAAACTGGTCCTATTCAATACACATAAAGTGTACTAGCACAACGAGTTAAAACTATACCGTTTCCTGTAGTTAAGATAAACTGCTAAAACTTGTGCTACAATCCTACCGATGGGTGTGCAATTCCATCTAAGATTGTGAACCATTAAACTTATATTCCACAAGAACCGATGATATGATCTTCTGTGTGTAAGTACTCTACACACCAAATCATCTACTATATAGAATAAAAGACAAATATGCACAATATTTAAATAAATAATATAATGCAACCATTGGCCATAAAGATTCTGATTAAAATAACAAAACCAAGTTTATAACATATCCAAACCAACAAGAAAATTATGGCTTTTAGTATATCACTCTAACAATCTCCCACTTAGACTCAAAGCCATGCAGCTATGTATCTCACTCATATTCTCTCAACGTGAACATGTTTTTTCCCTTCTTATGAATTCTCGGCTCTTTCGAGTTCGCAACCGTTTCACTATTATCAAAATAAAGTGAAATAGCTTATAACACTGAAGGTGCAACATCTAGATTCACATGAAAGTTCTTGAGCTAAACTGCCTCCTTAGCTGCTTCTAAAGCAGCCACATATTCAGCTTTCATGGCGAAGTCAGCAATGCATGACTGCTTGATACTCCTCCAACCAATGACTCCACTTCTTAGAGTAAACACATAACTTGAAGTTGACTTTCTGGAATCCTAACTTCTGACTAAAAATCTTTGTCTGTGTATACAACAGGTATTAGACTGTTTGCCTGGTAAACCAACATAAAATCTTGAGTCCTTTTACGATACTTAAATATATGTTTTACCGCAGTCCAGTGTTCTTTCCCTGGATTAGACTGATATCTCTAACCATACCAACGGTAAAGCAAAATGTCTAGTCTAGTACACAATATAGTATATATGAGGCTTCCCACTGCGAAGCATAAGGAACTCCCCTCATCCTCTCTATCTCATCATGTGTCTTATGACATTGATCTTGGATAGAGTGATTCCATACCTAAAAAGGGAGAAACCCTTTCTTGGAATCTTGTATACTAACTTTGGCAAGAATTGTATCGACGTAAGTACTTTGGATAAGCACAACATCCTATTTTTCCAATCTCCCATAAGCTTAATACCAAGGATGTGACTGGCTTCTCCTAAGCCCTTCATATCAAACTGACTTGTTAACCATATCCTCACTGAAGATAATATTCACATATCGCTTCCAATAAGTAAGATATTATCCACATACAATACCTAGAATACCACTGCGCTTCGGCTGCGCCTTTTGTACAACATTGATCAAAACCAAAAGAATTGATTGCATGGTCAAAAGAGATGTTCCAAGATCTAGACACTTGCTTAAGCCCATAAATGGGCTTCTTGAGCTTGCACAACATATGCTCTTGGCCCTTTACTATGAATCCTTCTGGTTGCATCATATATATGCTTTTATCAAGACTTATATTAAGGAAACCTGTCTTGACATCCATTTGCCAAATCTCGTAATCAAGATAAGCCGCAATGGATAAGAGAATCCGAATAGACTTTGGCATAGCTACCGGCGAAATGGTTTTCTCATAATTGATCCCCTTCCTTCTGAGTTAACCCTTTTAGCAACAAGCCTTGTCTTAAGCCCGTTTGATCCTCTCTGTCTCTTATATACCCACTTACATCTGATAGGTTTTATCCCTTTGGGTGTTTTTACAAGATCCCAGACTTTGTTAGAGTACATGGATTCCATTTCAGATTTTATAATCCTTTGCCATTTTTTGTATGTTTATCTTGAAGTACTTCATTGTAGTTAAAAAGGGTTTGTTTCTTATTCATCAGGGACCTTGTCATAAGACTCTCCCAAGAACATAAAACGACCAGGTTTACGAACAACTCTCCCACTACGATGAGACACTATTTGTGTTTATGTACATTGTACAAATATTGAACATACTAACTCACTATCCACACGTTGTGCAAGTTCAAGAACTTACGTATTAGTGATTTGTTCAAGATGTGCATAAGTATCGACAATCCTCCCACTACGACGAGGTAATGGAATGTCGATATCCATTTACTGTGGTATTTCCTCTTGTACTAAAGGTATAGACAAATTGTGCCATATTTTTCTCTCCTCTCATTTCCACTACAATAACACTACTCCTGGGCTTATGGTCTATGATATAATCCCCTTTTAAGAATCTAGCATTGATAATAATAACATTATATTCTTAAGGATTATTAAATAAACCACGCTTGGTTGCTTTTGGATATGCAACAAATAAACACATTTTCGTTCTTGATTCCAACTTATCCACATTACCTTTCAACACATGTGCTAGACTACCCCATACCCGAATATGCCGCAGACTTGGCTTACACCCAGTCTGCAATTCTATGGGTGTAGTAGGTACTGACTTTGATGGTACCAAGTTCAGAATATATGCAGCTATTTCTAAAGCATATCCCCAAAAAGAATCATGTAGGTCTGAATAACTCATCATAGATCTTACCATTTCTATAAGAGTCTTATTCCTTCTTTATACTACACCATCATGCTATAGCGTCTCCGGTGTAGACAATTGGGATGCAATCCCATTCTCTAATAAGTATTCCTTGAACTCTCATAAGAGGTATTCACCACCACGATCTGATCGTAATGACTTGATATATTTTTCTAGAATCTTCTCCGTTTCTGTCTTGAATTATTTGAATTTCTCAAAGACTTCAGACTTTTGTTGCATTAAGTAAATGTATCTATACTTTAAATAATCATCTATAAATGTGATGAAATACTCAAAGCCTTCTCTAGGATGGACATTCATGTGACCATACAAATCATAGTGAATCAACTTTAACTGTTCTTTAGCGCTATAGCCTTTTGCCAATAATGATCTCTTTGTCATTTTACCTTCTAAACAGGATTCACAAACTGGAAGTGCCTCCATTTCGAATTAACCTAATGGTCCATTTTCGTCCAATTTTTGAATTCTTTTTCGATTAATATGACAAAGGTGTAAGTGCTAAAAATACATTTAGTTCATTTTGAAGGTTCCTTTCTCTTAATTGGTAAACTATTAATGATATTCAATTCACTCAGTTGTAGTACTGATAAGTCAATATTATTAATGTAAAGATCAATCAGTAATGTACCAAAACAATCAAATTATTTATTTTTTCTAATGATAACTGATTTATCATTAAAATAAACAAAATATTTGTCCTAAACCAATCTAGAAATAGAAATCAAATTCCTTCTGATGGAAAATATATATAGACATTCCTTAATCATTAATATCCTATTCTGACTAGACTGAAGATAAATATCTTTTACTGCAATTGTTGCTACATTCGTAGCTGCCCATATGTAAATTTTCTCTACTTTTAAATTGTCTGGTTTCCTGGAACCACTGCAAATTGCAGACATGATTAGTGGCTCCCGAATCTACACACCAAGTACTGATAGATCGGACCACTAAACAAGATACAACAACAAATAGATGAAATTTACATATATTGTTATAATGGTTTAGGAAATTGGGACAATATTTCTTCAAATGCACTTTCTACTGACAGTGAAAACACTGGCCCATAGGCTTTTTCACTCTTCCTAGAGGTTCAGTGACTACTGCACGCACTGCTCCTTGTGGGACTGCAGCTTATGCATTCTTCTTCTTCATTTCTTGCTTTTGGGCATAGAAGTTGAAGCTTTCTCAGCCACTAGAGTACTGGCCAGCTTACCAAGGAGTTCCTCAACTGCTTGGAATTCTTTAAGAAGTTCCAACAATGAATAAAGCTTATTCATGTTGTAATTCTGTCAGAATCCCTTAAATAAATCCAGCAGAGAATGGAGAACAATATCGATCTGAGTTTCCCCATCGATTTCAGCTCCAAAGATCCCTTAGTTCATTCAAAAGATCGACCGTCTTCAAAACAAGATCCTTAACTTGGGTTCCTTCAGTAATAGTCGTGTTCATGAGGTCTTTCATCAAAACCTACCTTGCGACATGATCCTAATACCCAAAAATATCTTTGAGGTTCAGCATTATGTTGTAAGCAGTGATAAAAAACTAATGCTAATGTTGTAGCACATTTGACAAAAATGCCAGAATGTAAAACCACGCCATCTCATCAACCTTTTTCCACCTCCGGCAAGCCTGGTTTTCCTCATTGGTCTCCCCCTTACCAGGTTCTGCTAGACAAGACTCAGTGAGCACAAACTTGTACTCTTTAACAGTAAGCACAATGTTCAAGTTCCTTTTTTCGGTCAATATAATTAGGTCTAACCAATTTGTTTTAGTTGAGAATAATTAAAAGTGGATCGAAAGAGTTTGTCATTTTAAAACTTGAGAATCACATACAAATTATGATGGACAATAATAACTTTGAACACGTATTTTAAATATGGTACCCTCTACCATTTCAAAATGCGTTCGCCAGCAGCCTAAGACTTTGAACAATATACCCCGTTAGTGAGGTCGTCTATTATTCATTATTTTTTAGACAGATGTAAACCTATTAAATTTTACTATCTAGACAATGCCTTATTGTCAAGCAATACATACTATCTAGACAATCTTTTATTGTCAAGTAAAATTTAAATGGTCGACTTCCTTTGGTCCTACAAATAATAGTAGAGACTCAGTTGGAGAGCATATTGTTATTTAAATCTAAGTGTATACCATCAATTAATTTAGTCCAATGATTCTACAATTTATTCTTTCCGATATGAAGGTAGGCACTAAAACCCACACAAAAAATAAATCACATCATTTAAAATTATCAGTCAGTGAAATTTGTATAATGATTCTGCAATCTATTCTTTCCGATATGGAGGTGAGCACTATAACACACACGAAGAATAAATTACATCATCTACAAATCAATGATGGAGATCATGAAATTTTTATGTGAAAAAATTCCTCACCCACTTAGTTTTTAAAACATTATTTTCTGAGGGTTAAGAAAATTTTATATTAAATTCTAGTCAACTAAAATACAAGGTTATGAAATATAAAAGACATGTGCAATAAAATTATTTTGCTTCTTTTCTTTTAAAAAAAGAAAACTTATATTTTTCAATTACGCAAAATTTATATTTATATTCCCTTTTTTTAACTTGACAAGAACTAAACATAAAATAAAAGGTGATCTAGGTATGGTCATGTATCCATGTTGTCCAAAATTATAAGGAAACATAATAATTAAACACATATGACCAACACACAATCACGCAAAGTATTAAACCATTCAATAATAAGAATAATTAAATCCCTACTATTATGGTCTAAGCTTCATCATCCCTAATCTGTTGGAAACCTGTAACGACCTATGTCGCCACTTCATTGACTATGTCGAAAATCAACCTTAGTGGAAACGCCTTCTTCAATGTTCTTTGTTAAAGAAATTGCAATCTTAGATACAAAGGTCATATGCCTCCATTTAAGGAGTTCACACATAAACTATTATATCTAAACTGTAAATAAAATTACATAGATCCTATGCCTCCTTTTAAGGAGTTCACAAATCTGATCTAAATTTAATTTACAACCATGAATAAAATCCAAATCATCATGCACATTAAAATTAAACACGAATAAAAATATCGTGGGGTCCAATAACATAAAACATAATTACGTGACCATAATAGCGGGACAAGAACACTGTAAAATAAGGGTTTGCGAGTTCTAAATTCTATCCAATAACAACATGCATGAATAGATTTAACTGGACAACATGGCTAGTTCAATCCGTACGCAGTATCAAAGAAAACCTTCCCTTGATACCAATTGATAAAGACATAAATACATGATCGTTTGATATTGCGTATAGATTGAACAAAAAAACTTTTGCTAAAACCCTATAAGAATAAATAGATTTCACCTTTGTGGATCATGTAGAGGATCCATATGAGGAGACTAGGGTTTGAAAGTATCATATTACGATTTGGTCAGATTTTTTAATTTTCGCTGGGCTGTGAAAATCGATTGTTTTCTCCACCAAAACGACTTCTGATCGTCCTAATTTTTCGCGCGTTTAAACTAACTTTGCATTCCGAACAACATATCCCAAAATCAACCCGATCCAACAGTGCGATCAAAAGTTACGATTGATTTACGATTACAGTGCCGAAAACCTAAAGATCTTCTATCGTATTCCTTCCACCATCAAATCTTGCATCGAGTGTGGGCTATGGTATCACCAAGATTTTCTACTCTCTCAATAAAACAAACCCTAACCCATGAAAATTAGTGTTATATGAGAAGAGATAAGGCCGGCGTATATATCAGGCTACAATAGGGACCATAAGGAGAAATAAGTGTTTTCGCTTTCTATAAAAAGTTGGAATCCTAATTCTAATATGAATTAGTTCCTCCCATAAATTATAATTCGCACCACTAAAGAATTATAATTGCACTCCCGTCCTTATCTCAAAATTTAATTTCGAGCTCCTTATTATTAAATACTTATTATTCTCCACACGTTAATATTACAGATAACTGTCATTTAAATTAAATTACTGACAATTATATTTAAATGACTTCTTAATCCTTGAGCCTACCACTTAACTTATTTGATATGTCGAATTAACATAATCTACCTGCAGGGTTTGACATGATTAAAACTTATAAGCTTCTCAAGGGGTATCATTAATCCCTATGCCGG
The DNA here is from genome assembly GCA_021464415.1 of Lonicera japonica. Taxonomy (NCBI): domain Eukaryota; kingdom Viridiplantae; phylum Streptophyta; class Magnoliopsida; order Dipsacales; family Caprifoliaceae; genus Lonicera; species Lonicera japonica. The sequence goes on from CM038470.1 coordinate 56,616,910, forward strand.
GACGTGGATTCTATCAATAATTAATATTCATCATACATATAGTGTCGTCATCCAATTCATGAAGATTATTGATCCATAAAAGAATCTCACTTTTAATGAGTCAAAACAACAAACGCTACATATATATATGTCTATTAATTATTTTAAGATTAAGAGCATAAATAATCATAATAACCATGGGATTTTAAATTGTTTTATATAGTCAGTATAAAAACAATTAACCAAACTGGTCCTATTCAATACACACAAAGTGTACTAGCACAACGAGTTAAAACTATACCGTTTCGTGTAGTTAAGATAAACTACTAAAACTCGTGCTACAATCCTACTGATGGGTGTCCAATTCCATCTAAGATTGTGAACCATTAAACTTATATTCCACAAGAACCGATGATATGATCTTCTGTGTGTAAGTACTCTACACACCAAATTATCTACTATATGGAATAAAAGACACACATGCACAATATTTAAATAAATAATATAATGCAATCATTGCCCATAAAGATTCTCATTAAAATAACAAAACCAAGTTTATAACATATCCAAACCAACAAAAAAATTATGGCTTTTAGTGTATCACTCTAACAAGGGGGGGTGATTAATGAGGGTTTTGCAAGGACTAAACATATCAATTCAAGATTTGGCTTAAAAATCATTATATTCATCTTTTTCACTTCAACCCTCCATTGGAGCTCAAGAGTGAGGCATGGAGCTTCTGTCCAGCCCCTTATGCACTCCTACAACACTTCAATTTCTAGATTAAAGCTTTAATAAAGGTGGGAACACTAGTATTAAACTTGTTTTTCAAAGTATTGCTTGTTGCATATTCTTATTATTGGTAAATTGGGGATTTTGGTATGGACATTGATTGGATTGCATGCACAGGTTTGGGGTTTCAATTTATGATTTCTTTTGATGCATAAACACTTAATACAACCCCAATTTCATGATCAAGCCCCACTTGCATGTTATAGTTTCACATACTTGGACCTAAAACCCACCATAGCGTAAAAAGTTTTGTAACACTAGTTGTATACTGTTATAAATAGAATTTTTGTGGGTTTTAAGAATATAATCGTTTCTAAAAACATGTATATGACTACCATATGGATATTACGCGTGATTGATATAAAATGGTTTAAACCCACACTTTAGTAAATTACATATATATGCGCATATATTTATAAAAATTAACAATTGTAGGTTTATCTTGTAAATTGGGTACTAGAACTTATAAAATTATTTTGTTGACACTTCTTTTGTATATTATATGGTGATGACATATTTAACACAAAAACGCTAATGGTTAGCTTACTACTTTTCGTAAAGTATGGAACTTTACTACTACTTCACTACTTGATGGGGTTTCTAAACCTATGGAAGATGGTTATATTTTTCCCTATAGATGAGATTATTACAAGTTTTTATATCTCATTACGGTTTTGAGATTTATTCATGACTTTACATTCATCAAGCACTATCACTACACTAGTTGGATATGATACTTTAGTTGCTTAGATGTGATTATCATTATACATTAGCGTATGGCAGGCTTGTTAGTAGGTGTCCTATGGGAGAACTTGGCTATAGGAGCCAGACTATGCACAGTAAAAAATTATACCTAGTTGACCTTATTACGTCCTATGGGAGGAGTTGGCTATGGTAACCATACTACTATTGTTGCTGTGGAAAGAACGTAATTGGGACAAGTCCGAACTACCAATTACATTATTGTTCCCGTGGACGAAACGTAACCGGGATAAATTCGAGCTACCAATTACACATGTCTTGTGGATGGAAAAAGCAGTAAGTATCATACGACGGTACATAACTAATGCCTATTTTTGATATGAATATACTTTGGTGGTATTTCCTTTCGTACACAATTTTGGTTATATGAATTCATTTTATCCATTGGGTTGGGATAACACTTAGTGTGCATTGCACTTACTATATTTTCATAGCATTTGAGATGAGTACTACTTATATGTATATAGTATACATATGGCTTCTTTATTATTTTGATATGGCACGTTGCATGTGTATAACTATATATACTTTCATATATAAAATCTTATAGTTCCCACTTAGCCCGTGTTTGGCTCACTCCTATTTTTCAAATTAGTTTTGAAGGTAAATTCATGGGATGGCGCGTTTATTATATCTAGTTGCCTCTGATAACCCAGATACTTAGTAGTTGTTCATAGTCTGACAACTTAGTTTGCTTGGACTTAGTAATTTGTCTTATATATTTAATTTGAGTTGCATTGTATAATCAAGTTGTATTTGGAGTTTTAAATAAGTTGTACAAATTAATTAACTACTTTACTAAAACATGATTGGACTATGGATGAACTTTTCTTCGATGATTGTGTTTGTTTGAGAAATGATTTGATGAGTATCGTTTAAATAGGTTTTGGTTATCGTAAAACAGGGGAGACCACGCCGAATTTTTGTAAAAAACTAAGTTACACTTTCGTTTGTTTATATTCTTTATTTTTACTCATACCACTTTAAAAATGAGTAATACATGCAAATGTTTTTCCTAAATTATAAATTTTGCACCACACCTGCCGTTGTGAGTGACGAAATCCGTGATTAACCGGGTCTCGAGGATCAAAATCTCATAATGAGATTCGGGGCGTCACACTTCGCATGCTGCTTTGACCAACGAGGAGTATGAATTGGCTTTCAATAAAAACACGAAAGTTATAGAATGGCTCAAAACCTAGACATAGGCATAAACGGAAAGTTAATCAAATAAGATACGGAGGAATTACAAAACCATAAAGTTAGCTAAAATTAAGAAATCGAGTAAAGTGAAAATACACGATTAACATCTCGATATCAATTTGGACCACCCGAATTATGAAACGATTGGTACTTCAAACTTGATATACCTAATATGATATGCTAGAAGTGTTGGATCAACTAAGAAGGATCTAGAATCAAAAGTACACCACTTAACAGAGATTAAGCCTTAACCGAGCTTAAGAAAATGATTAACTCGAAAATGGAACACGGGGTGTTACAGTTTTGACGCACAAACTTCAAAGATCAAAACTACAATAGAGCAAATAATAGAACATGTCATTTGTATCATAGTGAGATTGAGTAGTTCATGAACAGAAATAGCGGACTACATATTGTTAAAATAATCATGCTTCACTTTGAACCAGTTTGTCTTCCATTGGTGCTAGTATCTTTACAAGAGGAGCAAAAGACATGTCCCTGCTATCCGTTTCAATTCCTCCAAGAAGTTTGCTTAATAAGGGTAGCACTTATTCATTTCTCCCATATAATTCTTAATAATAACATGACTAATAAGCCTACTGAAACCAATAGAGGAATGTAAACATCTTGTTCAATACGCATAGCTTCTTTGGTACTTTGTATATAAAAAACCCAACGAGAATGGGATTCTTGAAATCCTTGTGTATGTGATATTTGCAAGAAAGTCGTGATATTAGTGAGTATGCTTGTATGTGATAATTATCAAAGTATAGAAAAATTGTTTATGTGATATTTTTCAAAAATTCCAAGATTTCTATTTTTTGTTATATTAATTTATTAAAATTCTATTTTTTTTTCGTTTTCACATATTTCAGGCAGTTTCCTTGTTGTCATGCAAGATTCTACATGTTCATTGCTTAATGGATATGGATGGGGAAACAGTGGAGGAGGGGGCAACATTTGTAGATATTCAGTAGACATTTTCAAAACTTTCAGGTACTCAAATTAAGAATCATATTTTCTTTTCAAGGACAAAATCAATATACCAAATATTATGACATTGTACGTACTTGTTTTATTATTTACCATTACCTTAGACGTTAGTGTTTTAGTAAATGTGAGAAAGTCAAATAGCGACTCTTAATTTGTTTTTTTAACATTGTGCAGACCTTTTTATTTGTGTTGAGATGTTGAAACAGACTAATATAGACCTAACATAAGTAATGCAGTAAGTATTGTAGCTAGACATGGAAAATTTGTTAAGTTTGCAGCCTGCATTTGTTGTTATATATGCTTACTCCTTACGTATGCAGCAGTTCTTTAAGGAAAAAAAGTATGTTCATAAAAATTTATTTCCAATTTGTTAAATTCCTTTCTTCTATAGCAGTTAGATGCAAATGTGGAAATACACTCATCCTCATGATACTTTGATGTCTAATACTCCCAATGGTTTAACATTTTCCTCGTGTTACATAATAGTTAGGCGTAATTGATGAACTAAGGTAGGAAAGTATTGAATTCCAGGTAATTGGTTTCTAGGCAAACGGATTCTGCATAAAGTCATTTTAGGCCATCTCATTGTGTTGGTTTTTTGGGTGGAAGATACATATTGTCTATGTAATGATGCTGACCTTTTTCAACTAGAATTGTACTTATAGTTTAGAGAGATTTTCATATGGAGAAACATTAACATGGAATCATAGGAGGATTTGGACAAAAAATGTACAACCAATTTTTGGACAATTAAGTAATTGAATAGAGTATTTGATCAAGAATTTTACATCACTCATTACATGGATAGATGGAAAGTAACAGCAACAACAAAATGAAAACACCATATCACCCTAAATTTAATTTCACTAAGGAGAGATCCCATCATCCCAATATACACATGCATCAATTAAAAGAAGAGTTCATACAATTAAAAAAAGGTAACCTCGCTTATTGCAAATGTGTTTTATCGAGGAATCGTTGTTAACTCATTCACAAAAAAAATTTAAATCTATAGTTGAAGAATTGAACATACAGTTTGTATGACAGTAAGGACGAGCAGTATACTTGCAGCAACAACAGAAATGGTCGTCCACGTATTGCTCAAATAATCACGCCTCAAAATTTGCTTCGACTTCAGCCAAGCTGCCTTCCATTGGTGCCAGTAGTCTTTGCTATAGTTATTTAAATCTTCGTAAACATTAGCAAAATAGAAGTCCTTGTTGTCTATAACAGTCTCTTTAGGAAGGTTGTTGAATAGATTCGAAACTAGTTCATTATCTTCAAGCAAATTCTCAATAACGCTACAACTAACAAGTAGCTTCACATCTTTGGGAGTGTTTATGAGACTGTCCATGAGGATAACATAGCTTGTTATCTATTGAATTTCATCATGCCTGCGCTGCTCGAAAAGCTATCAGATTTCTAAATAAAGTTTTGGTCTCCTTGTTCACTTTTAACTGTGGGATTTTCAGCACTCCTTTAGTGGTAAAATATATATCCAATAAGCAATTCCCCTCTGTTTTTTATCTTTCAAACTTAACCCCGGCCTCATGTAGCTCAGTCGCACTACGGGTCAATGCAAGCCTTCCTTTGCGTGAAAATACTTTACCTTCAATTGTAGGACGATGGGACTTCCCTAAAAAATCAACTAGATGCACAGGTAACGCAAGTTCTGTTGATTTGGCCTATCCATTATTGCTACATTCGTAAAATATGTACCTAAAAGTGTGTAGAGAGCATCTGTACTTGTATTTGCCTCGAAACATTTGGAATACAAATCTGCGAGGATTTTAAAAGGGACCTGATTCTCAAGTAACATCATGTCATGTAATATATCATGTCTAATCCATGGATCATCAAATATTTTTGTATTTGGTTGCCCACGTACCCTCTGGTGATACTTCTAGAACATTCTCTAGGATGAACTCAATGATGAAGATGCAATCCAGCATAATCATTTGCGAAAAGTCTTGTACGCTAATATTATCGAAGCTATCCTGATAATTCCGGCGGGCACTACGTTGATATTCCGATATTGCCAATTCTGCAACCATATCTAAGTTAACTGAAGATCTTGTCAGATATCTATCTAGCACCTCCATTTGTATGGTTCCATAGCTTCTAAGTGCGGTTTTCCCTGGTGATAAGGGCCGAGTGAGACTTCTCGTGGAGTGTATGCATCTTCATTTACTTTGTGGAGTTTCTCTGGAACTTTGTAAATACAAGCCCATTGGAACTTCTTGTAGTCGTTGTGGTCTGTGTAAAATAATAGCCTCTCTTTCATCAATCTTATATGAGCATCCACATCAATGAAAAAGTCTTCTGTTACTAGTTTTAGATAGCTTCCCACTTCTAAATGTTCTGGCTCGGGCTGCCTTTTCTCTGACACTAGATACAAGGGCAAAACGAAAGAGCAAACTTGTAAATCTCTCACCGTATTCATAATTATGTTACAAGTTTCAATTTTTTCGTGTTTTCTTACTAGATAAAGAAGCACACGCAGTATATATGTATGCTCTTTTTCTTTAGCACGCGTAATGGGACGTGCATGATATGTGATTTAAAATGAAAGAGTGAAAGGAAAATAAGTAATGTTTCGTTGCTATGGAACTAATTAACAAGGCTGTGTCATAGGTTTGAAACTGTTTATTTACATAAAAATAAATAAATAAATAAATAAAAGAAAAGAAAAAAAAAGATTGTTCTTCTTTGTTGGAAAAAAACATTATGAAGACAAAGACAAAACTAGAAATAAAAAAATTAGTGCTATAACCGCTTCCACCCCTGTATTGGCATTCCTGCTTGCTTTTATAACCATAAAAAGAAAAATCGCTACTAGTTAGGATGTTCTGTGAGATTATAGAAATGTTTTAAACAATTGTTACTAATGCAAAAGAAGTCCGTAGATGGTTCTCAGCCATTCGTATCACTCATTAACAATTGTAGTAACAGGGAGCGGTTTAGAAATAATGCATTGTGCTCGTTTTGATTGGTTCCAACGAGCCGTAACTCACTAATATTAAAAAGTTATAAATATAATAAGTGCAATGTTACACTTATCGGTTATTTTTATCCCTTATTTTTGTCTATATGTATTATATGAATAGTATTTTCATAAAATATAGTAAAAATATAATGCACCCAACAAAATTAAATAGTAAAAATTGTAAATAAAAAAAATACCTAATATAATAAGATTTTCAACCATAAATGGAATGGGGGGAGGGGGGTGAGATAGACATGCACCCAGGCATTAGATAACGAGACATGATTTAGTTATCAACTTGGGAATATTTTGTCGCAGCATTAAATAGAGTTAAAAAACCGGGCCCATTGATTTTAAACAATAGTTGTGGCCAATCAATGCCCCTCTATTACATGAATTGAGGTATAAATATTCACTCAGAAATTCTCCAGAGTAAGGATTAATTGCTAAGGTGTGTTTGATGTATCAGATTATAAAGTGAAATAGGATTATTTAATCTCATTCGGATAAAATAAAACAACTTTACTTTTGATAGGATAAGAAGTTTTAGTTGGATAAATAATCCGTTAAGATATTCAATTTCGAAAAACACCAAATATGAAATATGATAGGATAAAGTTTATCATATCCACCCTCTTATCATGTGTGTCAAACGTAACCTAGAGTTTGCCCAATGTCTAATTTATTTTGAGAATGAAACCCTCTTAATTATCATGTGCATCAAACGCAGCTTAGAATTTGACGAAGGTCTAATTTATTTTGAGAATGAAGTGACTATTTTTTTTCTCTAATGATAAATAGATATCTTTTTATTTATTTTTAATCAAGCCGCAAAGTGTCTGGACTAGCTTTCGTGCATATTCACCAATCTCGATGTGTTTGCGGCACGCTACTGAATATTGGCCACTAAAATTTATTACAATTGACGAGATTCCAGTCAAACCTACAGCTAATTCAAGTGTCATGATTACTCGGCTGCATTAGGTAGTTATACCTATTCATTTATTTATTTATTTATTACCACAGTGGTGCAACATGGCCAGCTTGGTCACCTAGCTAGTACGTGGGATATGTGGCCAAAAGTGGAACACAGTTTATAAGCAACCCCAAGGGTCAAATATAGGCCTTCCCTATGTGTCTCTAGGTTTGCAAAACGTGTGCATACAACAGAGCGACTTTATACAACAAATGAAATAAAGACTGATTATTTAAATTTAATATTTACAAAAATAAATTTAATTTGTTTGCAAGAAAAACTCATTATCTTAAAATTTGTTTAGAAGAACTGAGTTTGCAATGAACGAAACAGTAAATCAAAACTTTGTAAAATTTATACCTTGTTTCTCTTGAATTCGGTTGAACTTATTGAGCTCCTGCCTTACTTCCTCTGCTGGCGAAGAAAAATGAAAAGATAGAAATTTTAACCGATAATTTAGGTAATTTATAATCATGCAACTAACAGCTTTTACATATATTTATCTTTGATTGTGAATATTCAACGATCGCAAATATTATAATTCAAGTTAATTCATGAAAATTCAAATTAACTCATTTCATGTATAACTGAAATTGCGTAATTCGAGAACTAGAGAACCTACTCAAATTCTATTTTTCAAGAAAAATTATTGTCTACACTTAATGCTAATACCTCCGAACCAAATTTTAAATAAAATAGAGAAATTTAGAACATATTTTACTTTCACATTTAGAATTTTTCACTCGAGTCTTTAGATACTCTGTGAATTAAAATTCCATAATTTATACAACTCTTTCATATTAAAAACAAGAGACAAAACAAATTTTTTATATTTAAATTTCTAACTTCAAATTTAGACAACATAACGAACAAACTCAACCTTCACAGTGGCGGATCCAGAAAATTTTATTGGGGGGGGGGGACTATACAATTTTCAACAACATAACATAATATAAAAAATGTGAAGTTGCATTACAAAATAAAAAAATTATATAAAATTACGCTACAAAATACGTACCTTTCAAAGTTCAATATTGTTAGAATTTTACTCGATATTCTTTCAAGTTATAAAATCCGTCAATGATTGATTAAATGCTAATGTTTCTTGCAATTTCTTTTAGACTCTCTCTGCTATTTTTTTTAATTGGGGGGGATCACAACAAAAATTTAGTAAACTAATATATATATATATATTAAAAAAATAAAAAATTGGGGGGGGGGGGGGGGGGGGGGGGTTGACCATGGCCCCCTCAAGGTACACTTCCATCCACCCCCGAACCTTCAAATAGACTTAAAAGACATGCTAAAACAATCAAGACCATCCAAATTGATTTCAATAAAGATTATGCATTCAAACACATCTAAAAATTAAAAGCAAACCAATCTTTTCAAATTAAAGAACTTCTTTTTTACCCTTCAGCATATGGATTATAATTTACAAATTGATGAATATTAACTCAAACTCACCGGAGTTTGTATGATCAAAAGATTAGGAGGATGATTCAAAATCTATAATATTTACACCATCTTCCTCCATGCCGACTTGTTTTGCTTATTCCAATACGAGCTTTTTAGCTTTCTCCTCAGACTTGGGACTTTAGATATATTTTAAGAATTACACCCAAAGGACCCCAAAAACTTCAAGGTTTTGGTTTTGGTTTTCTCTTTAAATATATATATATATATGTAAAGTTGTAGGTAAGGTCTCTCTCTCTAAAATTTATTTATTTTTGTTCATTCTTTTTAAATCCAGTTGATTGATCTGTATTATTTTGTTAAAAATATGTTGATTGACCTATATTAATTTTATTATTATTATTATTATTAATGCGGGTGACCAAAAATTTGGGTCAGCCAACAAAATTAAGTTCTTAGCAAAATCAATAAAAGAAAAGATAGAAAAAAGGCAATAGACGGCATAGTTAAAATCTTCCGGTGATTTTTTATTTCTTATTGGTAGTATACTAGTATATCTTCCGTTGTATGTGTGTTTTTGTATTACTTTGGTAATGACGAATAAGAATAACAATCTATTAGCTATTTCTTTTTTTATTACCTAATACCTCAAAGTTTGGACAAGATGATTCTTTTCTTACCGTAATGAGCTTTCTCTTTTTATTTATATGTATAGAATTAAGGTTACAATGTTCATTAGAATACGTAAATAGTAAAATGATTATAAAAAATAAACTTAACCTCTAATTAACTGATACATAAGTGACATAGCCCTTATTTTTAACTAACTAGTTTTTCATTTTCAAGGTCATCTCGGCGTGGTCTTCTCGGAGACAGCAATATTCTCAAGCCTGAAGCGGTGAAGCCTCAGATGCAGTCTCCAGATTGGGCCTTTACGATAAATAAATAAATAGGCCCAGGAATGAGGTATGGTTTTTATGCTCCCTCAATTATTATTATTATTATTATTATTATTATTATTATTATTATTGTTATTAATACTATTACCATTATCATTATAATTATCATTATCATTGTTATTGTTATTATCATCATTGTTCTCATGGTCATTATCATTATTATAAGATAAACACATCATGATCCTAATCATGATCATGATCATCATTATTAATTTATAAGATAAACATATTATGATCTTAATCCTTATCATCATCATCATCATGCAAACTTGATTTTGCACAATTTCATAAAAAAAAAAATTACGATTTAAAATACAAAATTAACTTTGTACTCCTTTTGGTCAAAAATAGTTCCTTAATTTATAAAAATATTATTCTCTAATTATTTTATAGAATTTTTTTCAAACAAATCTCATTTTTCAATATTTTGGAATTTGGAGACTATTTTACTTAAACAAGAGAAATAATTGGATGTAAACGGAAACTCAAATGCTCTCAAAATCTCCTTTATTTGCTTTTTTTAATATCAGCTGTCAAGCCCATATTCTTTTGGGGTGTAAAACCACCACAAAACCCAACCCAGAAAGGCAAAAACCGAACCCATAAAAGGGAAAATCGGAAAAAAGTAGGAAATAAACACTTGATTGAACTTTGAAGGGACTTGATCAGTTAGGATGGCAAATCCGTTGCTAATTTTTTTACCACGCCAAATTAGACATTTATTTTCGGTCATTGATGTTGTCGCTAAAAATTTTGGGAAGCAATCTTTAAGGGTTGTGATGTTGTCACTCTCACAATCTCTTGGTACACTCATATTAAAAACAGAGTATAAATTGTTATTTCCACCCCACTTGTTTTAATTTAACACATAAGTTAATTAAATCACTAGTCATATAATTAACCCTAATCTATTTAGCAACAAATTTTAGTTGCACCAAAACACCAACAAACCCTCCATTAATATTGCAAAACTTTAAGTTTGAGAAGAATGATAGATATAAATCATCCATTGATACAAAATTCTAAGTTTGAGAAGAATGGTAGAAAAAAGAGAAACTTTGAAATAAGGGAAACAGAACAAGTAAGAAAGAGTTAATGAAAGAGAGCAAGACATGTTTTTATTTTGTTTCATTGCTAATATTATTTTCATAACATACACAACAATTATATTAACAAAAAACACATTTTTTTGTTTAAAGCACGAAGAAGATTTACTCAATTCCTCGTAACTGAGTTGCATGTTTGTAAACTCGGCTACTCTCAACCGAGTATGAAATCCCATAAAATATTAAATTGATATACTCCCGGGACCTTCATTCGGTTGAGAGCATCAGAGTGTTGTTATATCATGCTTGACTGCTCTAATTGAGATCCGTTTTGCTAAACGGCCCTCTCCCCAAAATAACCCATTCATCGCTGAGATAAATATATTCGAACCCATTATCAGATTACCTACAGATCCCCTGTTGTTCATCTTGGAACATATAGCACGATAATGGTTCTAGAGTATAATGCTGGAACATGGATGGCTGCTCAATAGGCAAGTTAAGGGTCTTAAGAGCTTTGACAGCATATGTGGACAACCTTGGTGAAGAATTTTGTGGTGCTGGCCTTGGTGGCGATGGTCTTGGTGCTGGTGGTGAAGTATATGGTCCAAATGAAAAGTGGAAATTAAAAAGCAGAAAGAAGAAGAATTCACAAGACCTTCTTCGTGAACGCTTACAAAAAGGAAAAATGAGATTGGTAATTGATAACTAATCTCATTTTTTGCAAAAACATGATAAGGATTGGTCATAGGCAAATCCGTCTGACGTATTTTGTCTTAATTTGGGAGATGAGAGATTTCATAAAGTGTTTCAAGACGACCAGAATCAAAACGAGAGGAGGAAGAAGAAGATGACATGGATTACCAACTTCAAAATACCCCCCAGATTGAATTCCCATTAGAAAATTGAATGATATAGCAACACTCGGATACTCTCAACTGAATGAAGGTACTGAGAGTATATCAATTCGACATTTTATGAGATTTTATACTCGTTAATTTGAGAGCAGCCGAGCGTACAAGCCTGCAATTCGGTTACGGATAACCGAATAAACTTTTTTCGTACTTTAAATAGAAAATTGTATTTTTTGTTTATATATTTGATGTATATATTATGAAAATAATATAAACAACAAAATGGGAACCGAGTAAACTTCGGCTACTCTCTTTCATTAACGCTTGCGAGATGGAGGTGTATGAGAGATAGATTATTTAGGGTTAGTTTGGCGTCATTTATTTTATGTATTTATGTTATTATATACTTAATGATGTTGTTAATTAATTAAGTATAAGATTTATTCTCAAAAATAAGTGAGAGTGGTGAGAATAAAATGGGAGTATTATTAAGATAAAATGTAAAAGTGAGAGTGTTATTAAGAGAAAACTGCAAAAGTAAGAATATTAGTAAAAGTGAGAATGTTACTAAAAAATTGTAGGGGTGCCAATATTACCACTCATCTATTTTTTAGGATCAACCCTAAGCCCAAAAATCTTGTTTCCAAAGAGTCCGACTTGACTTATGGCTGGCTTTGCTTTGCCATCAACTAAAGAAAATCTTTTTTGAAATATTCAATTTAAAAAAGAAAACGAAAAATAATATTTAAAAATTGAAAAAGGTTGTGTGGAACAAAAACCTGGCTTTTGTTTCTGTTGATTTTTGAATAATAATGTGGTAGTTCTGTCTTCTGTCTTCTTTCTTTTTCCTCTTCGTCTACTTCTAAATTTTGTATATCTTGTTTCAATTGCTTAGTTACAACCTCCACATTGGCCTAATTTTTTCAAGGAACTAATGATACAGAGAGACGGAGGGAGTCCGCAGTTGACTTCTGATGATTTTGCTATGTTCTTTCCTTTGTCAATTGACACCCCCAAGCATGATGATGTTCACTGGATGTCTGTGAAAGTTGTTAATGATCATAACACTGAGGTTTCATTTGTAAGCAAAAAATGTTGGGTGACATTATGGGCCCTCAAACTGTTTGATAAATCCCCGAATGAATGCTCTAATAGTATAGTTTCAAAAGTTTCACTGAGAGTGAATTGATTGATTATTTAAGTTCATTTAGAATTTGTAAATTGATTAGCTTTGAGTAATTTATTCATTTTCTTGCTAGAGAGCTACTATTATGTTTTTTTTCCTTTTAACAAAGAATATTCGAGTCTCTCCCTTTAACTATAAACAACAAAAATCTACCCCAAGTGCAAGCGGTTGCCTCTCGGTTGCCTTTCCCAATTAGGCTATCCCACTTGTTCAGAGCTAATATTATGGGTTTATGATTCAAGGACTGGGAAAAGCAATAGCTCTACATATGGGTATTTTTTTCAGTTGCAAGAAATAAAATTTGGGGTTAGACATCAATGGAATTGGAGATGTTAGTTTGGTTCTTTATCTTATATCTTTGTTAAAGTTGACATGGAAATTAGATCTGGGTTGAGGTTGAAGTCGGTCAGACTCTTGTCTCTACGCAGGAGATCACTAGTTCGAGTCCGTTATGTTGATACAATGAAATTCAAAAGGGTTTTAAAGTTATAAGTTTGATAAATGTGGGGATAGTTCTTTTTACCTTTTTTTATTGCAATGGGCAGTACATGTGTTAAGATTTAATTATGCCTTTAGCCATCTGATAGATAAAATATATTTCCTGTTTTTGGCTAATCCATGCATTGCAAAGTGCTGAACGGAAAATAAATCATTACGAAGCATTGGGGATCGAACAGAGTTTCGACTCACAAACTTCAAAGATCAAAACTACAGTAGATCAACTAATAGAACGTGTCGTTTGTATCATAGTAAGATTGAGTAGTACATGAACAGAAATAGCGGACTACAGATTGTTAAAATAATCAAGCTTCACTTTGAACTAGTTTGTCTTCCATTGGTGCCAGTAGTCTTTGCTATGCGCATTCAGATCTTTACAAGAGGAGCAAAAGAGAAGTCCACGCTATCCGTTTCAATTCCTCCATGGAGTTCGCTTAATGAGGGCAGAAATTCAATTGTTCATTTTCCCCATACAATTCTTAATAATAACACGACTAATAAGCCTACTGAGACCAATTGAGGAGTGTAAACATCTTGTTCAATACGCATCGTTTCTCTGGTACTTTGTATATACAAAACCCGACAGGCATGGGGATTGAAATCCTTGTGTATGTGATATTTGCAAGAAAGTCATGATATTAGTGAGTATGCATGTGCATGTGATAATTATCAAATTATAGAAAAACTGTTTATGTGATATTTTTCAGAGATTCCAGAATTTCTATTTTTTGTTGTATTAATTTATTCAAATTATATATTTTTTGTTTTCACATATTTATGGCAGTTTCTTTGTTGTCATGCAAGATTCTGAATGTTCATTGCTTAATGGATATGGAAGGGGAAACAATGGAGGAGGGGGCAGCATTTGTAGATATTCAGTAGACATTTTCAAGATTTTCAGGTACTAGAATTAAGAATCATATTTTCTTTTCAAGGACATAATCAATATACCAAATCTTATGACAGTGTACGTACATGATTTATTATCTACCATTACCTTTGACGTTAGTGTTTTACTAAATGTGGTCAAATAGCGACTCTTAATTTGTCTTTTTAACATTGTGCAGACTTTTTTATTTGTGTTGAGATGTTGAAGCAGATTAATATAGACCTAACATAAGTAATGCAGTAAGTGTTGTAGCTAGACATGGAAAATTTGTTAACTTTGCAGCCCGCCTTTGCTGTTATATATGCGTACTCCTTACGTATGCAGTAGTTCTTTAAGGAAAAAAGTATGGTCATAAAAATTTATTTCCAATTTGTTAAATTCCTTTCCTCTATATCAGTCAGATGCAAATGTGGTAATACACTCATCCTCATGATGCTTTGATGTCAAATACTCCTAATGGTTTAACCTTTTCCTCTTGTTACATAATAGTAAGGCCTATTTGATGAACTAAGGTAGGAAAGTATTGAATTCCAGGTAATTGGTTTCCAGGCAAACGGATTCCGCATAAAGTCATTTAAGGCCATCTCATTGTGTTGGTTTTTTGGGTGGAAGATACATATTGTCTATATGTAATGATGCTGACCTTTTTCAACTAGAATTGTACTTTTAGTTTAGAGAGATTTTCATATGGAGAAACATTAACATGGAATCATAGGAGGATTTGGACAAAAAATGTACAACCAATTTTTGGACAATTAAGTAATTGAATAGAGTATTTAATCAAGAATTTTACATCACTCATTACATGGATAGATGGAAAGTAACAGCAACAACAAAACGAAAACACCAAATCACCCCAAATTTAATTTCACTAAGGAGAGATCCCATCATCCCAATATACACATCAATTAAAAGAAAAGTTCATACAATTAAAAAAAAGGTAACCTCTCTTATTGCAAATGTGTTTTACCAAGGAATAGTTGTTAACTCATTCACAAAAAAAAATTTAAATCTATAGTTGAAGAATTGAACATACAGTTTGTATGACAGTAAGGACGAGCAGTATACTTGCAGCAACAACCGAAATGGTCGTCCACGTATTGCTCAAATAATCACGCCTCAAAATTTGCTTCGACTTCAGCCAAGCTGCCTTCCATTGGTGCCAGTAGTCTTTGCTATAGTTATTTAAATCTTCGCAAACATTAGCAAAATAGAAGTCCTTGTTGTCTATAACAGTCTCTTTAGGAAGGTTGTTGAATAGATTCGACACTAGTTCATTATCTTCAAGCAAATTCTCAATAACGCCACAACTAACAAGTAGCTTCACATCTTTGGGAGTGTTTATGAGACTGTCCATGAGGATAACATAGCTCGTTATGTATTGAATTTCATCACGCCTGCACTGCTCGAAAGCTATCAGATTTCTAAATAAAGTTTCGGTCTCCTTGTTCACTTTTAACTGCGGGATTTTCAGCACTCCTTTAGTGGTAAAATATATATCCAATAAGCAATTCCCCTCTGTTTTTTCTCTTTCGAACTTAACCCCGGCCTCATGTAGCTCAGTCGCACTACGGGTCAATACAAGCCTTCCTTTGCGTGAAAATACTTTACCGTCAATTGTAGGACAATGAGACATCCCTAAAAAATCAACTAGATGCACAGGTAACGCAAGTTCTGTTGATTTGGGCCTATCCATAATTCCTACATTCGTAAAATATGTACCTAAAAGTGCGTAGAGAGCATCTGTACTTGTATATACCTCGAAACATTTGGAATACAACTCTGCGAGGATTTCAAAAGGGACCTTGAAACATTTGGAATACAAATCTGCCAGGATTTCAAAAGGGACCTGATTCTCAAGTAAAATCATGTCATGTAATATATCATGTCTAATCCATGGATCATCAAATATTTTTGCATTTGTTTGCCCACCCTCTGGTGATACTTCTAGAGCATTCTCTAGGATGAACTCAATGATGAAGATGCAATCCAGCATAATCATTTGCGAAAAGTCTTGTACGCTAATATTATCGAAGCTATCCTGATAATTCCAGCGGGCATTACGTTGATATTCCGATATTGCCAATTTTGCAACCATATCTAAGTTAACTGAAGACCTTGTCAGACATCTATCTAGGCACCTCCATTTGTATGGTTCCATAGCTTCTAAGTGCGGTTTTCCCCGGTGATAAGGGCCGAGTGAGACTACTCGTGGAGTGTATGCATCTTCATTTACTTTGCGGAGTTTCTCTGGAACTTTGTAAATACAAGCCCATTGGAACTTTTTGTAGTCGTTGTGGTCTGTGTAAAATGATAGCCTCTCTTTCATCAATCTTATATGAGCATCCACATCAATGAAAAAGTCTTCTGTTACTGGTTGTAGATAGCTTCCCACTTCTAAATCTTCTTGCTCAGGCTGCCTTTTCACTGAAAAAATAGGTAGAAGGGCATTGGGAAAACCAAAAGAGCAAACTAGTATATCTCTATGGTACAAGTACAAGTTTCAATTTTTCCGTGTTTTCTTACTAGACAAAGAAGCACACCAAGTACATTTGTATGCTCTTTTTCTTTAGCAATGTGTAATGGGTGCATGATATGTGATTTAAATTGAAAGAGAGAGAGGAAAAAAAGTAACGTGTCAATACAAAGGAACTACCCCGCAAAGGCCGGGTCACAAGTTTGAAATTTGTTATTTACATAAAAAAATAATAATTTTTTTTTTCATGTTGGTATCAAACGAATCGTTAAAGTATTTGCGCACATATTTTGGTTGAAAAATGTGTTGGATTATGAGAGATTATATATACGGACTGAATGCTTAAATTCTTCTGATTATTGCACATTTCGATAATCTACAGATTTTAAATCTAATAAAACGGGATTTCGTCACCAAAGATTGGGCGCTAAAATTTATGACAATAAGTCTAGGACAGTATACTCATCCCTAAAGTTTATATTTCGTACAGTCTATACTAAAATTTGAAACATGACAAGTACATCAAAACAGTGACTAATATCAGGCTTAGATCTGCAAGCGGGTCCTGCATCTAATCTGGTGCGGTGAACCTCGTGTGAAACCAAAAAAAGGGGGGTTGAGATCACGGTTCAAAAACATAATAATTGAACGGTCAACCTTAGAATTTGTGGCTCATGCTTTAGCAAAAACTACTAGGGTCTTTGGCGACATTATATATTGTCCCCATAAAACAATTTTCTTTCAAGATGTGTTTGGTAAAAAATATAGAAAAATGATTAGAATAACACTAATTTTTATGAAAAATTGGAAACAAATTAAGATGAGTGATTTGATAAAATACAAGCTATCTTTTCCTTTTCCTTATTATTTTTTTATTTTTTAATTTAAAAATACCTATTGACCAAGAATTTTATTCCATGTAAAAACCAAAAAAAAAAGTAAATACTTATCTTCTTTTAAACTTTATATAGAAATTAGTAGTGTTCGAAATCATCTACGAACTTTTTTGGCATGGGATGCGTACTACTCTCACCCATTTTCAGAACACCACTAGTCTCACCGCAATGGCTTTATACGACAAATGAAATAAAGATAGATCATTTAAATTTAATTTTTTCGCATGCAAAACTTATTATTGTGAAATTTGCATGTAAAAAATGAGTTTTCAATGAACCACACTCTGAGCTAAAACTTTGCAATATTTATACCTTTTTTCACTCGGAGTAACCTATCGAACCATTCTTCTTCCTGCACTGCTTCAACTGGGAAAGAAAAATGAAAAGATAAAAATTTTAACCGACAAGTCCAATTGTAAATTAGGTAATTTATTATCAGGCAACTAACGATTTTTATATACATTTATGTTTGAATGTGAATATTGAACAATTATAAATATAATAATTCAAGTTAATTCATGAAAATTCAAATTAACTCATTTGATATATAACTTGAAATTTCGAGAACTATAGAACTTACTCAAATTCTATTTTTCAAGAAAAATTAGTATTTACGCTTAATGTTGATGCATCTAGACAAAATTTAAATAATATAGAGAAATTTAGAACATGTTTTATTTTCACATTTAGAGTTTTTCACCCAAGTATTTAAATACTTTGCGAATTAAAATTGAATAATATATAAATACATAAATTTAAAATTGATTAATTAAACTAATCTTAAAATTAAACAATTTATGCAACTAAACACATAGCCAACAGTTAAACAATTGTATTTGTGGATAGTAAAAATCTGACAAGCCCAACAGAGAAAGAATCGGCCCAAAATGATAGAGTTGTTTGTGGGGTAGGTTCTTCCGGTGGCTATTATACTTAATCCACCAGTAAGTCCTCCCTGGGGGGGGGGGGGGGTGTGAGTGTTCTTCACTTGTCTTTAATGACGTAATTAAAAATAATTATAGTAATGGTGGCTATTCTCTTAGAGAGAGAAAATATGGGAGTGAGTGTAGGCAATCAAAGTTGGGATCCCTTGGTTGTGCCCTCTTGTTTATATGTATAAGATAGGGTTACATTAGGGTTTGGAGTGTTAAGAAATTATTATAAAGGATAAACTTTATCACTACTCCAAGATTCTAAGTGTCTATAACTTTATTCACACTAACTAAAGTGGTTATTTTTCATTGTCTATCTTCCAGCTCAGTTGCCTTATTTTCATCTTCTGACAATAACCAGTCAGCTCATAACGCTTTGGTTTGATGATCCTGATGACGAGATCTAATTGACTAGAGGATGACCTTTATAGCCTCACGGGCTGCGCTCGAGCTGATCAATAATCCGTGCACTAAACTTAGGCCTTGGCCCAAAAGCTAATAACCAAAATTTACCTCATATAATTGCCCCCTGAGCCTCTAGGTTTGGCTTCCTAATTGAATCCAGGTACTCGGAATGAAGAAACATTTCACAAATAATCTCATTTATGTTAACCCAACGAATTCTCAGTATTAACATCTCTGAAAAGCTTCATGTGCTACAACTGGTATTGTTCTTCAGGACAGTTATTAAAGTTCTAATTAGCTAAACGTATGCTCAAAAACTAGGGGATGACCAGTGGGTACCATGCATTAAATACTTTCCCATTATTTGTTGCTTGTTTTCAAGGTGACAGGCAATGTAGAACAAATAGAGTATGGTTGCTATATAGGTTCTCTAAAACCCTTTCTTCTTCACTTTCTAACCTCTTCCTAAACAAACCCTTGCAAATTTGCTTCTTGTTGCCGGAAAACCCAGAAGACCCGTTGGAATCTCCTTTCTTCACTTGAGATATTCTCTTTAAGAGTACCTTTTAGCATAGTCTTTGCCCATAGTCCATAGCTTCTTAGATCAAGTAACTATCCAGAATCCCTCTTGAATTTCTTTCCCCCATTTTTAGGTTGTTCTTCACAAATTCTTCTCTTTCTGTACATAAATTAGTTTTCCTTTATTTCGATCTTTAGTTATGGGTAGGAACGCTCTAATCATAGACACCCAAAAGGCAGAATTTGCTGCCAAGTACATACTAAATAACCTCAGCTGGAGGGTCGTCGTAGACAGCAAGAATCCTTTTGTTGAATAATATAAGTTAGGTCCTAGGGATTATCCTATTCACCCTTATGGCCTCTCCTTGTAGATTTTCTTCGATGTACATAGTTAACCCTAGGGTAACTGAGCCCCAATGTAATTAGAATACTCGGGGGCATAGACGCCCTTAATAAAATCCACGATACTGATATTGGCCTAGAAGAAGTAAAATTTTGTAACCTTTTGACCTGAGGAGAGTATGATTGGTCCTTCAAAACTAGGAATAATGCCCTAAGTCTTGTATATGCTCTTTTTGATTCCCACAAAGGAGCTGATGAGGATGCCATTGTAGTCACGAGCAACATCGAGCCAAATCCGACCAATAGGCCAATTCCTTGTCGAGCATCTAGACTCGGTGTGTACATTTTTGGTTTTTTTGTTTTTCTTTGAATTTACTTTTTGGCTATAATATTTTAATTCCTTTATTGCAAGTGCTTTCAAGGTATTTGAACGATCGTTATTCTTTGCGGTTAAGATCAAGCAAATAAATGCGATGTCACACCACGACGGAGGCACCATAGTGACCAGTCCACTCATCCGAGGGTCGCGCACAATTTACTCCGGTAGAAAAGTCTAACCTTATCTTTTACCACGAGAAACAAACACAAGAACAAAGATTTTGAGGTTTCATACTCGAGCAGTTGGATCAGACTTGAATCTTCTTTCAAAAAGAATAATGCTTTGTTCAAACAGTACAGAATCATGAATAGGGTGTACGAGCGTTTCAGGACTTTCTACCAAAACAAGAAAGAGAGGCCCCACACCTAAAGAAGCCTCATGTCGTCAAAGTTTCAAATATTCAGGAGGACATTGGCAACATCCCGTGGGATCAACTGAACTTGTCGGAGATAAAGTATGTGAAACAGCACAAGAGGACATCGATCATTTCCCCAAACAGTAGCATCGACATATTCCCACTGTCATCAGCAGGAGAGGCAAAGGAAAGTTCCTTAGCTAGAATGATTACAAGGATTTTAAAGGTTCGACCTCTAAAAAGGTTTCTCGAAAGTCCAAGAAGAACTCAGAACCCACTTTAGAGGATTTGGTTGAAGGAGGAAGTTCTTCGGTTCGGCAACTGCAGTTGGTCGAAGATTCAACAAATTTCAATGAAGAAGTCTTTAAACGATCATTTTCGATCTCTTTGAAAAAGACAATTTTTGAGGAAGTTTCTGAAGCCACAAGTATGTCAGTCGACATCAAGGCGTTATCTAAGAAGGACAAGGGGAAAAAGTTTGGTGAGGATTCATTAGACAAGGCCAAGCCACCAGCCCCAAGGAGATTAAGGCTGACGACTAGATCTTCCTCTGGTGCCTCCCAACAGGGCATTGATGTTAGGGATATGTGAACACCCCAATCCACGACTCTCGTATGACTACTGCTTTTCTTAAAAACGGGCATATTGCATTTTAGTCCTGAGTCATCATGCATATAGAAGACTGATAGGAAAGACTCCAATTCCGGACGCGTTGGGAGTCTGACATGACCTTTGTTGCCTCTTCGCTTACTAGGACGGGGATCGACCTGCCCGGTCAGGTCGCGGGGTGCGGGGAAGCGCCCCTAACCGCACGCCCCAGCAGTACGGCTACCTTCTAGCCGTGCCGTTGACACCCAGCCACACGCCCTGCGGCTACCCCCAACCGCACGCCCCAGCCGCTACCCCCTGCGGTTGGCCTCTTTTGGAGCGTTTTTAGCTGAAATTTTGCTATAAATAGGACCCTTGGGCTCTTATTTGAAGGCATCAACACTCACTAGTGTGTTTAGTAAGGGGAAACTCTGTCCAAATTATTAGAGAATATTTTCTTTTGGAGAATTTCTAGAAAAAGAAGGTTAGAGAGAAAAAGTTGGGGAAAGAAGGTTTTAGAGAGAGAAAGTCTAGAGAGAGAAAGTTCTAGAGAGAGAAGGAGCAATCAAGGCAAGGCTCTTATTTCTTCTTCAAAGCACTTCAGGTACGTCTTTCTACAACCTTTCTAAATTTTAATACTGCATTTCAATATCCGTTTTAATATAGAAAATTAGATAACTTGCAAAGAAGTCCACTGCTTTCGAAATAAGTCCTTTCTAAAGTCTATAAGAAAACTAAAATCCGTTTTGACACATTTTCAAAACAAGCAAAAATACAAAAACAGTTTTCAAACAAATGGAACTATGATACTCTGATTTCATTCTATGAATGAATATGTAGGCGCTCGCAAAGCTCAAGTCTGATTTCAGAAATACAATTCTAAACTGAATTTATCCAGAAAGGACTATTCTGAAACTATTCAAACTACTTGCAAGATATCTAAAATAGGAATTAAATACATGATCCATTATGAGACCGAAAGGGCGAATTGGGTGCCTAACACCTTCCCAATTCGTAACGTAGTTCCCGAACCCTAGCAAAGTAAATTTTCAAAATAAATCTCTGGTTTCAAACGTATGAAAGATGATTCATTTTCGAATTGTCCTTCGTACGATCTTTTGTTTGTTTTCTCGTAAAACAAACTGGCGACTCTATAAAACACGTTTTCAAAGAAAACCGAAAACGAGGACTGCCTTTCGGGTTGCGGGTCCAAATTCTCACAGGATACGAGCCCTCTAATCACTTCTGTGGTTGAGAAAGAGTCCCTTCCAATGGTCTTTATTGAGGCTTTGGGAGCCCCGGCCACCAGTAGCCTAAAAGTGCCAATCACCCTTGTGGGGTCATATGAAGCTTCGGGGAAGAAGCCCGTTGAGGAAGCTCCTACTGTTACTATTTTTCCCCAACCTTCACCTACAAATAGAAGGCTATGACATCCGAGGACCCGGCATTCAAATATGGTGGGGTTGCTTTCAACTTGTTCACTCAAGCTACCATTCCAAAGGCCGGAGAAACACTGTTCTAGATGTCGTACAATGAACTGAAAAGACAGGGCTTCCATTCAATTCTAAAGGTAATTTTCAATTCTTTCTTCTCTTTCAGTACTTTTGAGTCATTCAACTAACCCTGATCATCTGTAATTTAAGGGCATGCGCTTCTTCTGTGACTTAGAGGAAAGAAGACATAACAAGATATCCAAACTTTCCTTCGACTTCAATTCCGTCAATGAATCCAAACGGAAAGTTGACGAACGACTTCAAGTGGTTGAGAAATATAAGAACCAGGCTAAAAATGATCTTGACAAGGTCGAGAAGGAGCTGACACTTGCTCGGACCACCAACTCTTCTCAAGCTTTAGAGATTACCCAACTTAAGTCCCAGCTGGAGGAGATGAAGGTGGCAAATGAGGCTGCCGAGAAGAAGTTCGTTGACCTAGAGGCCTTTTTGCTGGGCATGAAGGAAAAGATAGAACTAGAAGTCAGTATGGATTGTGCCAGGCAACTCAATGAGCTTAAGGGTGAGGTGTATCAATAAGGGTATGACTTTGCCTTGAACCAACTGCAACTTATTTTCGATCATCCCCTTAGGCGAGCTATTGAGAGGCCTGACTCCGAAGATGAAGATGATGCCGGTGATGCCGATGAAGGTGGAGTTACTGTGACCAAGAACTAGACGAGCCTAGAAGGGACCGAGCAGGCGTAGGTTAAGGGTTTTAGCTTTTACTTCTCTTTTTTGTTTATTTTGACGTTGTACTGATGCTTTGATTTGTGTTAAAATGTTGAAACATATATGACTTACATAGGTAATGCAATATAAAGAAGTAGTGTTGTAGACACATACAAATTTGCTAGGTTTTTTCCAGCATTGTCATTTTATATTCCTACTTCTTAGATTTATTTAAAGTTATAATGAAAAAGTCTTCCGTCACTGGTTTTAGATAGTTTCCCACTTCTAAATGTTCTTGCTCGGGCAACCTTTTCTCTGACAATAGATACAAGGGCATTGGGAAATACAAAATAGCAAGTAATAAATCTCTATACAAGTTTCATTTTTCCGTGTTTTCTTACAAAATAGCAAGAAGTACACAAAGTTCATGTGTATGCCCTTTTTCTTTAGCACGGTGTAATGGGTGCATGATTTGTGATTTAAATTGAAAGAGAGAGGAAAATAAGTAACGTGTCAATGCAAAGGAACTACCCTCGTAAAGGCCGGGTCACATGTTTGAAATTTGTTATTTAAGTAAAAAAAATAATAAGTGTTTTTTTTTTCCTTTTTTCATGTTGTTATCAAACGAATCCTTAAATTATTTGCGCACATATTTTGGTTGAAAAATCTGTTGGATTATGAGAGATTATACGGACCGAATGCTTAAATTCTTCTGATTATTGCACATTTCGACAATCTACAAATTTTAAATCTAATAAAACGGGATTTCATCACCAAAGATTGGGAGCTAAAATTTATGACATTAAGTCTAGGATAGTAAACTCATCCCTAAAGTTCATATTTCGTACAGTCTATACTAAAATTCGAAACGTGACAAGTACATAAACACAGTGACTAACATCCGGCTTAGATCTGCAAGCGGGTTCTGCATCTAATCTGGTGTGGTAAAACCTCGTGTGAAACCAAAAAAAGGGGGTTGAGATCACGGTTCAAAAACATAATAATAGGACGGTCAACCTTAGAATTTTTGGCTCATGCTTTAGCAAAAACTACTAAGGTCTTTGGCGTCATTTTATATTGTCCCCATAAAACAATTTTCTTTTAGGATGCATTTGGTAAAAAAATTGAAAAATGATTAGAATAATACTAATTCTTATGAAAAATGGGCAACAAAGATGAGTGATTTGATAGAATAGAAGCTATCTTTTCCTCTCTCTCTCTCTTTTTTTTTTTTTTTACCTGTTGCCAAAGAATCTTATTCCATGTAAAAACAAAAAAAGAAATAAATATCTCACCGAATTACTTATCTTCTTTTCAAGTTTATATGGAAATTAGTAGTGTTCGAAATACAAACTTTTTTGGCACGGGATGCGTACTACTCTCACCCATTTTCAGGACACCACTAATCCCACTGCAATGACTTTATATAGCTAATGAAATAAAGATAGATCATTTAAATTTAATATTTTAAAAAATAAATTTAATTTTTTCGCATGAAAAACTTATTATCGTAAAAATTGAGTTTTCAATGAACCACATTGTGAGCTAAAACTTTGTAATATTTATACCATTTTTCTCTTGGATTCTGTTGAGCTTGTCGAGCCTGTCTTTTTCCAGCACAGCTGCAACTGGGAAAGAAAAATGAAAAGATAGAAATTTTAACATACGAGTCCAATTGTAAATTAGGTAATTTTATTTGTGTTTAATTGTGAATATTGAACAATTATAAATATGATAATTCAAGTTAATGCGTGAAAATTTAAATTAACTCATTTTATATATAACTTGAAATTGTGTGATTCGAGAACTATAGAACTTACTCAAATTCTATATTTTAAGAAAAATTAGTATTTACGCTTAACGTTGATGCATCTAAACAAAATTTAAAAAACATAGAGAAATTTAGAACACGTTTTATTTTAACCTTTAGAAATTTTCACTCAAGTCTTTAAATACTCTGTGAATTAAAATTGAATAATATATAAATGCATAAATTTAAAATTGATTAATTAAACTAATCTTGAAATTAAACAATTCACGCAATTAAACACGTAGCCAGCAGTTAAACAATTGTATTCATATAAAAAATAAAAGACAGATTTCTAACTTCAATGTGAATAATGAAAAATTATAAATAAGATAATTCATGAAAAATTAAATTAACTCATTTCATATATAACTTGAAATTACGTAATTCAAGAACTAGATAACTTACTCAAATTCTAGATTTCAAGAAAAAATAGCATCTACACTTAATGTTGATGCATCTAGACAAAATTTAAATAACATAAAGAAATTTAGAACATGTTTTATTTTCACATTTAGAATTTTTCACTCAAGTCTTTAAATACTCCATGAATTAAAATTGAACAATTTATATATGCATAAATTTATGATTGATTAATTAAACTAATCTTAAAATTAAAAAATTTACGCAACTAAACACTTAGCCAACAGATAAGCAATTGTATTCATATAAAAAAACAAAAGACAGATTTCTAAATTCAAATTCAGACAACATAATAAAACAAACGGGGTAAATGACACATTTGCATCCCGCACTTTATACCCAGTTTCAAATTGCACCCCAAATTTTAATTTGTTCCACCTTACATTCCAAAATTCAAAAAGTGGTTTTAAATGTCCATTCCGTTTATATTCTGTCCATTTTATAACATAAGTTGTTATGTGAAGTGCATAAGGATAAATGTAACCCTTCTTCTTTCTTCTTCCTTCTTCGTTCTTCTCTCTCTCTCTCTTTCTCTCTCTCAATCTCCATTAATTCATTTTCTATCAAATCCCATTACTTCTTCATTTCATAGTAAAAATTCATTACATAATCTCTTTTATATTTTCAAACCCAAACCCTTCCAAAATTAAACCCAATTTAAGTATATCTACAAAACCTAAATCGCAAATGCAACGAAACTAACATAGGCATACACATATAAAGAAAATTGTACAGAGAGAAAATCATACGTTTGCCTCCACGAAAAATGTTGTGATCCAGCTTCTTTCTACCAATCAACCTGTATTTCTTATTTTTCACAGAATTCGACGACTCATGTTTCTTCTCGAAATCGGATTCCGACGAAGACGATGAATCGTTGCCATGAAATTTCTCGTCAATCTTGTCCATGGATGATTTGAATTCCGGTTCCAAATCTTCAGCGAGTTCAACCATGTATGGAATTGTATCTATACGTTCTCTCTCTAAAAGAAAAAAAATTAGGGGGTGTATTTAATTCAGATTTTAAAAGATTATAACTAACTTTTTAAAATCTGCGGATTATGTTAAGTCCATGGATTTTAATG
The DNA here is from genome assembly GCA_021464415.1 of Lonicera japonica. Lineage (NCBI taxonomy): Eukaryota > Viridiplantae > Streptophyta > Magnoliopsida > Dipsacales > Caprifoliaceae > Lonicera > Lonicera japonica. Next base: position 56,643,818 of record CM038470.1, read on the forward strand.
CATGGATTCTTGTCACTACAACAAATTTGACATTATGTGGCGAAGGATTTGGTCACTAAAGGGCAATTTTTTCGTCACAAAAAACTTTATGTGACGAAAAGTATGTCGTCACGAGTTCGTCGCGAAAACTGCGACGCGAAAGATATTCCACGACGAAAAAAATATTTCGTCGTATAAGGTTCAAAATAGTCGACGAAACATCTTCGTCATGAATAGTATGAAATCCGTGACAAAATATCATTTTTGTCACAAAATGTAAACTAATATGTGACGAAATGGATCGTCATAGAAATGTATCTATAGGTGACGAAAAAGGTTCGTTATAGAAGGGAAACATTAAGCAACAAAATATTTCGTCACAGAAGGGTATTTTTTTGTCACAAGATGTAAAAAATGAATTTTCACTCTGCAAATAGTAACAACGAAAAAATTCGTCACAATATGATTTGTTACTTTTTAGTGTCGAATTCTCGGCAACAATAGTAAAATATTTTGGTTTTGTTCTAATTTATACAAAATATACAATCAATTATACTATCCTTTCAATCACATTTAACCTATATAAACATTACATCATATTGAACTTATGTAAACATTCAATCGAACAGGTAAAAAACATAATAGGTTAGTCAAAAGTTTATATATATATTTAATAACCATCAAGTACATGTCATTCCTTCGGCATAAAATGCTATCTACTAAATACAAAAACCTTCCTAGTCCATGTCATTCCCTATGCACAAAATGTCATATACTAAACACAAAAACCTTCCAAGTACATGTCATTCCTTATGCACAAAATGCTATCTACTAAATACAAAAACCTTCTAAGTACATGTCATCAATGTGCATAAACTGCTCCGTAAAAGGTTTCAAAAACTTAGAATTTCTATTAATTATAACAAAATGAGGTCTTCAATATTCGACCACTAGTCCCAAAAAATTCTCCCAAATTGCTTTGCAAGTTGAGGCATCCATCACCACCAATCTGCATATAAAAGATTATAAGTATAGATCAATACATATGCATATGCACGTCAATCAACAACAGTAATAAGGTCTAATTCAATCCTAAAATAGTCCATTAATGGGGTTCAAATTAAGCTTAAACTCTCAGCTGTATAAAGCACAATAAACAGCCTTCAAATAGTGCATTTGTGCCCCCCCCCCCTCCCAAATTCAGTGGAAAAGAAGCCTAGTAAACTTCAAATTTGCATAAAAAAAGCATCATATAATAAGGCCTAATTCAGTCCAAAAATAGTCCGTTAACGGGGTTCAAATTAAGCTTAAACTCCCAGCCATATAGAGCACAATAAACAGCCTTCAAATAGTGTATTTAGCCCCCCAAAATTCAATGTTCAAATAGCCTAGTAAACTGCAAATTTGCAGCAAAAAAGTAACATATAATAAAGCCCAATTCAGTCCTAAATAGTCCATTAATGGGGTTCAAATTAAGCTTAAACTCCAATCGATATAGAGCACAACAAACAGCCTTCAAATAGTATATTTGGCCCCCAAAAATTCAATAGAAAAGTAGCTTAGTAAGCTTCAAATTTGCAGTAAAAAAAGCATTATATGATGCTTAGTAACACATCAAAACATCTAGTATTTAAAGTCTCAAAACATTAAAAAAACACTAAGAATGGCAGATTATTGTGGCGCAATCTGCAGTCTTGATTGCATTATAATCTGCACTAAATTACACTGCTGATTGCACTACATTATGCAGTCCATATTGCCCTAGATTGCTATTAAATCTTATATAATTCAACTTTAAAATAGAGCTATAACGTGATTTAAATAAAACAAAACCTCTCAGCAATCAACAATTGGGTTTAAGTGAAAATCCAAACTACAACACTACGAAGAAGTAAATTAAATCTTAAAAAGGTTAAAGGGATGAAGTTAAATATAATACCACGTAGTTGATGGAGTTGAAGATGTATTTGGAAGGAGTCCCATCTCCATTATGGATTTAAAGAACTTGTCATACTCAACTTGCTTAGCTAAGATATTCTGGATAGTTTCATTCTGAGTCTTTGCCTGTTCCTTTAGAAATTCATTCTCCTTTCTAGTCTCCTTAAGAGCCTCTTCCAATTCTATATTCCTCCGATTCGACGATGTGTTTGGTTTAGGACCATAACCAAGGCCTTTAATATAATCCGATCTTGTACCAAGAACCCGATCTGCTGCCTCATCATCAGTCATATTACAATTTTTCTTCAAATTCTCCATGTCTTTCTACAAAACAAAATTAAAGGATTACTAGGCAAAATCAACAAGCAATAATTTGAAAAGTTTTGAGTCCATTCTCCAAAGGGCTAAAAAATCCATTTATAACTAGTATTCAACTTTAATAAACATTCTTAATAAATGTTCTTACAAACTGTGATTCAGCTTCTGGACATGTCCACTTCTCATCGGTCTTGTGAGTGTGCTCATAGAAAGTAATCCGACCAGGCTCCTCATTAGTCACTGGATTTCGCTGTGAAAATAAAAAACAAATGAGTTAAATTTACATCTTAGAAAGGGAAACTATAATCTAAAACAATAATTTATAATGACCTGTTCATAGCGTGCTACCACAAATGGCTTCGAGCCTTGATTGTGCTTAATCTTTAGTTGTGCTCTATTGTTTTTGTTAATTTCACATCGTTTCTGCATGTAATATTTGAACTTCATAAGAATAATTAATCATAATAGTTGCTACAAGTTAATAACTATTAATATTAATTATTGTAATCACTTTGAACCTGATATTGGGGATTCGCATAAGAATCGCAAAGTGCCTCCCAATTCTCTTGAGTGAGGTCTTCAGGGGGGTCTCGTTTAGCTTCTTCAATTGTTGGATGCTTGAGGAAGCGCTGATGATACCTATAACGAGCATCCTTACTCCTATGTTGTAGCAAACTCTCAACATTTTCCCTTACATAAGGGTCATCAAGCCTTATTTCAAACTTTGTCTGAAATTCATAGGATGAGTGATTAGAATATACATACATACAATAAGATAATATAAATGCATACTTTTAATAACTAAGCAATTTACTTACACCAAGTCTTTCAAAGGCCACTTGCTTATCCTCATCTTTAAGGGCTTTCCACTTTGTTGGCACAGGAATGAGATTACGAGCTATTATTCCAAGCTCACTTGTTAACTTGGAAGATTGTTTGGCATCAACTGGCCTCCCCTTTCCTTTCACAATCTCAATAGGCATCAAGGTCTTGGATGCTTTGTTTATCTTTTCTAAACCTTTACCTCTTGTTTTGCCACGGCCTCTCTTAAACGTAGTTGAAGCTATATTTGTAGTAAATGAAACAACCGCAATTTAGTTTACTTTTGGATTCAATTTCACAGCAATATATTAAGTTCAGTTTAGTTTTAATTTGCTACAGTTTGGGTGCCAATTTACTGCAGATTAGGTGCCTAACTGCTGCAGTTTGCGGTACTACAGCTTGTGTGATAATATGCTACAATTTTTGGGCCAATTTAATGCAGTATAAATTGCTGCAATTTGCATGCTTTTTTGCATGCAAATCTATCTAAAGTCAGTTAACTAATATTTAAAACCTGGATTCTTAATTTGATATTTTAATCATTTGGCACCCAATCAACAAACCAATAATAGATACCCAATCAACAAACTAATAGATAATATTTTAATCAAGTTACATATCCATACCTACACTACTTGCTGTGGTGTTAGGAGTTGTAGGCTCCGATGATAGTGACTGAGCAGTATCTCTATGTTGCACTTGAGTAGCATCCACCCTAATCCTTTTACGACTCCCTGGTGCCATGCTGAATAATAAAAAAAGGATAAAGGTTATTACCACATGCCTCTTTCAAAAGAAAAGAAAATAAACTACATAAATGAATTGATGCAAAACTTCAATGACACTATAATAACTTTTGTTTGAAAATTAATACTATAACAAGAAAAAAAATTACCAATTACAAATAAAAAGCTACAAAGCTATCATTGAGAGTGACATAATCAGTCTATATCACTGTCAGCATTGTCATCATTACACACGAGATCTTCCTCGTCGCAATATTCGATCAAAGTTTCATCTTTGTCATCATCAACATCATCATCGATAAAATCATTGTCAATGGAAGCTACTTGTTGGACAACATCAATAATGTCAACATCCTCGTCACCCCTATTCAATAAGCCAATGTCTACTTGGACAACATCAACAAAACCAGATGATTCATTCTCTTGGTAGACCGTATTATCAACAAGCTCGTCAATATCTTCATCCATTTTCTCTATATCGGGATCATACAAGTGTCTATGTTGAAACTCTTGAACTACTTGCCAATTTATCCCCAGTTTCGTATCATTTAAATAAAAAACTTGCTTTGCCTGGAATGCTAGCACGAATGGGTCATTCTTGTACCATCTACCATTAACATTAACACTTGTGAAATGCTCGTCTATTTGTATTCCCGACTTCTTCTTTCTGTCCGCTTCATACCATTCACACTCAAAAAGGATGGATTGCTTGCGCTTGATATAGTTCAACTGAATAATATTAGTTAATACTCCATAAAAGTTAATTTCTTCATCATTATGCTCCCCTTTAACAACTAAACCATAATTTTGACTTCTTCGACGAAGGTCTCGAGACTTTATATGAAATCGAACTCCATTAACGATACAACTTGAATACTTCCGTGCTCGTTTGTCTGGGCCACATGCTATTGCATACAGTTCATCAGTGGCTTCGGGTGATTTTTTCACATAGAACATTTTCATCTATCAAAAAAATATATTAAGTTAAATATTCAATTTCTATATAATGCATAAATTTATATTATTTAGTATATTAAATATTCACATATATTATAATTAACTTACGTGTTCTTCAAACCATCGGGGGAATTCCCTTCGTTGTCTATGTTCTAAATCCATAACACTTTCTTTCTCTAACTCCTTCATATGCTCACTACACATGTGTGACTTGTAAGATTTTTTTACCTCGAAAAAAGTAAGAAAAAAGTAAGAAAAAATAAAGGACTGACTTACGAAAGATATGGCTCCACGTTCTCACAATTTTTCAACACATACCAATGACCCATTTCTCTCTCTTCCTTGGTTAGATTTTCATATGTATATGCACCAAAAGGGCGTACTTTTTGAGAAAACACATTTAGTCCATCTTCTTGCACTTCTCCATCATAATTCCTCTCCACTTGATTGAATTTTGTGTCAATACCATGGAGATACATGGAGCAAAAAGTTAGACATTCATTTGCAATATAAGCCTCGGCTATTGAACCTTCAGGGTGGGCTTTATTGCGTACGTAACCTTTAAGAGTTCCTAGGTACCTATTAATATTTCACACATAGCAATACTTAGTACTAGGTCATAATCAATCAATTTGATTAATGAATATGGAGATAACTCATTGAATGAATTTATTACCTCTCAATAGGATACATCCACCTATATTGCACTGGTCCTCCAAGTATTGCCTCATTTGGTAAATGAATTGCTAAATGTACCATTACATCAAAGAATGCCGGTGGATAAATCATTTCAAGCTTGCACAAGATCAAGACGATATCCCTTTCCATTCTTTTTAGTTCTTCCAAATCTAGTGTCTTGCAACACAAATCTTTGAAAAACTTACCTAACTCAACTAGTGCAATATACACATCCTTACGCAAAAACCCACGTATACCAACAGGAAGTAACCGTTGTAAAAGAACATGACAATCATGACTTTTTAACCCCGATACCTTTCCATCAGTTACACTTACACATCGCGATATATTTGAAGCGTACCCATCTGGAAACCTCACTGATTTTAAGAACTCACAAAATCCTTGTTTTTCCAACTTTGACAATGTGTAACATGCTAAGGGCATCTTGTACTTATCACCATGTTTCTGTAAATGCAACTCCTTCCTTATATTCATGTCCTCCAAATCTTGTCTCGCCTTATATGTGTCTTTGGTCTTACCTTCAATATTTAGTAATGTTCCCAAAACACTCTCGCATATATTTTTCTCAATGTGCATGACATCAAGATTGTGCCGTAGCTTCAGTGTTCGCCAATATGGTAATTCAAAGAAAATGCTTTTCTTTGTCCAGTTCAACTCTTTAGGAGTACGTTTTCTTTTCCTATTCTCCAAATGCTTTCCTGGTATTGAATCTTGAACATGATTCAATTGGCGTAGCACATCATTCCCATCTAACATCTTTGGTTTTAACCCACGCTCCGGTGCACCATCAAATTTTCTACTTTTTCGCCAACTATGATTTGGTTCCAAAAATCGACGATGGCCCATATAACAAATCTTACTCTTTAACTTCTGTGAAGATGTTTGGTCATTACATGTAGGACATGCTAAATATCCTTTTGTGCTCCATCCAGACAAATTTGCATATGCTGGAAAGTCGTTTATAGTCCAAAGTACTGCTGCATGCATACGAAAAGTTTCTTTAGTAGATGCATCATATGTCTCTACACCTATTTCCCACAACCCTTTGAGCTCATCTACTAATGGTCGTAAATACACATCTATATCTTTACCAGGTGCTTGAGGTCCAGGAATAAGCAATGACATCATGAAAAATGGCTCTTTCATGCATTTCCAAGGGGGTAAGTTATAAGGCATAAGTATAACTGGCCACATGCTATATGAGTTATGCATATTGCCAAATGGGTTAAAACCATCACTTGCTAAACCAAGCCTTACATTTCGAGGTTCTAAGGAAAACCACTTGTGCTCATTGTCAAAGTCCTTCCATGCTTCCGAGTCTGCCGGATGCCTCAAGACATTGACATTAGTTGCACGTTTCTCATAATGCCACCTCATATCATTTGCAGTTTTTCTAGACATAAATAATCTTTGAAGCCTTAGTTTTAATGGAAAATAACGTAGAACCTTGTGAGGTACTTACTTTCCCTTACCACCATTAACTTTCCATCTCGACTCCCCACATATTGGACACTCTTGTTGATCTTTAAGCTCTTTCCAAAATAGAACACAGTCATGTTTACAAGCATGAATTAATACATATCCTAATCCCAAGTCACCTAACATTTTTCTTGCCTCATAATATGACTTAGGAAGGGTCTCACCATCGGGAAATGCTTCTTTCAAAAGCTCAAGCAACATATCAAATGATTTATTACTCCAATGATTCATCACTTTTAAGTGAAGCAACTTTATAAGGAATGAAAGTGTTGAGAACTTCTTGCAATTAGGATAAAGTTCACAATCTGCCTCCTTCAAAAGTTTATCAAAACCTCCTATTTCCCCCTCAGCAATGTTGGGAGTGTCTGTGTCAAATGATTCCATCGGATTGTTATCCATAAAGGTTCTACCATATATGTCTTCTAACATTTCTTGCATTTCATCCCCATATTCCTCTTCATTTTCTGTCATTGATTCATCGGCATCCTCTTCTTCATCATTATTATGAGCATTCACAGAACTGTATAACCCGTGAATAGATTGTTCCCCATGATATATCCATCGGGTGTAAGTTAGTGAGATCCCATTCAAAAATAGATGATCCTCTACTTCATCAGTAGTTCTAATATCAACATTCAAGCATTCACAACATGGACACCTAATGTTACTACGTGGACCCTTATGGTCCTTAGCAAATCGAATGAAGGATCTAACTCCTAACACGTACTTTTCAGAAAATCTATTTGGCTCTTGCATCCAAGTCTTATCCATTTAGTTATTCCTATAAAAATTACAAAGAACATGTTTTTCGATCACTATCATGTAGAAAATAGTAAGTAAATGTTTAGAGACAGTAACATAATTAACACACAAGGCTGAGGCATAGTTATTTGAGGAGAATAAGATACCACAAAAATAAATAAGAGTCACTGACCATTCACTTAAAGAAATGAGATAGCACAAAAGCAAAATAAAAGTTTTTTAAGTTGGAGAGCATTTAGTATTGCAATATGCCAATCTATTGCAGTTTGCATGCAATTTTTTTGCTATTTGCGCACCAATCTGCTACAAATTGCGGTGCAAACTACAACACAAATTGCGCTCCAATTTACTGCAGATTATAGAGCAAACTGCATTGCAGATTGCACTACAATCTGCCATTGTTTGCGGTGCAATTTGCTGCTGGTTTACTGCGTTAATTACAATGCATTTTGTGGTACAAACTGCTACAAAATGGAGTGTAAATTGCAATAGATTAAGGCACATTTTGTTTGTGACTTTCTGTTTTTCTATAATTCTAGCATGTAAGTATATAATCTATATACATTTAATAATATAGCATCAGTTTTGTGTTTGATAACATTAGTTTTTTTCAAGTATACATTCATTGACATAGTATAACAAATGAGCACCTTCTAATACAAGAGGCCTTTTGTGAATAAAAAAAAATCCCTAAAACTAAAACCACTAAGAGCATGTGTCCCACAAAATAGTGGGGGGCATAAAGAAACTTCATATTTTCCCTAACATTTAGTACTAGTAGTGGTTTAGCAGATCGGAGATAAATAATGAACACAAAAGCAAGCACTTGATCAAAAGCTATAAGCAGCCAGGTGCATTACAATACTAACTATGAATACATACATACATACATACATACCCAATAACACATATCACATAAAATAAATTTATTCATACCCAATAACACATATCACATAAAATAAATTTATTTATCATAGAAAGAATAATATGAGAAAAGAAGTAGAAACAACTTACAATATTATTATTGTGCAAAATGAGAGCAGGAAAAAACAAAAAGATAACCCCTTTTGTTTTGGATCAATAAAGAGAGAGAATAAGTATAAGTAGCATATTATTAATTAGTGTGCACAATAAGAGCAGGAAAAAATAAGATAAACCTTTTGTTTTAGATCAATAAAGAGAGAGAATAGTAGTAGTAGAATGAGAGCATGAAAAAACAAGAGAACCCTTTCGTTTTGGATCAATAAAGAGTAGTAGTAGAAGTGGTGGTGGTGGTGGTAGTAGTAGTAGTAGTAGAGAACCCTTTAGTGGTAGTAGTAGTAGTAGTAGTAGAATGAGAGCATGAAAAGACAAGAGAACCCTTTCGTTTTGAATCAATAAAGAGAGACAATAAGTAGTGGTAGTAGTGGTGGTGGTGGTAGTAGTAGCAGTAGTAGAGAACCCTTTAGTGGTAGTGGTAGTAGTAGTCGTAGTAGTAATGTGCAAAATGAGAGCATGAAAAAACAAGAGAACCCTTTCATTTTGGATCAATAAAGAGAGACAATAAGTAGTAGTAGTAGTAGTAGTGGTAGTAGTGGTAGTAGTGGTAGTAGTGGTAGTGGTAGTAGTAGTAGTAGTAGAGAACCCTTTAGTGGTAGTAGTAGTAGTAGTAGTAGTAGTAGTAGTAGTAGTAGTAGTAGTCGTAGTGGTAGTAGTAGTCGTAGTGGTCGTAGTCGTAGTAGTCGTAGTAGTAGTAGTAATAGAGAGCAGGAAAAAATAAGAGAATCCTTTCATTTTGGATCAATAAAGAGAGACAATAAGTATAAGTAGATGTAGTAGTAGTAGTAGTATCATCTATGAAATTGAGAGAGAGAGGGGCAAAAAAACACACACATAATAATGTCTCTTTCCCTTACAGAAATGTTAACCGTAAAATGGAAAAGAAGATACAAACTAAACAACAGCAAAAAATGACTGTTTTAATTAATTAACTAAAGAAAAACAATAACCCCAACAACAATTAAATAGAATATATATATATATATATATGGTAAATTAAGCACAAAAGCAATGTGGTCCTATATATTGGAGCTATAAGTAGAAACAGCAATATCATTAGGCAGCTCAAGGTGTGTTGGCTTCCTGCCCCTTACATCTTTTTGGTACATTTTTGTCTATATTGCCTATTCTGTCAAATAAATTGTAGCGATCACAAGCGGTCAATATCATTTTTATCCTCTAATTCTAACCGTTCACTTAAAGGCGTATTCATTATTCTTTTAATAAAAATATTACATGTCTAATATTGGTGGACAATATTATCAATTCTAAATAGTCGAAGTAATTGATGAGCTTGTCAACCCTTCAATAATAATTTGATAGATAAGAAACAAGAGTCCTCTAGTACTACATGCGTTGCTTCTTTTTAAAAAAAATAAAATAAAAATATAACTAATTAATCATTTATGTTTTGTGAAAATCCTTTTTTCTATATACACATATATAAATACATATATGTGCATCTAGAATTAAACCAAAGCTCTGACTTGAAAATAAATTCAAAAGTACTATAGCATGTGCTTGAAGGTACAAATTAAAATTCTGTAATTTGTATAAAACTGGATAGCATATTCAATATAGAATTATATATATAATTGTTAGGTTAGAATGATATTGGATTGAAAAAAAAAATCAAATGTGAGACACATCACCAATAAGGGGAAAAAAATTCCTATTAAATTGTTAAAATGGGTTAAGTATATATATAAATATCACACACAGATTTTCTCCAGAGCTATATTTTCTAAAGCATAATTGATGCTTTCAAATTTTGTTTCACCTTAATGTTAGATCCTAGAACTCCCTTGGTACAGATGCTGCAGGTGCGTAATTAATGTGAATTTAGTTCCCCCCCACAAAAAAAAAAGGTATGAATTGGTCCTGTCCCAGCCTTGAAATCTGCATTGTTCTCATTATTTCTTTATTGGAACTTTAACTGAGGAATTTTTTTAAACCGTATCATTATCTCATTATGTCTACCAATCTCAGTTTAGTTTTAATTCATCTATTAACAGAGAAGGCAAAGTAGATTTTATTAATGGATTAACTTCCGTTAAAGAACCAAAAGTTTTGTTGTTTAATCTTCTCCTTTATTTGGTATCAGTAAAAGTTCCATTTTCAATGAGACCAAGTCGAAGAGGAATATGATGAAAAATGTAGATTTGTTACACCAAACATTTTTTTCAACAAAGATCCTTTTTGGGGTTTAATACTTACGCGGAGTGGGATCATTGAACATCTAAATTTGTTAAACTCTCCTTATTAGAGATTCGCACAAACCCCCAAATAACAGATCATACCGACTTCTACCAGCCGATTTTGGCCTCTTTTTTTTTTCTTAATGGTTTGGTTAGAAAAATTTAAAAACCAAAGGCTCACTCCGTGTTTGCGGTTTTTTTATTTTAATTTTTCTTTACAAAAAGGGAAGGAATAAGTATCTTTCTTTTACTATAATAATAACGAAAATCCTCCCAGTTGCTAGGTCTAAGGAAAGGTATAAGGCTTGAAATCAAGACATTTCTTAAATTCAAGTGGGTACCATACCAACAAAATTACCTCACTTGCTATTGGTCTAAGTTATAAGTATTAATTTATTAAGTATTTTGTATACGTCTCTGTCATTGGTCCATGTTTCTTTCTAATAAATCCAAAGCATCTATCCATTAAAATAATTTAACTAATGCTTAGGGACATCCACTGTCCAGCATTGCTTTCACTTTTTTGTCCTTTGTCTTTAGATTGTTGCTTAATGCTCAGTGTTAATTTTAACTTTAGAAAGCTATGAAAAGGAGTCTAGAAAGCAAGAATGACGGACCATACACAAAAACACCATACACACATGCACAAAATCAAACAGCACATAGGCAAAACACCATACACACGCACAAAACAAAAAAAAAATCAAAAAAAAAGGAGAGAGAAAAGGAAAGCGTACCTTACTTGGAGATAGAGATGAGGTTGAGAGAATCTACTTCACGAATGCTTACAATTTTCTACAAAAATCGTGCGAGGGTTTTGATTAGTACAATGAGAAAAAGAATGGGGGAAAATCTAGGGTTAAAATATCTACATACCTTGTGAGTCAATGTCGAAGGAGAGGCCGACGCCGAAGGATAGCCGGCTCCGGAGGAGAACTGGTGCAAGAGGAGAGCCGGCGGCAAGAAGAGAGCTGGCGGCTTATAGAGAGAGAGAGAGAGGAGGGGGGGGGGAAGGTGAGAGGGTTGATTTGGGCGTGCTTAGAGAGGGGGGAGGTGAGAGGGTTAATTTGTGGGAGTTTTTTACTTTTTTATTTTTATTTTTTTTATTTTTATTTTTTTATTTTAATCTTAGTGTCATTTAAACGACAGAGTAACAAATTTTATTATTTCTAGCGTGACGAAATAATTTCCTCACGCATAAACAAATCAATTTACGACCCCACTTTTCGTCGTACAATAATTCGCGCTATTTTATCTAGCGGGAGAAGTTGGCGCCAATAATTTGTGAACACTTTTTGTGAAGAAATATTTAATTTCGTTGCCAATCGTATCACTTGACTAGGCTCCATGACGAATTATTTATTTCGTCACGAATTGTATGCTATCTAAAACGAAATATTTATCGTCACTAAAAAATTCGTCACTAAATGTACTATTTCTTGTAGTGTGTGGATTTCTGCAGATTTTAATAAAATTCATCAAAAAAAAATCAAAAGACAAACAATAAAATAAATTAATTACGAGTTTAAAATAACATTATCAAAAATGTAAAGACTATTAACAAAAAACATTATAAAAATTCTTACTGCTCCATTCAAACATCATAATGATTATTATAACCATCTTCATTCTCATTGTTGTCCTCTTGATTTTCATTTTCATTTTTTATGGCAACCTATTTATTAAAAAAAAATCAAGGCAACAAATTTTTATGATTTTCTTATAATTATTAAGTCAATTTTATACTTGATACTATGTTTTGTTTATATGTTATTATTTTTGTTTCATACTAATTATTCAATTTTTGGTATATATTCATTAATGGACCTAATGAAATTTGTCAAACACTACATGTGCAAAACACGTGAACAAAAACTAGTTATAATAAAAAATCAAAGGATAAATAATAAAAGAATTTTGATTATAACTTTAAAGTAATAAGCAAATTATAAATCCCCAGCAAACGATTTGGATCGAGACTAAAAACTCAATGGATGAGATTGTTTTACCCTTTCTATTCAATTTTCATCTTCTATCTAAAAAAATTCATAAAATGAGAGAAAAAAAATCAAAGGGGCGGCATATCTATAGTTTCGGAAGAATATGATTAATTAGATAATTAAAACTTTGAAAGTAGTAGTATCCAAATCAAAAAAAGGTTTTAAATAAAGTGAATGAATTAGAGATATTTAAATAGATTATAGAGATGAATAAAAAATAATACATAGGATTTGAAAAAAGAATAGGTTTTAGATAGAGAGAACGAAGTAGAAGTGTTTAATAGATTATATAGACAAGAAGAAAGTATACCTAGGGTTGGGAGAAAGATGGAAAATAAATCAATGTGAAATTTTTCACTTGAAGAGAAGATTTGTTGGTGGATTTGTTATTCATAAAAATACTCCAAATCCATCAAAATCTATCAACTTATAAAATCCTTCAAAGTTTATTGAGTTTTGAATACCATAAGATTTTAAAAGACTATTTTTAATCCTAATTGAGTAGCACAAGATTTTAAAAGGTTTTTTAAAATCATAATTAAATACCACAAGATTTTAAAAAACTTTTTAAAATCAGAATTGAATACCCATAGATTTTCAAAATCCAAAAAAATCATATAAAATCTAAATTGAATACCCCCCCTAGGTTTAAATTTAATCGGCGAATAGAATCTTAGAGAGGGAGAAAAAAGGGGAAAGTATCTCTATCTTAAGCGACACACTCGCACAAATGGTGAACACGGTACAAAGAGATTGGGTTTAACTTTGGAAGGGTTTGGGTTTGAAAGATATTGTGTAATGGAGATTAAGACTGAGAGATCGAGAGAAGAACGAAGAAGGGAGAAAGAAAGAAGAATGAAGTAGAAGGGTTACATTTACCCTTAGGCCCCACAAATTATGTTATAAAATAAACGGAATATTAATGAAATGAGCATTTAAAATCACTTTTTAAAGTTTGAAGTGTAAGATCAAAAAATTTGAAATTTGAGGTGTAACTTAAAACCGAATAAAAAATTCGGGGTGCAAATGGGTTATTTATTCAAGCACACACGATTTCCAAGTAGGTATCAAAATTATGCTAAAAAACTACCCAAGACCATCGAAATTGATTTCAATCAAGATTATGCATTCAAACACATCTGAAAATTAAAAACAAACCAATCGTTTCAAAAATATTTTTTTTTTCTTTTTCATCAGCATATGGATTATAATTTACAAAATCGATGAATATTAACTAAAACTCACCGGAGTTTACACCGTCATTCTCCATGTCTTTTCGTTCTGCATATTCCAATATGAGCTGTTTAGCTTTCTCCTCAGACTCTGTGACAACGTACATTTTAGGAATTACACGCAAGGACCCCAAATATTCAAGCTTTTGGGCAATAAAGATTATGCATTCAAACACGTCTGAAAATTGAAGAATATTAACTAAAACTCACCGGAGTCTAAACTTTGCAATAAGTCCTTCCCGTTAACTTTCTCCATATACTCGCTCTCGGCACTTAAAAATTTAAAAATTACACCCAAGGACTCCAAAAATTCAAGCTTTTGGTTCTCTTTACACATATATGTGTATAGTTGTAGGAAATTTCTCTCTAAATTTATTTTTTTTAATTAATTCTTTTAAGATCCAGTTGATTGATCTGTATTATTTTGTTAAAAATATGTTAAATGACAGCTAGGAAATGGATGACCTTTGATGTGATTTTCTAGATCCATTTCACATTCATAGCCACAGAAAGAAATTTAAAATTTCAGTTTCTTAGAAACATGAAGTAATATTTTTATGAGTTGCTATTGACACTCACAATTTGATTTTCTTACATTCCATTTCTTTTTAATACTTCATTTAATTTTAATATTAATTTAAAAACACTTTTGTCTCTCTTTTTTTGTTTCTTTACAATTCAAAGAAATAAATTAAATCACTCAACACAACTCACAAATCTCATTTTCAATCTTTTTCTTCCAATTTTTTTTTTCACAAATGAACTGATCATTCACGACTTAGTCAAATGCATTGCTATTACCAGATCATATGCTTTCAAGGCACTTGTGGTATGGTTTCATTCATTCCCCTGCGAGAAAGAGATATTATTCAAAGGGATGATTACAAAGCTTCACTCAGTTCGGCCATGAATGAAGGTTCATTCGGTTCCTAGGAGCCGAATGAACATTCTTCGTGTTCTATTTTTTTATTTTTTTTTGCATTTGTTTGTATTTAATGATTTATGAATGAAATGAAATGTAAAAAAACAATAAAAATATAACTATCCGACTTCTTTTGGGAGGGATGATGATGGATGGTGGTGGCAGTAGCCGCAGCGGTAGTGGTGGTGGTGAAGAAAAATGATAATGATGATGATTAGAGAGGTACAAAAAATGAACCAGACAGAATAATAGGAATTTTTTAATTTTTATATATATAACGGTTCAGTCTAATTAACAGTGGACCGAAATTATATAATCTGGTCTTCGGTCTTTTGAATAAAAATGCATACAAAATCGAATTAGAACGATTATATATACATATTTAAAAAAAGGTGTATTTCTTGGGAAGAGCTGGAGCATGCTTAGTTAATTATTATTTTTTCCCTTTTCCCCATTTTTTAACCCCCTACTTTTTTCCACTTATCCCATCTTTGTCCCCCCACATGCTACCCATCTCTCTTGGTCCTTTTTTTTCTCACTACTCCCTTCCTCTCTTACGTGGTGTATCTCTCTCTCTATATATATATGTGTATATATATCTCTTAGCTTGCATTATTCAAATTTCCCAATCAATCCTTCATCAATTCTCTTGTCTCTCTCTCTCAAGGATGAAGAAGACATATGAAAACAAGATCGAAAAAAAATTGAATGCTCTTCTCTTCTTTTGGTATATGCGTGTATATATACATATATATATATATACACACGTTTAGATCTAGATAGATATATAATGTTTTCTTGATTCCATATATATATTAGCCATTAGGTATAAAATCTTCCAGTTGATTGATCTGTATTATTTTGTTAAAAATATGTTAAAAGACAGCTAGGAAATAGTTGACTTTTTAACTGATTTTCTAGATCCATTTCATATTTCAAGCCACATAAAGAAATTTAAAATTTCAGTTTCTGACATGAAGCGTTATTTCTACAAGTTGGATTATAATTATTGAAAATAGAGCCTATCCTAGTATCGTGGTTATGACTCCGTTGTTATTATTATTATTATTAGATTAAATTATTTTAATAATTCTTAAATTAAAAAACATTCTACTTTAATGCTTAAATTATTAGCCAGTGTTATTTTGATAATTTCATTCAAATTTTTTTATTAAGTTGGAAAAAAAGAAGAATATTTTAGTCATTTCAATTATCTTTTCAGAAAAATAAATTTAAATCCCAACTAAATATTAAATATTTTATAAGATATATATATATATATATGTGTGTGTATGTATGTATGTGCGCATAACCACCATCTCCACTTCTACTGGTGCCGACCATCCAATGTGAGATTCTAGGTATATATACATATATGTAGTACATTTTTTTATGCGGATAGATCCGTACAGACCGAGACCTTTAGCCATAGTTTTCTGTCAAGAATACATTAGTAATATATTTTTAGTTACAAAAAATCATTGCTAAAGGTCCCGGTCCGTATAGACCGATTTACATGAGAAATTTTCTATATATATATATATATAATACATAATAAAGTGGGAAGCGAAGATGAAGTGGTGGTAAGTGATGGGATGGGATGGTGGGGTTGGGTGGCAAGAAAGGAGGTGGGGATGGGAGGGAAGGGGGTGGAGTGGGGGATAAGGGTGTTGTGCCCTACCCGAAAATAGAATATATGTACCAAACCGATATGTTATATACTTTTGACTCTTAGGTTTCGTTTGATAAGAGCATTTTCAATGGGCATGTGTAAACTATGACACATAAGATTTGTGTAAAATTTACGCAATGTGTATAATTTTTTATGCTCCAATGGTGTTGTGCAAAACATGCCAGATCATCACTTGTGTAAAATGGATGTCTATTTTACACATCCACATTATCATTTTCTCTCTCCAACTTTTTACAAAATATTAAAGGTAATATAAGTAAAAATCAAAATATGATTTTATTATGATATTTTTATATTTGAATTCTACTCATCAAAAGCTTTAAAATAATACCCATATTGACTATTAAATATTACATGTGAATATATATATTTCATGTGGTACAATATCATTGGTTAATTCAAATTTTACACAATAATCTTAAAGTGTGCCATTGGAACACAAATGAGAATGTGTAAAATATTTGTGTAAAATTAATTTTTATCGTCCAAATGTCTATTTTTTATTGGTCCACATATTTTTACACAGTCCATTTACACGTTTAGAGCATCTCCAATGGGCATGTGTAAATCATGACACATAGGATTTGTGTAAAATTTACACAGTGTGTATAATTTTTTATGCTCTAATGGTGTTGTGTAAAATATGGCACATTATCACTTGTGTAAAATGGTCGGGTGTCTATTTTACACATCCATATCATCATTTTCTCTCTCCAACTTTTTATAAAATATTAAAAATAATATAAGTAAAAATCAAAATATGATTTTATTATGATATTTGTATATTTAAATTCTACTCATTAAAAGCTTTAAAATAAGACCCATTTTGACTATTAAATTATAAATAAAAAATATTTATAAAAAATATTGAATATTACATTTGAATATATATTCCATGTGATACAATATCATTGGTTCATTCAAATTTTACACAACAATCTTAAAGTGTGACATTGGAGCACAAATGAGAATGTGTAAAATATTTGTGTAAAATTAATTTTTATCCTCCAAATGTCTATTTTTTATTGGTCCACATGATTTTACACATTCAATTTACACATTTACTATTGGAAATGCTCTAACAACATGAAAAATGTGAATAAAAACACTTGATTTGGTAAGAGCATCTCCAATAATAATGTGTAAAATTAATCTGTAAAAACATGTGGACTAATAAATAATTCACATTTGGTTGATAAAAGGTTGTTTTACACATAAATTATACACATTCTCATTTTTGCTCCAATGGTTCATACTTATAATTTTGTGTAAAATTATGATTCACCAATTATATGGAAACACATATAATATATAATATTCAACATTTTTTATAAATACTTTTTATTTATAATTAAATAGTCAAAGTGGGTATTGACTTAAAGATCTTGATGAATAGAATTCAAATATACAAGTTTTATTACAAAACATATTTTTAATTTTTAATTATACTATTTTGAAATTTTTATAAAAAGTAGGAGAGAAAAAATGATAAGGTGGATGTGTAAAATACGCATCCATTTTACACAAAAGATGATGTGGCATATTTTACACAATACCATTAGAGCATCTCCAACCGTTGTGTAAATATTTTTGTGTAAATCCTATGTGTCAAGACACTTTTACACAAAACTTAAAGTATAAAAAAAATATGCTCCAATTAATGGTACATTTTTAAACTTTTGTGTAAATTTTGAATGAACCAATAAGATAATTATGCATATTAGATATTATTTTATACAATTTTTTATTATTTTTTCTTGAATTTTGGTATACATATTATTATAACAACAATAGATCTTGATTTGTTGGTCTTAATGAGTAGATTTTAGATATATATATTTTTTATTAAATTATATAATTTCTATTAAAAGATATTATATTTTAAAGTATTGTAAAATAATTGAGAAAAAAAAAGCTGATGTGGCGATGTAAACTTGGGGTGTATTTTACACATTCGTTTTACACAAAAGCTAAGAGCATCTCCAACAGTCTTTTAAATTTTTGTTTTGTGTAAAATTTACACAACTTGTAAATTTTTTTCTCTCCAGCAGTCTTTTAAAATTGAAATTTGTGTAAAATAGTTGTGTAAAATACACTCCTGTTTTACAATGCCACATCAGCTTTCTTTCTCTTCAATTTTTTTATAAAAATTGAAAAAGTAATAACTTTAAATGTAAAATATATATTTTAATAAAAATTATATATTTGAAACAGGATCCATTGTGATTACAAGATTATTTGTAAAAAAATCAAGAAAAAATTAATAAGAAAATTGCTTGAATTAATATTTAACATGTGTTAAAATCTTATTTGTTATTTCAAAATTTACACAAAACTTTACAAAAGTACCATTGGAGCACTTTTTTTTTTAGCATTCAAGTTTTTTATAAAAGTGAGTTGACACATGTGATTTACAAATCAATTTTTACACTACCATTGGAGATGCTCTAAATTTAAAAGACTGCTGGAGCTCAAAATTTTTACAAGTTTTGTATATTTTACACAAAATCTAAATATACACTACTGTTGGAGATGCTCTTAGAGCACCAAAAATTATACACAACGTGTAAATTTTACAAAAATCCTATGTGACATGGTTTATACATGCCTATTGAAGATGCTCTAAGAAGTTGAAAAATAAGTTGAGGTATGTGTTAAAATGTTCTTTCCATTTTATGCCTATTTTATAAGTAGATGTTTTCTATCTTTCATAATTTTTTGTGAATTTTTTTTCTTACTTAATCATTAAAGAAAATTTCTTCATAAAAAAACTTATAAAGTAAGAAAATATTTCATCACATATTTCAATTTAACTTTTACTTTTTTACAAAATTTAATTAATTTTTTTTTATGTTATTATCGAACTGAACTTTAAAGTTTATTGTTTTTGTCAAGATTGTCTTGGATCTAATTTTTCTCGCTGAAACAATCTCAAAGTTTTTTCCGCGTACCACAATCATCTAGAAGTGGACTTTCTGATAAAATGTGGATGGAAGAAACATGTGCGAGCCACGTATGTGGTGGTATGTGGAGGGGTAATATTAGTATTTCCAGCTGGAAACACATATAAAAGCACGCATACACAAAATCAGAGGTTTATCACTATCATCTACTTTCTTTCTTTCTGTACAAGTTTCACCATCCTCCATTAATAGCAACCTCCCTCTTTCCCGCCGTTCATCCACCGCCGGCAACCTCTCTCTTCCCCATCGTTCATCCACCACCGTCGACCTCCTCCTTTCCATTTTTTTTTTCTTTCACATTATTTCATCTTAGTGCTTGAAATTGCACCGAATATTGCAAATTCAGAGAGCAAAATGGGATCAAAAGGCCCACTAATTCCCTTTCAATGGAACATGCAATTTTTTTAAAGAAGAAAACATAGTGGGTGTTGTGTTTGACAAAAACTGAATTGGTGACTAAGAGATAGATGCTTCAATCTTTAATAGGGACGATTTGGTCCTAAGGGAAATGGACAATCCGTGGCGATCAACTGTGGAGGAGATGAAATCCTGGTGGTGGTTGTGGAATCTGGCGACAGAGAGGAGGAAATTGTGATACACAACAAAAAGGAAAGAGGTACGCTGGGCAATGGAGTGGAGGTTCAAGTAGGCATGGGGTTGTCTTCTTGAGTGAGCTCGCCCTTAATGGAAGTTGGTGAAACTTGTAAAGAGAAAAGTTGAGAAATAAAAAGATTAAGGATGGCAGTGAGACAAAAGACAAACGTGTTTAATTTAAAAATACCAAAATACCTTTACACATACCTTTACATGCTTATTATGTATTTTTAGGACGTCTTTGACACGTTAAATTAGAAAATCGGATAGAATTATTTAATTTAATTTGAATAGAATACAATAATTTTACCTCTTAATTGTAATTCATTATACTTTTTTTTCGATAGGATAAAGAGCTCCTATCATATACCTATGTCCGGCAAATACCAAACACGAGATGGGAGTTATTTAAGCTGAAAAAGACTACGGTAAGAAAAGTGATAAACTTTGAGGTTAAAAGCAATAATTACCCTATAAAATCGACGGTAAACTAAAAGACAATATAGTTCAGTTTCGCCGACCAACCGAAGCTCTGGTCCGGCAAGATTCCGACGGTATCTTCAATCTTTAAGGTACATTTCATGAAGCTGTCTCTCTCTACAATTATAACCATGTCTAATTGCTAATACTTTCTCACCTTTAGTTTTATTCAATTTTAATTTGCTCGATCATAAGCATTAGGCTGCTCTGTAGAAGTTTATTAAAATGTTTAATGATTAACAAATTGAGGCTCTCTCACAGTACCAGAAACCTCTGCTGAAATTGAAAGGCACTCCAACTGTTTGACGAAATTCCTCAATGAACTATGTAATTGTATACCAACAGAAGTTGCCAAGTTGGGTGCGTTTGATGTCTTGTATGGAAAAATTGAATTTTATATAAAGAATGAGGGTTAGCAGACCACATTATTCTTGTATAATTTGTTTTGTTTTGTTTCTTGGGCCTGGTGCCTGTTGCCTTTGTATATAGTTTTTGATGTTTCTAATAATATGTTCAAATTTCACCAAAAAAAAAAAAAAAAAAAGAAAAGAGAAAAAAGCAAACTTGAATCTCATGGAATTGTTTTACATGGAAAGATTTTCCAAGGAAATCGTAACATAGCGCAGAGGTGGTTTTTGAATTCCATGGAAAATGAGAAATTTAGGCTATACCAAGTTTTACCATGGAAAATTATGCACTAAAAACATAACTGTGGAAGAATTTAAACATTTTCTGCAGAAAAGAAGTGTTATCGGATTACTTTGATATGAAAAACGGATGCCAATGCAAATGTACAAAATAAAGAATCGGCGTGCCTTTACCGGCACCCTTAAATACTTATTCCAGATAGGCAGATACTATTAAAAAGTAAACAAAGAAAAGGAAAACAGAAATGAATTCTTTGAACTTACACTTGTAGAATAGAACAAATAGTTTGTATTATAGTGAGTAGGAGCAGTATAACTGCCGCAACCACCGAAATAGCCGACCACGGATTGCTAAAATAATCGCGTCTCAACATTCGCTTCCAGCTTAGCAAAGAGCCCTTCCATTGATGCAAACGATCTTTACTATACATATTCAAATCTTCACAAAGAGGAGCAAAAGAAAAGTCCTTGTTATCCATCACAATCTCCTTACGGAGATTACTAAAAAGGATCTGCACTTGATCATTATCACCAAGCGAACTCTCAATAATCCCATAATTAATAAGCAGAGCCACATCTTTGGGTGTTTTTATAAGGCTATCCATGAGGATGACATAACTAGTTACCGACATGTCATCGAATTCAGGCCGCCTACATTGCTCGAACGCTATTAAATTTCGGAAAAAAATTTCGGTACAATCATTAATCTTCAATTGTGGGATAGTCAAAACTCCTTTTGAATTAAATATTATATCACATGAGCAATTCCTTGTTTCCCTGCAGTTTGAGCAACTGACAGAGTCTTCTCTGGAGACCTCCTCTGGGCCCTTGGATCTCTCCTTGTTCTTGAAATTAACACCGGCCTCTTGTAGCTCTGTTGCTGTTCGGGTACGTTCAAGCTTTCCTCTACGGTTACCTTTATGCACTTCCTTGCGACTTTCTTGTTCATTTTGAAGTAGTGGTTTTCTTAATACGAGGCTATTACTCTCTCTCAAGAAATCGAGAAGATGCTTGTTTCGGTTGTTTACTGGATTTGTTTCATTGGTGTACTTGAAATGTGTGTCTGAAAATTCCACATCCTTGAAGTATGTATGCATTACTTCATTCAAGGAAATTATGGTAGGATAATTTAAGGATGGAGGAGTACCTTTTTCGTACAGTTCACTTAGAACCGAATAGGGAACTTGATTCTCGAGTAACATCAAATCATGCAATATATCGCGGTCCAAAAGTTGATCACCAAATATAGTAGAGTCACAAGTAGTTTTTGATAACCATTCTGTACCTAATACGCACTCCAGAAAATGCTCAATCACAAATACACAATCCAACATCATCATTTTTGAGAAACCAAACTTGGTAAATTTCTCAAAGTTGTCTTTATAATGGGCACGGGCACGAGCTTCACTCTCCATCGTGATTTGAGCGATGGCATCTAATTTGAGTAAAGACCTTTCCAGGTATCTCTTTAGGCACCTCCATTTATAGGGCTCCATAGCTTGAAGGTGTTCTCTGTCATGGTGAATAGGACCTATTGAGACCACTCGAGGAGTGTAAGCGTCTTCGTTCAATACTCTTAGTTTCTCGGGAACTTTGTAGATACAAAAACCGATGGGCTTGGGGTCGAAATCCTCGTATTGTGACAACATCTTTTCCATCATTATGATATGTTCTCTGACTTCTGTTTCATCCTTTGAATGTTCCATTTGTTCCCGTAGATCTTTTGAACTGTATTCCTTATTGGAATACTTTCTTGATGAACCTCTGTTTCCTTCCTGAAATTTGGTGTCCCACTGTGAAATGTAGAAGAATGTCCTATTTTAATTCGAATTATATACACACATGAAAATAGAGAGTTATGTATCAACCTATGTAATAGTCATAAAAAATGCTTGGAAAAAACTTTCTATACAGTTTTCTAACCAAAGAGTGAGAAAGGCCTTTGGAAAACAATGTGAGATGGTCAGATGGAGAATTATTGTTCCTTTTGTGTTTAGGTAATAGCTTGCTTATGCATTAGAAACAGATATATATACACATATATAAATATATATATATATATATATAGAGAGAGAGAGAGAGAGACGGACATCCACTTCCTGCGTTGACATCTCGAAATTTTCATCTTCAAGATCCATTTTCCGCTGAAAAAATGTAGAACAAGTTCATCTTAAGTTCAATTTGATTGCAACTATTGAGTTGATCATGTATCAATAGCTACTCTTGCCACTTAATGTATGCTTGTCAAAAATAAATGTAAAATGCATTGGATAAAAGTGGCGGTGTTGGAAAAAGAGAAGACTAATAATGGTAGATATATGGGAAGGATTAACAATTTTTTAATTTTGTCTTTAGGGCAAATTAATTTATCGGATCATAGTTGATGTACCAAATCTCATGATAGTAAATAATTTATATTCTTTACCGTTGACCGTTGATTAGGATTGAAATTGTTGTTTACTTAAAATATGTAAAATTCAAATAGTGACTCTTAATTAATTTTGTTTATTTGACTTTACCCTTTGCTTTGATTTGTGTTAGAATATTGAAACACAGACTTAAAAGTAAATAATGCAACATAAAATAGTGTCGTAGACAAGGAAAATTTGGATAGGTTTGTTAGCAGCATTTGTTGTAATATATTCGTAGTTTTTAGATTTATTAAATTCGTAATGAACCACATCCAACACTAATTAGTGTAATGGGGACGTCCTTGGCTTATATGCGGGACTTAATGAACATAAAATGCAACATGGGCTAACCATTGGGGTGAGGACCTGGGTTGTTACATATGGTATCGGACCTAGGCCTAAACCATGTGGATGTGTGACTATTGTTATTGAGTTTGTGCGACAGATAACAAGCCAAAATCGTTGATGTATGCCTCAGTCTCATGATGACGTTAGGGCATTAACGGTGTTGGTTTGTGCCCAGTCTGATGTGTTCGTGCGGCTGATAACAAGCTGGAATTGTTGTTATGTGTCATAGCTTGACAATGACGTCAGGGATTTACTAGCATTCGTGTGTGCCCAGTCTGACGTGTTCGTGCGGCTGACAACAAGCCTGGAATCATTTGTGTGTACCATGTTAGACGACAACGATGTTGTTAGTACTTTAATGAGGGAGTTTGCAATGACCCACATCCTACATCACTAGTGTAACGAGGAGATCCTCGGCTTATATGTAGGGTCAATGAACCTAAAATACAACTTGGGCCAGCCATTCTGGATGAGGACTCACATCCTACATCACTAGTGTAACAGGTGAATTTTTAATGCATGGTTTAGCAATTAGGTGATTTAAACGAATGTTGACTTATTTAGGGGAGTTCCACCTAATTGAACTGAAGCTGAAAATTAATCAGATCCCCATTCGCTACCAATATGTTAACCTTTTCTTTCAAATATTTGGGTACTCCTCTGTTTTCCAGTTTCCTAAAAGTAAAGGTGTTTTGATTACATTTTTATTCCGTAAAAAATGCTAAAATTTCATATTTTCCATCTTTGATGACGTGTTATTCCATGATATTCCAATGGAATCAACTTCAATGATTCAACTTGCTTTAGTCTAATTTTCCTACTCATAAGCCACAGCCCCTCTTAAATGTCTGTTTTCCATGGGAACTTTTTCCATGCAAGACGATTCATAATATTTTGATAATATTCTATGCAAGCCAATCAAATGCACCAGATTGATTGGTTTCTTTGGAGTTGTTTTGTGTTTTACGTGGACAACAAAGTTTTTATTGGGGCGTTGCTTTTGAATTACATGGAAAAGGAAATTAGACAAAACTAAGTTGTACCATGGAACTCGGTACCATGGAAAACTTACCAAACACCACTAAAGAGGAAAACGTTAAATAGTCAGTTTCCTAGGAAAAGCAATGGTAATTCTTTTGTTGATCTTCGGATGGGAAATTAACACATAATTGGAATTCTTTTGTCATTTTAGCACAGTAAGTTTGTGCTTGATGCTACTATAGAATTAAGGTAGAAAATATTTCAATTCCGGGTTTGGGATCGAAATCCTCGCCACTGTGACAACTTAACTTTCATCATGCAAATATGTTTTTTACCTCTCTTTCATCCTTTGACCACATCATTTGCTCCTCTTCTTTGATTGAATTGTATTCCCCCCTTTTGAAATACTTTCTTGATGAACCTCTGTTTCCTTCCCCGTCGAGTTTGGTTTCCCACTGAAAAACGCAGAAGAATCCCCTTTTAACTCGAATTTTAAGTACTCAAAAACAGCGAATCATGTCTCCAGCCATGTAATATATAAGTATAATCATGAATAATGCTTGGACAGAAATAATGCTTGGACAGAAATATCCAAAATATCCATATAATATCCAAAATATCCATATTATTATTATTATTATATTATATATATATTTTTTTTTTACGAAATAGTTACGGAGGCATATGGTGAACAAAAAGAGATTGTATAGAGAGAGGGGGACGAACATCGATTTCCTCAGTTGACAACTCTGAATTTCCATCCTCGAGATCCTTTTTCCGCTGAAAAATGCATAACAATATCATCCTCAGTTCAATTTATTGTAATTATGTAGTTAATCATGTATCAAAAGCTACTCTTTCCGCTCAATACTTGGCAAAAATAAATGCAATATGCATCGACAAAAATGTTGGTGTTGGAAAAAGAGAAGAACATTTATAGATATATGGGAAGGATTAACAATTATATAAGTTTGGCTTTAGGGAAAATTACTTTATTGAGATATAATCAATGTACCAAATCTCACGATGGTAAATGAGTTTTAACCCTTGAGTACGTTGAACTTGGTGTTTACTTAACATATGTAAAATTGCAAATAGTTACTCTTCAATTTGTTTAATTTTGTACCGATGCTTTGATTTGTGTTAAAATGTTGAAACATAGACTTAACATAAGTAATGCAACATAAAGTAGGTGTTGTAGACGCATACAAATTTGCTAGGTTTTTACCAGCATTTGTCGTTTTATGTTTGTACTTCTTAGATTTATTTAAATTTATAATGAATCACATCCAACATTTACTGGATGTGTAAGTGGAGAGGTCCTTGGGTTATATGTCGGTTTAATGAACCTAAAATACAAGTTGGGCTAACCATTTTGGACGAGGACCCAAGTTGTTACGTATCGTATTAGAGTGGACCCAAGCCTCACTACTACGTGGATGTGTATTGTATATCTATTTTTGTGTGCTTGCACGCTTGACAACGAGCCAGAATGGTTGGTCCGTGGACCCAGGCCCACTACTATGTGAATGTGTGGTTGTGTGCTTGACAATGAGCCAAAATCGTTGGTTTGCGGACCTAGGCCCGCTAGCACGTGGATGTGTGGTTATTGTGTGTTATCTTTATGCGGCTTGCGAACGAGCCGAAATCTTTGGTGTATGCTCCAATTTGTCAATGATATCAACACGGATGTGTGGTTATTCGTTGTTGTATTTGTACGGCTGACAACGAGCTAGAACTGTGGGTGAGACGTGCCAGGGAGAAAGAGGGGAAGGGGGGGGATGTGGAGTTTGTAATGACTCACATCCTACATCGGTTGTGTAATGGTAAAAAAATCTTTTATGTGGATTCAAATAGCCATTTTAGGTGAGGATTGGGGTTATATATATATTTATTTATTTTTTATTCGAAACCAAACGCTTTATTAAAATTAAATAATCAAAGCGTTACAAAAATGAGTACATTATTGGTGAACCAATAGTCCACCAAACCCCTAATAATATCAATCTAACTGAGGGACAACTAGAAAATATCAACAAAACAACTCTAAGTACATCTCCATCACTGGATAGCTGCACTCCAATTCAAACAAAAATCAGACATGGAAATCATGCTATGAGCTAGGCTTGGCACCAATTGAACCAAATTCCTCCCCCATCTTGTTCCACATATAGCCAGTGAAATATTAAATATTTTGGTTACTCCTCTGTTTTCCAAGATCTCCTAAAAGTAAGGGTGCTTTCATTACATTTTTTATCCATGGGAAATGCTCAAATATTTTATTTTTTCCATCTTTGACGGCTTGTGATTCTGTAATATTCCTTGGAAATAACTTTAATCATACAACTTGGTTTAGTCTAATTTTCTTACTCAAAAGTCACCGCTCCTATTTATTAGGTAATTGTTTTATGCGGAAATTTTTTCAATGTTAAGCAAATCTAAATATTTTGATCTTTTCTATGCAAGCTAATCAAACGCACCTGAAACGGCATTGTTTTTTAATTAAAGGGAGAAGGCGAAAATTAGGCAATACCAAGTTGTATCATGGAACTTGATTCGATGGAAAATTATGCGATCAAGCATCACTGAAAATGGAAAACGTGAAGTCTTGGACAGTTTCCATGGAAAAGCAATGCAATTAAGCACACCCTTAACGGTTGATATTTGGAGGGAATTAACCTATAATGGTAAAATTCTTCGTGGGATAAATTAGTTAGATGCATGTATGGCCAGCCTCATGATGCTTTGATGTCTTCCTCTTCCCTTAAATAATTGTAAGAATGTGTTTGATGCTAGTGTAGGATTATGGTAGTAAAGAATTCAATTCTAGGTAATTGATTTCAATTCTGGGTTTCGGATCGAAATCCTCGTATTGTGAGAACTTCTCTTTCATCATCATGCTGATATGTTTGTTTACCTCCATTTCATCGTTTGACCACTCCGTTTGTTCATCTTCTTTGATTGAATTGTATTCCCTATTAGAATACTTTCGTGATGAACCTCCGTTTCCTTCATCGAATTTGGTTTCCGACTGAAAAATGCAGAAGAGTTCTATTTAATAACTTATTTTATGCATTAGAACAAACAAGCGCACATGCGCTCACACACACATATATATATACAAAGAGAGAGAGAGAGAGAGAGAGAGATGAACATCGACTTCCTTGGTTGCCAACTCCAACTTTCCATCTTCGAGATCCATCTTCTGCTGAAATTTTTCGAGCAATATCATCCTCAGTTCATTTATCACAATAACGGTATTATACTTTAGTTTACGTTTTACCATTTTAGTTTCTGCTAATGATGTTTTGGTCATCTAGGTTTCTCAATTTTCTTGGATTAATGGGTATGGATGGGGAAACAGTGGTTAAAGGAGCAGGATTTTGTTAATAGTGTAGAGATTTTCAAATACTTAAAAATAAGTCCATTTACATTTGGCTGAATTCAATTATGGCTTTTGATCAAATCTCTAGTGTACTGCCTCCGACTGAAATCAATAATCATGTCTTCCTTTTTTGAGACATAATCAATGCATTAAATCTATGATAAGATTGGATTTAGCTCCTCTTTAATACCCCATTCCCCCATTTTCCATCAATGGGTACATTTCGAGTGAAATTTTAAGATGATCATGACATCCGGATCGACCCATTATATAGAGATGCACATCAATTCTCTCTATTGTAGAATTAGGTGGAATCAAATTACTTTGAAAATTTTTACAAACCCATGAGTAGAACATGAACTTGAGTTCATAACAGAAAATTTCAGCAATCAAAGTCCACCAAAAAGTGGAAAAGTATACATTTTCCAACTTCTGCCAAATTCCGCATAGAAAACGGCAACCAAACACGGAAGTTTTTTTAGATGCATACCAGCCATATTTATTCACAATATTGAGACATTTATATTGAAAGAAGTTTAGAGCTGACAACTCTTAACAGAGTTTATTAACATACATCAAACACTAAAAATTGCGAAACAGATTTAATTTTATCCTTAATGAGTTAATTGATCAAGTTTTTAATGGGTTAATTTAACAGAAACCCAGTAAAAAGCATTTTTTATTTTTATTTTTTTTATAAAAAGCTGAAAATAGGAGATACAAACTACAATAAAAGAAAACAGAATGGAGAAGAAAAACCTGATATATCCTTGTAGAGGAAAAAAGGGAAGGAGCAGAAAGTGGATCCCTCTCTCTCACTCTCTCTCTCTGGGAACAAAATTCTTTCTTACAGTTCATTTTGTGCTCGAACTGAGCCGCCTATAGAAGACCAACAAAGAGACAAATAAATAAGTCAATGGAGAGATGAATTATTTTATTATTCCTAAGATGTTGATAAGGTTTATATATATATATATTGAAGTTGATTGGTCCAAGTTGAACCATATTATTACTGGGTTGGCTTCAATTCAGGGCAGACTCAGGATTTTAGATGAGTGTATAGGTGTGTGAATGTTGGGTGGGGGTTTGGAGAATTTTTTTTTCATAATTACCGAAAAAAAATAAGTTGAGGTCAGTGGTAAAATTAATTTATGTTTTTTAACTCTTTTTTGATAGATTTTTTTTCATATAATTTTTTTTTTCACAAAATAAAAAAAATTAAGAATATATATTCATAAAAATAGAATATAAGATTTACGAGATCTCACCGCTTATTATAACTTATTTTTTAATTTTTTACGTAACTTAATTAATTTTTTTAAAATATTATATATTGCTATTCAACATAATCTTAAAGTTTTATTTATGTACCGTCTGCCCATTTTCCTAACCCATGAATATTCAACACGTAACTTAAAAGAAGTACTCGGTAGTCGACTCTAATTACAATATATGCATATGGGTTTTCACACCAATTCCAATAAAAAATTGTATGTTCACACTTCACAACTGAAAAGGCTAACTACTTATTCTAGAATGATATATATATATATACGTAGAGCATTATTTCTCTGGGTAATTCATGAATGTTTTGAGACAACGTGTGCAAAGTATTATTACTCTGTACATCCATAATTATTATTATTGTGTAACAGGAGAAATTCCAGGATTTTTCTAAAGCGTGCGCCACTTTTAAAGAAATGATATGAAATTATCGGTTAACAGTAGTAAAATAATTATTTAGTAAAATAATAGTAATAAATGCTGAAAAATAATAATAAAAAATTAATCCTATGAATTTTGAAAGAAATGTCTTTATTCATTACTTTTCTTCTATCAAAAAAGTGTTTCCGAAATTTGTACTTACTAAACAAAAAAAAATATCATTTCTTAAGTGCTCAAATCCGCGAACCAAATGAAACCTTAAGGATAACTAAAATTCGCCATCCATATAATAAGGGGTACAGAGGAGAGGGTTGGTCCAACAGTAAACAACTTTTATTCTTACATTGAGATTGAGGGTTGGACTCGCGGGGTGGGAGGTAGGTTTTCCTTCGTAAGAGGAGAGACTTGGATCTCCTTTAAATTTTAATATTAACAAAGTAGTGCTAAAGATTAACTTGACTAAAAAAGAGGATTAACGGGTGTTTTATAAAATAGGTGAGAGTTATTCGAAAAATTTATATTTAAATGGATAGATTGGTGTATTTTTGTCTATCAGTCTTCACATAAAAGGCACATGACAACCATTGTGTTAGTGTTTTAAAAGATCTATCAACTTTGGAGGTTAAGGTAGTGTTTGGTGGATGTTTTGAGTTGAGTTTTTTAAGTTGAGTTTTTAAAATATGGTGTTTAGTAGAATTTGGAAGTATGTTGAAAAGTGAATTTGGTTTTTTTATTTGAGTTTTTTTCAACCAACTAAAAAATCTCATAAATTTTTTTTAAAAAATAGTCACAATTGATCTTATTTTATAGATCTCGACGAGTATGTTTTAAATATATATTTTTTATTTAATTTTTATTTTTGAATTTAAAGTTATGGTGCTTTAAAAAAAATTTAGAGAGAGAAAGTAAAGTGAAATAAATTTTGAAAAGTGTGAAAGCAGAGTTGATTTTGAGTTGAGTTTTTAAAATTTTAGAAAAAAAAAAAAACCACATACCAAACAGGCCCAAACTGTTAGATCAAAGAGTTTTAGTGTCACTTTTAAAAAATGGGGGAGTTTAGTGCCAAAAAATGATAGTTTGAGAGGGTTGAGTGCTTTTTACCCTAAAATAATTATTTGGTTTTCATTTTAAAGGGTTGACTTTATTACACTTAACAGTAACTAAAATCCACCATCTATATAAGAAGGGGTATAGAAGAGACGGTTGGTTCAATGGTAAACAATTTTTATTTTTGCGTTGAGATCCTCGACTCATGGAGTGAAAGGGAGGTTTTCTTCTTTTGTAAAGGGGAGAGACTTGGACCTCACTTAAATTTTAATATTATTAAAGTAGTGCTAAAGATTAACTTGACCAAAAATATCCCAGCTCTTATGTATCACACCAAAAATACTACTATAATTGCACTTCTATAGTTCTATGTATTACGTACATATAGGTTATACATATCGCCAAATAATTATCTTTTTGTTAGAGTATAATATTGTTTTGAAAATTGTATTGTATGCTTCTAAAGTCATACATCACTCTGGCAATAAGCACAATTGCTTTGACAATAGTACCACCTTATATATACGTGGATAAAGAACTAGAAACAAACGCACTTAATAAAAGTTTTGTACGTTAAGGCTCCGTTTGATAATAATATGAAAAATGATAGAAAAATAATTGATTTGTTTGAAAATTGGAAATTAAGTTGAGGTGTGCATATGGTGAGATATTCTCTTATTTTTTGGTTTTCTCCATGAAAAAAATTAGTTGGGTGGTGAGGAACAAAAATTTTCACAAAAAAAAAAAAAAAAGTTCGAAGAAGACCTACCATAGAAATGAGAATGAGATGGAGAGTATATATCTCACCACATCTTTTAACTTATTTTGCAATTTTTCACAAATTAATTAAAATCAATTGCATGCATGTGTTTCCTAACATCTTCGATCTTGGTATCAAACGAAGGCTAATTAAATTAATTACATTTCCAAATATTTAGCTAGGGTACAATTTCCTTCGTTATGAAGAATGAAGTTAAGGAAAAAAAGCCATAATAGTTTGCGTGGCTTAGCAAGATGTTCAAGTTAGGTCTCTCGATTTTACTCGAAAAGCAAAAACCAAGTGTAGAGTTGTTGAATTATGCGGAATATGAGAAAAAATAGGCTGAATCAAGCTGTACCATAAAAATTATTTCCACGGAAAATTATTCACTTAAAACACCACTAATTAAGGATGGGTATTTTCTTTTGAAAAGAAGTATAGTCCACTTAAACACCAAGTTGTACCCTAAAATTTACTTGAGTTGCATGAATCATTACCACGGATCTTGGCAGGGTTCATTTCATTCAAACATTAATTTTCATAGAATAAATGAAAGAAAGACAATCAAGTAGTCTATTGACATAGATTTATTACAAACACACGAAAAGTAGAAAAGAAAAAAATGAAAAGGGGACAAAGAACACTGTGAAATAAATAAGCTCAGCTTTGAATTTATTTTATAGAGAAATGACAGAGCACACGGTTTGTATGACAGTTAGGATGAGAAGTATAACTGCAGCAACAACAGAAATGGTAGACCATGGATTGCTAAAATAATCACGTCTCAGCATTCGCTTCCAGCCATACCAAGCGCCCTTCCACTGGTGCCACCAGTCTCTACTATATGTATTCAAATCATTGCAATGACTAGAAAGATAGAAATCCCCATTCCTTGGAAAATCTTTACATAGATTAGCGAAAAGGCTTCTTACTTGTTCCTGGTCACCAAGCGAATTCTCAATGATTTGATGATCAATAAGTACATCCACGTCTTTGTCAGTTTTTACGAGGCTCTCCATGAAGATGAAATAGCTGCAGGCATAGTGTCCTATTTGGGGATTTGCTCGCTCGAAAGCTATCACATTTAGGTAAAATGTTTCCGACCACTCGTTGACAATTAATTGCGGAATTTCCAGATTGCCGTTTTCAGCACTAAATTTTATATCCAATAATGGCATACCTGCACGATTGGCCTTTACAAACTTAACTCCTGCCTCTTGTAGCTGCTTTGCACTGAATTTACATCGGACCTTTCCTTTGCCTTCTTCAATCGATTCTAATCGTGGGAAATGATATTCTCTTAGCAAGTCAAGCAGGTGGTCATATCGACAATCTTTAGGTGCAAAGGTAACCATATTTCCTACATCTTGGAAGTAGTTGTGTATTAATTCATGCAAATGCTTAACATCACTCCGCAAACTAAAAAACTCGTGGAGATTGTATTGATGACATGGGATTTGATTCTCGTGCAAAAACAAATCGTGCAGTATGTCGCGGTTTATCCACGGATTAGTAAATATTTGTTCCTCAGGCGAAAATTTATTATCTAGGAAGAGCTCAACCATAAATATGAAGTCCTTCATGATCATTTCCGCAAAAACTTGATCGCTGATAGTGTTTGCAGCCCCATCTCTATAATGATTGTACCGGCATCCGTCTACATGTTTGACTGCTAATGAAGCAATATGTTCTACATCAGCATTTGACACCTGCATATATCTAAACAGGCACTTATCTTTATAAACAATAAACTTAGAATGTAGCCTTTCATAATGAAGAGGGCCGATTGAAACTACTCGAGGACTGTATGCATCTTCATTTAGTGTGCGACGGTTTCCGGGAACTTTGTCAATATTAATAGGCCCGAAATCACCAAAGAATCTTGAACGTTCATCGTTTTGCATAGAGAAGATGGTACTTTCTATATCTCTCGCTATTGCTACCAACGGCGGAATTATTTCTATTGTCTCATGCATTTTTGAAAAACATGTTTAACTCAATAAGGGCTTATAAGATGGGTTTGTACGTGTCATCACTTAGTAACGAAACCTTCTGAGAAAACCTCATACCTGTTGCAACAAGAAATTGTTTTCCAGTAACATATATTAGAGAGAATGTGTGTAATTGAGCCAAACAATTGAACTATATACAGAGAGAAGGGGAAGATAGATACCTTTGGACAATCATCAACACCATTTGCATTTGTTCTAGCTAATTGCACTGTTTGAGATGTTAATTTGTATCTCCTTCAAAGGGGTAATTAAGTTGATATCAATATATTAGTAGTTGACGAAAAAATATCACGTACTTAAATGATCAATGGTGGACTTACCTAGGGGCAACCCAGGTTAAATTTTAAGTAAAAATATATGGGTATTAATTACTCTGAAAAAGAAAATAGGATATTTTTTGTTCTTGCATTTTGGTTAAGATAGCCATATTGCCAAAGCAGTTTCCTCTTTACTAGAGCGTAAAACTGCTTTGTAAAGTTGTACTGCATGCTTCTAAAGTTGTACATTAGGTAATATAGATAATTACTTTGGCAATAACGCAGCCCTTTGACTATATATATATACAGTAGTTCTCTTGATTTAAATTTAAGGGAAAAAAATGCAAGTGTATGCACATCGAAAAGAATAGACTTTTCATGTATTTTGGTATAGGAATAAAGAAACTAGAAGATGTAGCATGTTCGATGTGTGTAATATTATAGTTGGTAATTCTTGATTCTTATATTTTATTTAAAATCTTTAAGGTAAAGTACGTGATAAATTTTGCTCAAATGATTAAGTTGCATATACGTGTTCTAGAATAAAAATCTCACAAGTCTAAATCGATCTGATTAAAATAATATTTATTTATTTATTTCTAAATTAAAGATTGTTAATTTTATGATTGTAAATATGTACCTCTAAGTGTTTCTCCCACTTGAGATACAATTATACATAATACAAAATTGACATTAAATTATTAGTTAACAGAGAGTGATAGACTTATGTAGAGGCAAGTAGGGCTCAAAAAACAAATATAAGGCATACACACTACTAATATAATTTGGACCTTTGTTTTTGCATTTGGGTATATATAGGAAATTAAGAAATACGCTATACATATCTCTCTTGCATTCTGTGTGTTAGGAGATATTATATAATTATATTCTCAAGTTCTGCAAACCTGTGAAGCGTTATATATTGGGATGAAATATTCGTTTTTGGATAGAAAATTCATGTGCCAGATGGATTTTCTCTCCAAAAAATTGACGAATATTTAATTTTAGATGAATGTGTAATTAGGCTCCAATTTTGAGGAACAAAATATACAAATTGGGGCATTTAAGGATCAAAGTGAGACAACAAATAAAATTTAAGAATGTCAAAAATAATATAAAATTATGTTAGTGGTAATCGTTAACTAAGCCTCCACTAGCTTAAATTCATAGTTGCACAACCATTAATGATAATAATTGCAGATTAATTAACATATTGTGTTTGTATATCCTTATTAAAATTCTTCAAAAATTACATCACTAATATACATATATATATATGAAAAAAAAACCCGCAAAATTAAAGTCCTAGTTTGAACTATATGTTTTACATGTGCGTGTTAACAACAATTTAAAATTACCAATGAAGTTGCATAAAAGTCAAACAAATAGCTCAATGAATAATTTAACTTAATAATTAAATTAATACAAATGTACCTCAATAATTTCACTTGTGAAAGGAGCCTCTCTTTGCATGTCTTACCTACACAACAGACTTGGTACAATTTATATTCAAGTTAAAAGCATAATATTTATTCTTAAACCTTGTCTGAAGAATAGTATTTGTACATTGTACTTTAGTACTTTATTTAAAGTAAAGATAAATCATTTATTTCTATTTGAAGCCTCGTGAAAAGAGAAAGAGATGGCCCAAGAATAATACTTTGGTAATATTCACAATTTAATTAAGAAATATAGGTAATTAATATGAAAATTTATATAATTCCTATCAGTATAAATTGCAATGGTGAATCTAGAATTTTCTAGTCAAGTGGCCTATATTTAAGTTAAAATCATGTCTTTTAAAATGTAAAAAGTTAAAGTAACATAACTTGTAATATGACCACTATGTAGTATGCTTAATATTCTCATATGGTAATATGACGGATATAATCTACTTAACATTCCCACATAGATAAGAACTCCTGCACATAATAAATCTTTTATCTAAATGAATATATATATATATATATATATATGAATACAATAATTTTCATGCTACTCAAATGAGATGTAAATTAGACATAATTGTACACATATTATATGTATACAGTAATTGCATTCCAATATGTCTCTATGTGAAGAGAATATGTTTAAGTAGTTGTTACGATTAATCACAATAAATATCGAATAGTTCTTTAATATTTCCAAGTCTCATTTCAACCGCCTAAAGCTTTATCAAATTTCTGTAGTTCTTTTTTTACCCATGTGATCCATTTTTTTATTAAAAAATATGCTTGGAAGATGGTTTGAACATTGGACAGTTAACAAAATAATATGCTATTTAACCACTAGATCATTTAATATTTTTGTTCTATTATTTGGCCTAGTTATAAAAAAATTGTCTACGATGGGAATCAAACATTTGACCTCTAAACAACATAAAGCTAAGCTTAATCACTAAACCACCGATCACTACTATTAAAATTTATGGTCAAATCATAACTATTTGATTTGCACATGCATTGGGTGCGCAAAATAATCTAATATATATAATGCGCAAAAGGATAAAATGAGTGTTTTTACTTTCAATGTGCCCACCCCCGTTGAAGGCTGGCTCAAGGGCTTTTCCTTTTAACAAAGGGTTTCGAAGATTAAAAGCAAAATACTAGGCTAGGAAATCAATTCATTCACCACCACTAACAAAAAATAATTGGGCTGGGCTGGGCTACAACCCTGGTCAGCCCATGCCAACCAAGCCTGCTCTAGATCTCCCTTTGGTAAACGTCAAAATAAATATATTGTCCAATACTTTTTTTTTTGTCTCTCTACGTCCAATACTTAGATTTTCCATTGCTTATGGTTGCATTTTATTTATAATTTTATACGGAGGAAAAGAAACATTTAGCAAACTAGTCGATAATGCTTTCACTATCTTTTTATCTTTTATATTTTACCTTAAACGAACTATTCCATCTATCTCAAATTAAGAGCAAAACTAAATGTAAAAATGGGCGATTTAGGCCGTTGTGAGAACCTTAATCCATAGTACCTTGTTGGATTGCGACTTGGTACGTCAATAAGATCTCGATTTGGTCATTCTTACATGGCGACACTTAAATAGACGTAAACTCCTCAATCTATGTCTTCTGGACTGACGGACATGGGCTCCAATTCAATGGAATGCTTCTCTAATGGCCTTTGAATCCCTTTTTGGTTCCAACTAGACATTTATCCTACATCCTATAGTTTATTAAAAGGTCCTTCACTTAAGGCAATAGTAGGGAAAGAAAGGATCTGACTGCTTCCATAAAAACTTGAAATGTTAGAATGGATCTTAGAGTCAAAATTTGACGAATTTTTACAATGAAAAGAATAATTTTTTTAGAGCTGACACTCTTCTTTTTGTTACCGTTCTTCTAAAAAAGAAAAAATCTCAATCTCAGCTCAATTGGTTGAGCTTTTCCTGTCTTCCCTGCTCCTTATTCCTATACTTTCTCTCTTCCTTATTGTAACTGATTTAGGGCTATCTTGAATTTGAAGTATGATAACATGGAAGTGAAATTAGAATATTTCAAGACTGAATGAAACAAAAAATCTAGATTCTCAACCGATGAGAACCTTGTTAACGAATAGAGAAAGTATGAATTTTATTTCTTGTGTTTGAATGAATACAAAGGTCCCTTTAAATAGGGATAGAATGAGCTATACATGGGAGGAAAAATAAGGAAAAATAATATCACGTAATTCTAGGAATCACATACCATATATATACATCTCTTCTAATACTCCCCCTTAAGTTGGCACACATATATCGAACATGCCCAACTTGCTAATCAACTTGGCAAATACTTTCCTTGTCACGGGTTTAGTAAGTATGTCAGCTAACTGATCTTCAAAGCGTATATGAGGAACATAAATAACTTTCTCTTATAACTTCTCTTTGATGAAGAACCTATCCACTTCAACATAATTTGTTCTATCATGTTGAACCGGATTGTATGCAATATCACATGCTGTCTTGTTGTCACAATTTAGCACCATGGGTTCTGCCGGAGAAAAATCGAGATCTATCAGTAGCAGTTTCAACCATAATAACTCTTGAATACCAACTGCCATTCTTCAATATTCCGCTTCTGCGCTTGATCGGGATACTACATTTTGCTTCTTACTTCTCCAAGTAACCAAGTTTCCTCCTACAAATGTGAAGTACCCTGATGTAGACCTTCTGTCACATATATTACCTGCCCAATCAGCATCAGTGTATCCTTCAACCTTCAGGATATCCTCATTTTTCTGGAATAGGATTCCCTTTCCAGGGGTTGCTTTAAGATAACTGATAATTCTCATAATTGCCTACATATGTTTCTCCCCTGTATTATGCAAGAATTGACTGACAATACTTAATGCATGTGATATATCAGGTCTTGTATGTACTAGATACATCAATCTACCTACCAATCTCTAATAGCGCCCTTTATCGATGAGTACTTGATCTGTTTCGACCTTTAACTTTAATCCTTCCTCCATTGGAGTTTCTGACGGTTGACAAGCAGACATCCCGATTTCATTCAGTAAGTCTAAGGCATACTTTCTCTGAGATAGGAAAATGCCTTTTGATGATCTAGACACCTCGATCCCCAGAAAATACTTCAAGTTCCCAAGGTCTTTCATCTCAAACTCCTGAGATAAGAGCTTCTCCAATGCCTATTGTTCTTGAGGGTCGTTTCCTATGAGCACCATGTCATCTACATAAACAATAAGAGCCGTAATCTTTCCATGACTATTTTTTAAAAATAAAGTATTATCAGAATTACTCTGACTGTATTCAAACTTTCGCATTGATCTCGTGAATCTCCTAAACCAGGCTCTAGGGGATTGCTTAAGCCCATATAAAGATTTCTTCAACTTGAAGACTTTATTTGTATGCTCAACCGGGATCTTATATCCAGGTGGGAACTCCATATATACTTCCTCCTCTAAATTCCCATGTAGGAAGGCATTTTTCACATCGAACTGTTGTAGAGGCCAGTCCAAGTTTGTAGCT
The DNA here is from genome assembly GCA_021464415.1 of Lonicera japonica. Taxonomy (NCBI): domain Eukaryota; kingdom Viridiplantae; phylum Streptophyta; class Magnoliopsida; order Dipsacales; family Caprifoliaceae; genus Lonicera; species Lonicera japonica. Next base: position 56,683,135 of record CM038470.1, read on the forward strand.
AATGAGAGTAACACTCACACCGTATTGATTTTTGCTACTGGCGCAAATGTCTCTAGATAATCAATCATATGCGTCTGTGTGTAGCCTTTTGCAACCAGTCTTGCCTTGAATCTTTCGATTGTTCCATCTGCTAGAAATTTCACAATGTACACCCACTTGCAACCCACCTTCTTCTTTTCGGCTGGTAATTTGGTCAATTCCCATGTGTCATTTTTCAACAAGGACTTCATCTCCTCATCCATTGCTGATTTTCACTTAGAACCACATAGGGCTTCCTGCACACTATTAGGAATACATACAGAAGATAATTGATTCACAAAAGATTTGTTAGATGCAGTTAATCGATCATACGAGACATAATTAATCATTGGATATTTGGCTTTACTGGTAAAATCTGGGTCATATGTGGGTTTGGGTACACCTCTATTTTCTCGGTCAAGAAGTTTCTTTATAGGAATAGGAGAAGATGATACCTGGGAGACCTCAGTTTCAACAACATTTAACGTGGACGATTGGTTGTTTACGTTAGGAGGAGACGGAGACGACACAACTTCACTCGAAAAGATTTCTGTTCTTTCTGCTATTTTAGTTGGCTCTGCTGTTGGTAGTGAACTCGAAGCCAACGTTGGAACCATCTCTATTAAGCTTGTCTCTCCTCATTGATATTCTCAAATGATTGAACTTCCTTATAATGCTCCCCCTGAAGGTTAGTCATGTCAAAGTACATAGTTTTTTCATGAAACGTAACATCCATGGTGACGTACAGTTTTTATGTAGGAGGATGATAACACCGATACCTCTATGCGAAGATGCATACCCTATAAAGACGTACTTGAGAGCATGAGGTTCAAGCTTAGACCATTGTTCCTTTGGCAAGTGGACAAATGTGACACATCCAAACACCCGGGGAAAAAGATTAGACACAGAAGGAGCTGAGATAAACTTAGCTAGGACTTCGAAAGGTGTCTGAAAATCAAGTGTAGTGGAGGGGATGCGGTTTACCAAATAGGTAGCTGAGGACAGTGCTTCGCCCCAATATGAGGTTGGTGTTTTTGCGCCAATCAATAATGCCCGAACTATTTCCAATAAATGATGATTTTTTCGTTCGACAACCCCATTTTGTTGGGGAGTATAGGGACATGCAGTCTAATAAATGACTCCATGGAGTTTAAAGTATACCTGTACCTCGGTACTCATATATTCACCACCATTGTCACTTCGTAGAATTTGAATAGTAGCGTTATACTGTATATAAATCTGTTTATGGAATCCTTGGAATAAACTACTAACTTCACTTTTTGATTTCATGAGACAAACCCACGTCATTCGAGTGCAATCATCAATAAACGTGACAAACCATCGTATACCACTTAAAGAAGAAATATGAGATGGACCTATACATCAGAATGAATAATCATAAATAGAACTGAACTTTTATTTAATGAAAGTTTAAAGGAAGTACGATGACTTTTAGCCTGTTCACAAATCTCACAATAAAAAATAGAAAAATCAACTTTATTAACTAAATTGGGAAATAGTTTCTTTAAGTAACTACACGATGCGTGTCCTAACCGATGGCGCCATAACTAAAGTTCATCAAAAATCTTTTTTTCAGTGATACTAGTGTTCGCAAACAATCTGTGCTGTTCAACTCCAAATCCAGGTAGTACAATTTTTCGCGCCTAACGCCACAACCAATCGTTTTATTCGTCTGGATGTCCTTAAAAACACAATAAGAAGGCCAAAATATGACAATATAGTGTAAGGCATTAGTTATTTGAGCAACAGATAATAGATTATAATCTAAGGTTGGTACTACTAAGACGGACCTTAGGTTCAGGGTATTTGATAGATTAACTGATCATTTTTCTACTACAGGAACTAGAGCACCATTGGCTGTGAAAAAAAAGGTCTGAGATGATGGGATTAAGGGAGTAATCATTTTTGAATTACATGTCATATGATCAGTGACACCAGAATCAATTACCCATATATTATTCAAAACAGAGACAGAATGTAAAGCCATACCTGATGTACCTCTGGTGGTGAGTAAGCCTGAGGCTTGCTTGCTACTTTTTTCTGTGGTCTGACATATTTTGCGATTGCGAGAATTGTTTCACCAATTAGGATAGCCAATGATTTCATAGCAACCCTTTTTCGAGTATTCGGTAAGTCCACAGACAAAGCATGGAAGGTATTTGGAGGTCGAGCCTCGAGAGTCATTTGGCTAGTTACCAGATCGTTTTTTTGAATTTTGCCAATTAGAATTGGAGGGGGGTTGATTACGAGCAACCACAGATACAGTGTCGATTGCGGGGTTCATTGTTTGTCGTCGAAGAGCTTTTCGACGAACCAGAGCATATACTTCTTCTAGTTCTAGAAATGGATCCTTTCGCAAAATCTTACCCCGAACCTGTTCAAGTTCATTATCTAACCCAGCAAGAAAAATGTGGACCCTCAAGCGTTGAATCGATCTTCTGTACAACTCCACATCATTAGTGTTTTTCATAACTACTTTATCACGATGGTCCAACTCGCTGAATATCTCTGTTAGCTCCCCATAAAATTTAGAAATTGATAGCCCACCCTGTTTGGCAGTGAAGGCCCGTTGGTTCAAAGAAAAAACTTGTAGTTTATCAGCCCCGTCATAAAATGTCTTAGATAGTAATTTCCAAATTTCGCGAGCTGTAGGAATGCGAATGTAACGTTTCATGATTTTTGGTTTCATTGACATTAAGAGCCAGCATTTTACCCGCTGGTTATCAGGGCACCATTTATCGAATTATGGTGTTCCTTCCTTCGAAATTGTGGTTGAACCCTGAATAAAGGAGAATTTCTACTTCTCTGTGATGTGCATCTTCATTAGTTGAGACCATATATCATAGTTGGTCTCATCCAGTAGAAGGTCGATATTAAATGAGGAGCCTTCAGTTTTAATGATAAGAGGAGAATCTTTTGTGCATGATCCAATTATAATAGTGGGGTTGAAAGCCATTGAGGGAGACTGGATACCTAATGATTGAGATTGAATCTAAAAATTTTGAGGCCGCGGCTGTGTTCAGAACGTCAAAAAATGCCACGAAGGGTTTCTGTGGTCAACGATCAGCGGACAGGGTGACGTGGCAGATGACATAGCAGGGTGACGTGGAAACTAACGTGGCTGTAGGGCTGACGTGGCAGACGCTCTGCTATAGAGGCGCGTGGGCGAGGCGGCATAGGAGGGTGGTAGACATAGAAGGTGCGTGAGGGCGCGTGGAAGGTTGTATTGAGGTGTTATGAACAGATTTGTGATCGTCTGTTGAAGGCGAGGACGATGGTGTAAGGTTTGGTGTGATTGGGGTTTGGTACGTGATGAACAAAGGCCCAGAAGCTAGATCTGAGTGTAGGGTTGAGGGTTCTGGCTGTGTGGTGGCAGCTGCTGATGTTTAAGGATAGTCTAAGGTTATGTGATGGTGTTTTAGGATGGTATGTAGGACGTATGTGGTGGTTACGTGGTGGTTAGTGTGGTCTAGGAGTGTGTAATGGTATTTTAGGTGCTTTGAGGGTGGTGTGTAGGGTGTTTGATGGTGGTTGTGTGGTGGCTGCGTGGTTGGGTGAGGGCGGCTAGGTTTTTTTTTGTCGTTTCTCCATCTAATACCATGTTGACAAATAGAGAGAGGATGAATTATATTTCTTGTGTTTGAATGAATACAAAGGTCCCTTTAAATAGGGATATAATGAGCTATACATGGGAGGAAAAATAAGAAAAAATAATATCACGTGATTCTAGGAATCACATACCATATCTATACATATCATATATATACATATCTTCTAATAAACCTTACAAAATAGCTTACAAAATTTTCCTCTAAGTTCAGGGACTATATTACAAAAATGAAAAGTGTTAGGCACCTGCTTTGCCTTTTCGATATCTCAATACATTAGTGCGCCTTGACAATAATCCATTTCTCAACATCTATATTATACTATAATCATGCATTATAACATCCAGGAAATATAAATAACAAAACTCAGATAAGGAATGCAATGGCCAGATCCAGGAGTCGATCAACTCTAGGAGGAAGAGCTGGCCCCGTCCTAGAGACGGTTATGGCCTAAAGCCTTCAATATGTTGTTTTTCTGAATTTTTTAATCTTCATACGAGGAAATTGTTCTTTTAAAGCAGTTTTCTTAGTTTAGATAGGGTGTTTATATATACGCTAAAGTTTTCTTAATTTTACAAAGAAAATTCCATATCGTTAGTTTTTTCAAGAAAATATCATTATTATCCTTTAAAAGCACTTAAAACAGAAAGTTTTACATATAAGACTTTTTATACAAAAATTTGGCAGCATAATGGTGCTTCTCAATGATTTTACACCTTTATCAAAGATCCCACCTACTTGAAGATTATAGAATCAACAATTAAGTGGGAGTAAGATCTTGCATAACTTTGCTTCTTTACATCCTTTTTAACGGGGATATTTGGACTTTGCATGCCACATTTTGACCCTTAATTTGAGTTTGCAACCCATGTTTTAAATCCTTTTAGATTGCACCCTGCTGTTAGCTATTTCCATTAAGTTCCATTAATAATGACGAAAATACCCTTTTCTTCATCTTCTTCCATCTTCTTCTTCATCAATCTTCTTCCATCTTCCCTCCAATCATCGGAGGTGGAGCTTTGCTAGAAAACTGGGAGTTCCGGTGAATGGATGGCGAGCAAGAAAAGCGAGGGCATAAAACAGAAGAACCGTCAGCGTCGTATCGGTGATAAGAAAAGCTTCTATAACTGTCGGACTCACTCACACTGGCACTTAGGTTATAACTTCCACAATGTTCACTATGTTAGTCGAATTCGTCTTCTTCGGATGAAATTTCACTAGCCATTGAATTGATTATGATGGTGATGGTGATGATGATGATGATGAAGCAGATGATTGAAGCAGATGATTGAAGAAGAAGAAGAAGAAGAAGAAGAAGAAGAAGAAGAAGAAGATGATGATGATAATGATAATGATGATGATGATGAAGAAAAAGAAGAAAAAGATTGAAGAAGAGTAAGAAGAATATTGAAGAAGAATAAGAAGAAAAAGGGCATTTTTGTCATTATTAACGAAACTTTACAAAAATAGTTAACGACGGGTTGCAATCTCAAAGGATTTAGAACATGGGGTGCAAACTCAAATTATGGGTCAAAATGTGGGGTGCAAAATCCAAATATCCCTTTTTAACGTTTTGCTTCTATATGTTGCGGATTTGAGTTGGTGGGTGCTTAAAACATATTTGTATATATATATATGTTGAGACTATAAATCGCACATCGAAAAAAATGGATCACTATAAAGCAATATATATGATGTAAGGGCTACTCCTATTGTCAACTAATTTTGGGTTGGATGGTTCGAACTTTAATATGGTATCAAACCGAAGGCTATTCGTTGTGTCAAGGCCCAACAACCACACGGGATCTACGTCACCGAATATAAATAGTCGATGTATTAGGCTCAAAATTATGCCACATGTGAGGGGACGTGTTGAGAATACAAATTCTACATCGGGAAAATGGATCCTTACTAAGTAATATATATGATGCAGGGGATATTGATTTTTAGTTTGATACTCCGAACTCTAATAAGATATACTTACTATCATATATAATTGAAAGAACAAATAAAGAAAATGAGGAGTTTACCTTAAGGAGTGTACTCCTATTTACTCTCATTCATTCCTTGGTTCGAGACCATAGTTTTCTTTCTTCTTTCTCTTCAATTATCGCACTCCACACTTACTCATGAATCAAGAATTAAGAGAGCTATAATGGCTGCTTCTTGAATGTTTTTCCACCCCTTAAGCTTCCAATTTTGGATCCTTGCCCACCAACTCAAGGGGGTATTTATAGCACAGTAAAGGAAACAAGCTGAGTTCCGTCGGCTCTTATTAAGGTGCATCCAATTAAAACGTCTAATATTCTCCTCGAGCCTCGCTCCATGTTAGAGTTACTATTAACTATTTGGGCTGCCTCTAATCAAGTGAGCCAGTTTAACTTTCAATCCTACCCCATGCCAAAAGGCTACGCTTGACGACCATTCAAATACAAGAAAATCATACACTAGGTCTGCCAACCTCTTCGGCAGGTTCTGGCCTCCTAGGGTCAATCAAACTGGGGCTACCGACTCTACTTAAGAAGTATACACTGAGGTTACTTTTTTGGACCAAAATACCAAGGTCCAGAAAACGAGGACCGGTCGACTCTTTCCTCGGGAGTTGGCCGAGTCCACTTCATTACTTTTCCTTGCCTTTTCTCCCATGCTCCAGTCATTCCATTTTATATCCTTTTGCTTTACCTTCTAAGTCATTCATCCATTTCATTCTCTCATATTTACACATAAGTCCTTTTTTGTCTTTAACATAACAGGGAGTCACCAAATAGGGTGTTCATGGCTGTACATGTGATGATTTACTTTACGAGTGAAGTTTTTAATTTAAAAATGAAACACTTCTTGAATCATTATGGGATAAAATTGGGTGTGTTTGGATTCCCCAATTCCATGAGATTGAATTGGAATTGGGGTATGGTTTTATAATTCTCCTATTTGGATGCCACAAAATGCATAAATTTAAAATTCAACTTGAATTCTAAAACCATATATTTGCGAAGGACTGAATTCTATGCCATGACTTAAGTTTGCCAAAACTGATTCTGTTTGAATTCGATGAAATAAAAAAGATTTTGCCTCCTCGTCGCTCTCCCTGGTCATCCTCTCCTCCTCGATATGATCTCGCTTCCCTACAATCCTCGACCAATAGCTAGGGTTTCACCTCTCCTTTACCAATAGCTAGGGTTTCTTCACCTCGTGTTTATTTCTTCTCCGAGATACAAGCTCATTGGTGAGTTGTCATTCCAGCAACAATTTTAGAGGCATCTAAAGCTAATCTAAGTGAGTCCACCATGGGTTCTCTTTCAACCATGTATAAACTTGTTCAAATTGAGTTTAAAGGAAAACTGAATCTATGTTTTTTAAAGAAAAATTACACCAAATACGAGGCATTTGAATTTGTTATCATCTAATTTATGACACACTTATATTTGATTTTATAATGTTATAAAACTTTATTGTTTATATATTGTGCACTTTAGGTGTTTGATGTTTTGCTTGGCTGAGTTTGGTGTGTCTTTCTATCTTTTGGGTATTAAATAATGAATGAGTCTTTTTGTTTAATTGTGCTTATGCAGCCACCATTTCCCGTCGTATACCTTGTTTCCTTCACCGTCAATTTTTGGGATTTGCCATTTTCATCAGTGCTACTTGTCTTCTCGATCTTATGGTACAAGTGGAACTATTATCCTTTCTTGTATACGGTTCTCAGCTCGATCTATATCATGTTTTATAGCCATCTATATATGATTACTTTTACTAGTTTATATCTATATATAGATAGATTGACAAATGAACAAGAAAAAAGAACCCAAATAATTTATGCTAAACAGATATATAATTGTTTTGTTTTCGGGTTGTGCTATATTATATGTGTTGTTGTGATGGCTTTAGGTATATAGGAAGTTAGGCAAAGTATATTCTATCAAGAACATGGAAGGATGGATGAGCCGACACTACACATGAGGGACTAGATGCTAATGGGAAAATGTATGCAAGAAAAAGCTTTTTACTATTAACAAGATTACACAGTTGACTTGGCTGACTTTGGAAAAAATGTATAACTCAACAGGGGTTTATAAGATGGGTTGTACGTGTCATCACAAAGTAATGAAACGTTTCGAGAAAACCCCACACATGTTGCCACAAAAAAATAGTTTTCCAAGGACATATATTAGAGATAATGTGTGTAATTAAGCCAAAGAATTGAACTATATACTGAGAAAAAGAGAAAAGAAATACCTTTGGACTATCATCAACACCATTTGCATTTTTTGTAGTAGATTGCACTGTTTGAGAAGTTAATATATTTGTATCTCCTTCAAAGGGGCAATTAAGTTGATATCAATTTATATATTAGTACTGACGTAAAATTATCACATAAATGATTAGTGGCGGACTTACCTAGCCGCGACCTGGAACTCAACCCAGGTTAAATTTGAAGTCAAAATTTATGGGTATTAATTGTAGTAAAAAAGAAAATAGGACATTTTTTTCCTGCATTTTGGTTAGGGTAGCCATATTACCAAAGCAATGTTCTTTTTACCAGATGATAAACTGCTTTGAGAAATTGTATAGTATGTTTATAAAGTTGTACATTAGTCTAGTAATATCAAAAATTACTTTGGCAGTAACGCGACCCTTGGATTATATATATATATAGAGGGAGTAGTTCTCTTGAGTCCTGACTTAAAATCACCTATTTAGTTGGAGTTTTTAACTTGTTACATTAAAATTTACTTTTAAATATAACTTTTTAAAATTGATTTGTATACGGTATATTATTTTTAAAATTTTACAAAAAATATTTTTGATTCATTTCTTAAAGGTTTTCTAAAATATAAAAAAAATTAACAAAAAATAATATTTTTACTTGAATGAAAACTAATTTTAAAATATGTGAACTAAACACGATTTTTTTTAAAAAAAATATACCCAAAATATTTTTAAAAAACTCAACCAAACAACACCTTAAGGACTCGTTTGGTTCGAGCTTTTGAGGATTCTTGGAATCCTAAATTCCATTCCATGAGGATTATTTTGTTTGGTTGGAGTTTTAGGTAGGAATTTAGGATTCCTAGGAATCCTAAATTCCCATTTTGCCAAAATTATTCCCTTATAAATTGGGAGGAATCTTGATTCCAAATTGAAATCCTTTTTTTTTTTGTCCAAAAAATGGTTTTTTTTTCCAAAAAATGAAAAAAATAAGTTTTCCCAAAAAATGAAAAAAAACAATTCCAGAAAATTTTTAAAAATATTTTTTTCCCAGAAAGTGAAAAAAAAATTTCCCAAAAAATGAAAAATATTATTTTTTTCCCAGAAAAAAAATAATATTTTTTCCCCAGAAAGTGAAAAAAAAAATTTTTTTCCCAAAAAACGAAAAAAATTATTTTTCCCCAGAAAATGAAAAAAAAATCCAAAAAATAAAAAAAAAAAATTTGCCGAGTTCATTCCTAAAACTCCAACCAAACGAGCATTAATGGAATCCAATAAAGGATGCCAGGAATAAAGGTTTCCTGGCATCTAGAATGCCAATTCCATTCCTAAAGCTCGAACCAAACGAGCCCTAAAAGACTATATTAGTCCATCCTTTTTCCAATTAATCCTTGCTCTTATGTATCACATCAATATACTAGTATAACTGCAATTTTATGTATTATATATTGGTTATACATGTTGCCAAAACATTTTTTTTTTGTCAATGTATAGTACTACTTTGAAAAGTTGTATTGTATGCTTGTAACATTGTACATTACTCTGGCAATACGCATAATTGCTTTGGCAATAGTACCACACTATATATACAAGGATAAAGAGCTAGAAATAAACTGATAAAAGTTTCGTACATTAAGGATCCATTTAATATCAAGATGGAAAATGATAGAAAAACAATTGATTTGTTTGAAAAATTGTTTGAAGAAGATCTATTAATTAAAATGAGAATGAGATGACGACCATCTCACCGCATTAACTTATTCTGAAACTTCTCACAAGTTAAAATCAATTGCGTGTGTTTCCTAATATTTTCCATCTTGTTATCAAACGTAGCTAGGTTTGTAAAAGTTTAGCTTGGGTAGAATCTCCTTTCTTATGAAGAATAAATTTTATTTTATTTTTGAAAAAAGGCGTAATAGTTTACGTGGCTTAGCAATATGTTCATGTTAGGTGTCTTAATTTTTCTTGGAAACCGAAAGCATATTTAGTGTAGAGTTGTTGAATTATGTGGAATTTGGGAAAAAATTAGGTTGAACCAAGTTGTACCATAAAAATCAGTTCCACGGAAAATTATTCACTTAAACACCACTAATTAAGGACGAGTATTTTCTTCTGAAAAGAAATATTATCTAACTTTAAACATACCCTAAAATTTCAAACTATGCTTTTTTAGATTTGAGCTGCATGAAGGGTCCATTTCGTTCAAACAAACATTTTCATAGAATAAATGAAAGAAACACAATCTAATAGTCTATTGACATAGATTTTATTACAAACACATGAAAAGTAGACAAGAAAAGATGAAAAAAAGGAAAAAGAACACTGCGACGTAACTAGTCTCAGCTTCAAATTCATTTTATGGAGAAATGACAGAGCGCACAGTTTGTACGACAGTTAGGATGAGAAGTATAACCGCAGCAACAGAAATTCTAGACCATGGATTACTAAAATAATCTTGTCTCAGCATTTGCTTCCAGCTGTACCTAGTGTCAATATGACCACCTGCTTGACTTGCTAAGAGAATATCATTTCCCACGATTCGAATCGATTGAAGAAGGCAAAGGAAGGGTTAGATGTAAATTCAGCGCAAACAGCTACAAGAGGCCGAAGTTAAGTTTGTAAAGGCCAATCGTGCAGGTATGCCATTATTGGATATAAAATTTAGTGGTGAAGACGGCATTTTAGCAATTCTGCAGTTAATTGTCAACGAGTGGTCAAAAACATTTTACATAAATGTGATAGCTCTACTATATCCATTCAAATCATTACAACGACCAGAAAGATAGAATTCCCCATTACTTGGAATATCTTTACATAGATTTGCAAAAAGGCTTCTTACTTGTTCCTGGTCACCAAGCGAATTCTCAATGATATGATGATCAACAAGTACATCCACGTCTTTGTCAGTTTTTACGAGGCTCTCCATGAAGATGAAATAGCTGCAGGCATAGTGACCTCTTTTGGGATTTGCTCGCTCGAAAGCTATCACATTTAGGTAAAATGTTTCCGACCACTCGTTGACAATTAATTGCGGAATTGCCAGAGTGCCGTCTTCACCACTAAATTTTATATCCAATAATGGCATACCTGCACGATTGGCCTTTACAAAACTGAATTTACATCAGACCATTCCTTTGCCTTCTTCAATCGTTTCTAATCGTGGGAAATGATATTCTCTTAGCAAGTCAAGCAGGTGGTCATATCGACAATATATCTTCAGGTGCAAAGGTAACCATATTTCCTACATCTTGGAAGTAGTTGTGTATCAATTCATGCAAATGCTTAACATCATTCCGCACACTTAAAAACTCGTCGAGATTGTATTCATGACATGGGATTTGATTCTCATGCAAAATCAAGTCGTGCAGTATGTCGCGGTTTATCCACGGATTAGTAAATATTTTTTCCTCAGGCAGAAATTGATAATCTAGGAAGAGCTCAACCATAAATATGGAGTCCTTCATGATCATTTCCGCAAAAACTTGATCGCTGATAGTGTTGGCTGCCCCATCTCTATAATGATCGTGCCGGCATCCGTCTCCATGTTTGACTGCTAATGAAGCAATACCATCTGCATTAACTCCCGACACCTGCATATATCTATACAGGCACTTATTTTTATAAACAATAAACTTAGAATGTAGCCTTTCGTAATGAAGAGGGCCGATTGAAACTACTCGAGGACTGCATGCATCTTCATTTAGTGTGCGACGGTTTCCGGGAACTTTTTTCAATATTAATAGGCGTGAAATTACAAAGGAATCTTGAACGTGCTTCATCTTTTTGCATAGATGAGATGGTACTTTCTATATCTCTCGCTATTGCTACCGACGGCAGATTATTTCTATTGTCTCATGCATTTTTGAAAAACATGTTTAACTCAATAAGGGTTTATAAGATGGGTTTGTACGTGTCATCACTTAGTAACGAAACCTTTTGAGAAAACCTCACACCTGTTGCAACAAGAAATAGTTTTCCAATAAAATATATTAGAGAGAATGTGTGTAATTGAGCCAAAGAATTGAACTATATAGAGAGAGAAAGGGAAGATAGATACCTTTTGGACAATCATCAACACCATTTGCATTTGTTCTAGCTGATTGTTTGAGATGTTAATTTGTATCTCCTTCAAAGGAGTAATTAAGTTGATATCAATATATTAGTAGTTGACGAAAAAATATCACGTTCTTAAATGAACAATGGTGGACTTACCTAGGGGCAACCCAGGTAAAATTTTAAGTAAAAATATATGGGTATTAATTGTTCTGAAAAAGAAAATAGGGCCTTTTTTTTTTCTTGCATTTTGGTTAGGATAGCCATATTGCCAAAGCAATATCCTCTTTACCAGAGCATAAAACTGCTTTGGGAAGTTGTACTGCATGCTTCTAAAGTTGTACATTAGGTAATATAGATAATTACTTTGGCAATAATGTAACCCTTTGATTATATATATACAGTAGTTCTCTTGACTTAACTTTAAGGGAAAAAAATACAAGGGTATGCACAGCGAAAAGAATAGACTTTTCATGTATTTTGGTATTGGAATAAACAAACAAGAAGGTGTAGAATGCTTGATGTGTGTAATATTATAGTTGGTAATTCTTGATTCTTATATTGTATTTAAAAATATTTTAAGGTGAAGTACATGATAAATTTTGTTGAAATGATTAAGTTGCATGTAAGTGTTTCTAGAGTAAAAATTTTACAAGTCTAAATCAATCTGATTAAAACAATATTTATTTATTTTTGTCTAAATTAAAAATTGTTATTTTTATGATTTTAAATATGTACCGCTAAGTGTTTCTCCCACTTAATTGAGATACAATTATACATAATAACGACATTAGAATTTAAGAATATAGAGTTTCTCAAGTACATACAACAAAATTGACATTAAATTATTAGTTAATAGAGAGTGATAGACTTATGTAGAGGCAAGTAGGGCTAAAAAAACAAATATAGGGCATACACACTAGTAATATAATTTGGACCTTTGTTTTTGCATTTGGGTATATATAGGAAATTAAGAAATACGCTATCATATCTCTCTTGCATTCTGTGTGTTAGGAGATATTATATAATTATATTCTCAAGTTCTGCAAATCTCTGAAGCGCTATATATTGGGATGAAATATTCGTTTTTGGATAGAAAATTCATGTGCCAGATAGATTTTCTCTTCAAAAAATTGACGAACATTCAATTTTAGATGAATGTGTAATTAGGCTCCAATTTTGAGGACTAAAATATACAAATTGGAACATTTAGGGATCAAAGTGAGACAACAAATAAATTTTAAGAATGTCAAATAAAAAATAAATAAATTATGTTAGTGGTAATCGTTAACTAAGCCTCCACTAGCTTAAATTCAAAGTTGCACAACCATTAATGATAATAATTGCCGATTAATTAACATATTGGGTTTGTATATCCTTATTAAAATTCTTCAAAGGTTACATCATTAATATATATATATATATATATATGAAATAAAAAACCCGCAAAATTAAAGTCCTAGTGTGAACTATATGTTTCACATGTGTGTGTTAACAACAATATCAAATTACCAATGAAATTGCATAAAAGTTAAACAAATAGCTCAATGAATAATTTAACTTAATAATTAAATCAATACAAATGTACCTGAATAGTTTCACTTGTGAAAGGATCCTCTCTTTGCAAGTCTTACCTACACAACAGACTTGGTACACTTTATATTGAAGTTATAAGCATAATATTTTATTCTTACACCCTGTCCCAAGAATAGTATTTGTACATTATACTTTAATACTTTATTTAAAGTAAAGATGATAAATCATTTTTTTTTATTTGAAGCCTTGTGAAAAGAGATAGAGATAGCCAAAGAATAATACTTCCGTAATATTCACAATTTAATTAAAAAATATAGGTAATTAATATGAAAATTTATATAATTTCTGTCAAAGTAAACTGCAAGGGTGAATCCAGAATTTTTTAGTTGAGTGGGCTATCTTTAAGTTAAAATTATGTCAATGATTGACTAATATTAAGGCACATGACATACATATTATGTGTTTATCTTTTAAACAATAAAAAATTAAAGTAACATGTAATATGCTTAATATTCTCATATGGTAATATGACGAATATAATCTATTTAACATTTCCATATCGATAAGAACACTTGCATTCAAAAAATCTTTTATCTAGATGACTATATACATATATATGAATAAAATAATTTTCTTGCTGCTCAAATGAGATGTAAGGAAGATATAATTGTAGACATATTATATGTATACACTAATCGCGTTACAATATGTCTCCGTGTCAAGAGAATATGTAACGACCCGGTCGCACCTCAGTACGATATTGTCCGCTCTGGGTAGTGTCCTAGACAGGCCTTAGCCCCAGGACATCTACCCTCACGGCTTTGTTTCTGGGAGCTCACGACCAGCTTCCCAGGGGGTCACCCATCCTGGGATTTCTCTGGTCCAAGCACGCTTAACTTCGGAGTTCTCATGGGATCCGAAGCCAGTGAGCTACCCAAAAGGCCTCGTACTTAATTAGCGACCATATCTTACTTATATGGGTCTCCAAGGATCCCCCAACTTCCGGTGTGGGATGCCCCCTTTGAGCTACCATTCCTCCACACAAGGGAGTACTCATCGCTCGAGCTACCATTCCTCCACACAAAGGAGTACTCATCACTCAGGGCGTCACATCCTTCCCCCCAAGGGAATCGACGTCCTCGTCGACACACCGTACTCTGTGGAGTCTGCTCTGATACCATTTGTAACGACCCGGTCGCACCTCAGTACGATATTGTCCGCTCTGGGTAGCGTCCTAGACAGGCCTTAGCCCCAGGACATCTACCCTCACGGCTTTGTTTCTGGGAGCTCACGACCAGCTTCCCAGGGGGTCACCCATCCTGGGATTTCTCTGGTCCAAGCACGCTTAACTTCGGAGTTCTCATGGGATCCGAAGCCAGTGAGCTACCCAAAAGGCCTCGTACTTAATTAGCGACCATATCTTACTTATATGGGTCTCCAAGGATCCCCCAACTTCCGGTGTGGGATGCCCCCTTTGAGCTACCATTCCTCCACACAAGGGAGTACTCATCGCTCGAGCTACCATTCCTCCACACAAAGGAGTACTCATCACTCAGGGCGTCACATCCTTCCCCCAAGGGAATCGACGTCCTCGTCGACACACCGTACTCTGTGGAGTCTGCTCTGATACCATTTGTAACGACCCGGTCGCACCTCAGTACGATATTGTCCGCTCTGGGTAGCGTCCTAGACAGGCCTTAGCCCCAGGACATCTACCCTCACGGCTTTGTTTCTGGGAGCTCACGACCAGCTTCCCAGGGGGTCACCCATCCTGGGATTTCTCTGGTCCAAGCACGCTTAACTTCGGAGTTCTCATGGGATCCGAAGCCAGTGAGCTACCCAAAAGGCCTCGTACTTAATTAGCGACCATATCTTACTTATATGGGTCTCCAAGGATCCCCCAACTTCCGGTGTGGGATGCCCCCTTTGAGCTACCATTCCTCCACACAAGGGAGTACTCATCGCTCGAGCTACCATTCTTCCACACAAAGGAGTACTCATCACTCAGGGCGTCACAGAATATGTTTAATTACTGCACATTGTAATATGTCTACGTACCTTAAAAGGTGGCTAGTAAATGGTAGTCATAGATGTATCTGTTATAAACCCTGATACAAAACCCACAAGAAAGCAGGGTGCAGTGATGGGGCAGGGGCAGTAGTGATAAAGGAAGGCTGGGGGTGAACCTGGGGGGACAGGGTGGGTTTCAGTACAGGGAAAATTTTTGAAAAACCCAGTAGCACTTGTTAAAAAAAATCAAGAAGAAGAAGAAAAAGAGTTAGTAGAAGCCCATTCTTTTGCTAAATTTTAGCCCAACTCAAATATTATAAGCCCACTAATCTATAACTCTATTAGGGGTGAGCGTCAATCCAGTAGGGGTGCTAATCAAATTGGTAATTTGCAACGAGCTGGAGTTACTCGGTGGAGCTCACATAATGGGTCTGTTAAAAGCATGATTGACATGTATGGTGCATCTTGCGAAGTTGTTATAAATCTTGAGATATGTGCAAATCCACAAATAAGGAGACAAGCATGATCGACATGTATGATGCATCTTGCCAAGCTTTGCAACGTAAACCTCAAGATATTGTGAATGCAATGAAATTAGTCTTAACAACAAAAAATCTTTTCCAACAATTTAAAGAAGATGATTGGGACAATTTGCTTACACATGTGTTGTTATTTTGCACTAGGAACAATATTGATGTAGTGAATATGAGTTTTCCATACAAAGAGCGCACAAGTTGTCATTGCCAACAACGTGATCAAATTATGATTGAACATCACTACCACAATAGTTGTTAAATTCATGGAGTTGGAACTTATATTTAATGATTTCGTAATGGAACATCTAACTCTTAGCGTAGCTTTGGATCCTAGTGACTCTTTTGGATAATTTGACAAGGACAAGATTGCTCCAAAATTCTATCCAATTGATTTCATTACTTAAGACGTTCATGTATTGAGATCTCAACTGATGCATTACAAGCTTGATGTTGTTTGTAATCCCGAGTTTTATAAGCTTTCTACTCTTGTTGAGTTATTTCGAGAACTAGTTGTGAGAATAATATTGGACGATTATATTATACTTGACAGATTAATTCGTCTTGTATTGACCTTTTATATTATATGGCAAGTATAGAAAGAGCATTTTCTAATATGACTAACATCAAAATAGATATATGCAACTCAATGGGGGATGTAGTTTTTGCCGATTGCATGTTGTTGAATATAGAGCGAGGCCTCAGCTTGAAAATTGATTTAGAGTTTGTAATAGACGAATTCGAATCATTAAAAACTCGTCGAAATCAAATTTGTTAGATACTTTTTGGTATATATGAACTCAAATATTTAAATTATGCTCTTAATTAAATTTTATTTTCACTGTATTGTTATACTTTCGATTTATTTGTTTGTTACTATTAGCTCACTTCTCGAAAAAATCTTGAATCAGCCTCTAGCTAGACGACTACAGAGCTGAGGAGCAATGGCGCAGCTATTAGGTATTCGTGGCTGATCTAAGGTTCTACCATATGCCACGGAGGTGTCTGTTAGTCAACTCTAATTACAATATACACATGGGTTTTCACACCAATTCCAATAAGAGATTGATGTTCACACTTCACAACTAAAAGGTAATTACTTATTCAAGAATGAATATATATACATATACAGAAAAAAAATTATACAGATCGGGTCGTATGGACAGGGACCTTTAGCGACGGTTTTTGGTCGCTAAAAATATATCCCCAATGTATTTGCAATGAAAAATTGTCGCTAAAGTCTCGATCCATATGAGAAATATACTGTATACGTGTATATATATATAGCATCATCTCCCTCGGTAATTCATGAATGATTTTGAGACAATTAGTGCATAAGGACTATTACTCTGTACATCCATAGTTATTGTTGTCTTCTAAGGCGTGGGCTGCTTTTGAAGAAATTATTAGTTAACAGTAAATTAATTATTGAGTTTGGCTTTTAAAGTGTTGACATGTTAGGCACTATTATACTTAAGGGTAACTAAAATCTACCATTTATATAATAAGGGGTATATATGTTGGTCAAGTAGTAGGTAACTTTCTTCGTTTGTAAGATTAAAGAATAGACTTAGACATCTTTTAATTTAATTTTTTTTTTTTTAAAAAGAGGGGTACATTCAATCTTCATTTAAGACATTTCAATAAGAAGTAACAAAGTAGTACTAAAGATTAAATTGACCAAAAATATTAATATTAGCACTAATCTCCTATTTAGTTGGAGTTTTTAAATGGTTAATTTAAAATTTACTTTTAAGTATAACTTTTTAAAATTGTTTTTTAAATTGATTTCTATACGGTATATTATTTTTAAAATTTTACAAAAAATATAATTTTGATTTTTTATTCATTTCTTAAATTTTTTCTAAAATATAAAAAAAATTAACAAAAAAGAATATTTTTACTTGAATGAAAATTTTAAAATATGTGAACTAAACACGATTTTTTCAAAAAAGAAATACCCAAAATATTTTTTAAAAACTCAACCAAACAACACCTTAAAAGACTATATTAGTTCGTCCTTTTTCCAATTGATCCTAGCTCTTATGTATCACATCAAATATACTAGTATAACTGCAATTCTGTGTATAATATATAGGTTAGACATATTGCCAAAATAATTAATTATCTTTTTGTCAGAGTATAGTACTGCTTTAAAAAGTTGTACTGTATGCGTGAGAACCCGCGTTTTCGACGTAGGATCCCCGTTGGCGGCGATTCCTCCAGTTTTCTGATTAATTTGAAAAACGGTTTATTTTATCAGTAGAGAAAATGTGATGGTTTGTAAAGGAAAATCAGAGTCGCCAGTTTGTTTTACTAAACAAACAAAAGTCTATGTACAAGAGAAATATTTATGAATTAAGCAATCTCTTAAACATAATTATTGCAAAACCACTTGATTCAAGGATTAAGTTACGAATCGAGAAGGTATTAGGCACCCAATTCGCCATTTCGGTCTCTAAGTAGGATATGCGTAAAATTATAATCAAACATTTGCATGCTTATTGATGTTTATCGCATATCGATCCATAACTTTAGAAAAAAAAATGGGATATTGAGGTGGGGATAGAAACTATGTGCTTCGTATTTCGCCATGAAATTTTAGAAATCAGTGTGTGTGTGTGTGTGATTTGAAAGATATTTTGATAATAATAGATAACAAAATAGGTGCTTTTGGAAAGATTTAGGATTTTTCGAAAGCTAATTTGATTTGGAATCGAATATCCGGCAATTCTTGAGATTCGTTCGTCAATAATGTACCACAATTTAATAACTTAAACCTACATTAACGAATTCAATACTCTCATATTAGATATTTAGATAAGCACCGCGATTTATAGATTAAATCGGATATAAACGTGTATTGATTTTCTTCATATACTGAGACTGATAAAATCGGAATTTTATAAAATTGACTGATAAAATAAGTTTAAAAAAAGGTTACAACTCGTTTCACGCCTTTGATCTTGAAAACGGAGTTTAAATATGAAATCTAGACTGATTTTGAGATAAATAGCAATTTTTACATGCGATTGATCAATTATAACTAATAAAATAAAGACAGATAAAAAATTAAAGCCGGACTGCTATAAAAAATACCTGAGAGTCTTGAAAATAGTATTATACTATTTTTGAGTATTGTTCCCGAAGTCCCATAATTGACTGATGCCTTAAATAGGGTTTATGCATGTGTATTTATATATGTATATAATTGATGGGATGGACTAGGAAATGTTTGTTTTGTGGACAAATTATATCTATCCTGCAACATTTTTTTTTCAATTTCGGCCAAACGACAATCTGATTGATCCAATTTTTTAGTATGTTGTTACACATGATAAAACCTACCAACTAACCAAATTTTAGATTTTTTGGACATAGTGAAGGCCTCCGTTTGATTTTCCGAGATGAACTCCCAGTTTTTTGAATTCCTGGGAATCCAGCTGTTAGATCGAGCTGATTTTTGAGTATGTTACTCCCTGTGGTATTATTTACCAACCCACAAAATTTCAGAATGATTAGAAGTTGGGAAGTACCAATACAAAAAAATCAGCAAAAAGAAGTGCTGAAAATGTTTGTCTGCAAGCCATATTCAGAATTCCTGTCAAACTGTGCATTGGATCGATATTATTTTTTAGTATGTTAATACCCATAATAAAACCTGTCTTTTGACCAAATTTATGATCAATTGGACTTTGGGGAGGTTCACTTTTGATTACCCGAATTAAACTCCTGGTTTTCTAAATTTATGGGGATCTGGCCTTCAGATCGAGATCATTTTTTAGTATGTTTCTCCTTGTGGAAATACCTAATAATACCCAAAGTTTGAGGATGATTAGAAATTTATAACTCTCCTTTCACAAGTTTTCAAAGAATTTGACGGTTTTCGGTTTCAGCAGTTTTTGGTAATTCTCGTAACTTCTTGTCTGGGTGTCCTTTTGGCTTCCTTCTTTGACCTGTATCACATGGAGATAGTATGTATGCATCTAGGAATGCTCGTGCATGCATGCTTGTTCATTTTCCTAGAGAGCGGGATTGTTGCGAGGGTCGCAAAATGAGGAGTCCACAATATATTTATAAAGTTGTACATTACTATGGCAATAAGCATAATTGCTTTGGAAATAGTACCACCCTATATATACATGGATAAAGAGCTAGAAACAAATTGATAAAAATTTTGTAAATTAAGGCTCCATTTAATTACAAGATGGAAAATTATAGAAAAACAATTGGTTTGTTTGAAAAATTGTTTGAAGAAGATCCACTCATAAAAATGAGTACGAGATGGAGAGCATCTAGCCACATTAACTTATTCTGAAACTTCTCATAAGTTAAAATCAATTGCATGTGTTTCCTAATGTTAAAATATATTGTATTTATCTCTTGTTATATTAGTTGTTTAGGTATTTATCTCTCATTGCATTTATCTCTTTGCGGTTTTGGTCTTTATCTCTTAGTTATTTATCTTTTATCTGCATGAAAACCCTAGCTAGAACTTCCTATAAATAGAGGGCCCTTGTATCATTATAATTCAATTCGAAATATATATTGAATTCTCTCTCTTTTTTCCTATTCTCAACAGCACTACAAGAAAACTGGATTTTAGTGACTAATTTTTTTACGAAAACTATGATTTACTCAATAAATGTCGCTTGTAGTGTCAAATTTTCAACAATTTTTTTTATTTTATCGCTGAAAAGTTAATTAGTGTTAAACTCTTTTGCGAGAAAACAATTTTCTCGCTTGAAGCTTAGTATTATTGAGTAAATTTTCTTACTCGATAAAAGTCTATTGTTAAAAATTTTCTACCAATATTTTGTTACTTTTAGTGAGTAATTTTAATGTTTGTCGAAAAACTGAAAAAATAGATTATAAAAAATAAGGCTTTTTTACCGAGCAATTAGAATATTCTCGCTAATGGATATTTAAGAGAAATTTATTTGTTACTAATTTGTTGATATTTTTGGCGCAAAAACTTTTCCCTTTTTTTCTGGCTTTATTCTAATTTAGGGAAATTATAATTTATACTAGCACAAAACTACGTCGTTTTTTGCTAGGGCGTTATATCTCTCACCATTATCCTCCTTCCCTCATCGTAACCATTGCATGACCGGCGTAGTAGCTTTGTCACTGCCTTTCCATCTCCATTGCCTAAAAACCCTGGTACCACCACCGCTCCATTTCCACCGCCATAAAACCCTTGTATCACCGCCTCACCATCGATCTCCACCGCCTCTTCCACCATTACTGTATTGATAGATTTGTACTGAAGTACCTTTTATCCACCTTTTCATATTACTACATCTGGAAATATAAGATCTATTAATTAAAAATATATTACATAAATCTATAACCATTTTCTCCTAATTTTTATGTTAATTTAAAGATTTATCTTTACTAAGAAATATAATGTGCTTGTTTGTGTGTCTGTATATAGAGAGAGATAGAGAAGTAGAGAGAAGTAGAGGGAGATTATGTTGTTCCGAAAGGAAATCAGGAGATTTCGAGAATTGAAAGAGAGAAGTGAATGAAACCTAATGTCGTGGAGTCGAAGCGGTAATAAAAAAGAGACGAAGCACAAAACACGTGTATATTGCACATCATGTACATTCAACCGACATCCCCTAAATGTATTATTATTTTTATTATTATTATTATATGTGTATTAGTGTTAAGCACACGGGTGAGATAATATATATATATATATGTATTAATTAAAATTTTATAATTACAAAATATTAATATTCTTTGTAACTGGAACAGATCTTTCTAGAATTTCATAATTGACTTTCTCCCAGCTCCTCCTTCAATTTGAAGTGGAGTTAAAAATAGAATTCTATGATTATGGAATTCAACATGATTTATGGATCCTAGATTTAGTTTCAGTTATTATTTCTTGATTGTTGGTTCTATGTTTATTTCCTTTTTTTTTCTCCATTTTCTGAATTATAAACCTAACCTCAGTAAAAATGCATATGGTTTAGTAACAAAATGTCTATGGCAATGTTCGTAAGCGAATGCAACAATCACTTCTTTGTTATGTCATCATTTTCTATTTTGGCTTTTTGAAGTGGACACAAGACATAAAAGCTATAAGTCTATGACAAAAAAAAGTCATTACCTGCTTCATAAGAAAAGTAAATGTGTCCCTAGGCATGCCAAACTCAAGTGTTGCCATTTCAGTAGCAGCCTAAAGAATGTATATACAAATGGTACCTTTTGATAAAAAAATGGAGAATTATTGGAAGAACGATTAGAAGTTGGAAAATAAAATGATTGATTTGGTGAAATGTTCTGCATCTTTTCCTCTTTTTTGATGAAATTTTTTTCTCACCCATCCCCAATGAATTGGACTCCATGGAAAAATAGAAAATAATAGAACATATCACAAAATAACTCTCTCCTTTTCCAACTTCTTAAAAAAATTACTAGTCTTTTATTGTTTTCAAACATTTTCCAACTATTTTATCAAACGCACCACCATATAGACAATACATACACAAGGATGAATCATCTTTATTGCTGATATCATTTTATGCCCCCACGAGTCCATGGTGTCTTTCCATTTAGGAAATCTCTCAGGTATGACGGGCTTAGAATTCAATTCTTAGTTAGTGTACACATTAATAATAGTCATTAAAATGTTTTAATGTTAGAAAAAGAGAAATATGTTAAACCTAAAAACAGTATCAACTCTCCACATGTATCGCCACTTAAGATCGGGTCCTGTGGGAGTGGATGGTGATAAGTGCCCAAAATTGTTAATTAAACCCGCAAATAATATTTTGTTAGTATATAATTAATGCTTAAATTATGGAGGATTAATATTTATTTTGTCTTTTTGTAGGAAAGAAGAAAATTATAATAAAAAGCCTAAAAAGGTGGAAGAAGTCTACTGAAGGTCAAAAAGAAGATAAAGAAGAAAGAATATTCCAATTCAATATTCTCTCCTAATTTGAATAGAACTCCTTATTCCCTCTCTTAATTAGAATCCTAATTGATCTCAAAGTTTTTATTTTCTCTACAATTCTAGTTTCCTAAACCTTGTAAACTTCTATTTTTTATTCCTATATATAAATCCATTCTCTACACCTAAAGATATAGAAAAAAAATATAGAGAAAATAGATAGGAAAAATAGATAGAATATAGATATTATTAGAGAGTTATAGAGAGATAAAATCCTCTATACTAGTTGTCGTGCGGCCGAAGTATTGAAGGAGAAGAAGTGGAGAGCGTAAAGCCATGCGGTACACGCTTGTTCGAGCATCATAAACAGGGACGCTTTCTAATTTTTTATAGTTTGTATTTAAGTACTTTAATTTTAATAATGAATTATTATTTTGTTTTAATGTGTTATTTTTTTAATATGCTTGGCTAAATTATCTCCCAAAGGGGAGGGATGAAACCGCCATGGATGTAATGGGCTTAATTTAATTATAATTGATTTTTAATTATTCGTCCCGAATTAAAATAGATTTTGAAATTACCATTACTATAACGTGTGTTTTCTTTCTAGTACTTTAATTGTTTTTAAAATAAAAGAAGGATCTCTTGTGATCACCAATTTGGGGGATACATGCGATGCCTATTTTTATTTACATTAGTTTTAAAGAAAGAATGATGGTGAATTCAAATTTGTTTATATAGTAGGGATGAATGTTAAAAATATAATTAGATATTTTTTTGTTTATATCCATGGTGGCGGATTCTCTTTCCTTGGGATTTTCTATTATTGATTACTTGCTTCTTGATTTAATTTAATTAGTTTAGTTTCTTAGTTTAGATAATTTCAAAATCAAAATTTAAAAACTGTTTTAATTTGGTTCCTGAAATATTGGATTTAGACAAACTCTCCTACTTTTAAGGAATTAGCTTGGATTTGGATTGACTCCTACTTATATGCTATACTAATTTAATTATTTCACATAAAGTAGGGTTTTTATTGCATTTAAGTGTGGAATTAAGCAACGATAAATTAATTTTAAAAAATTCCCCTTAAATCATTGGCGCCGTTGCCGATTTCAAGTTTCATAATTTTCAAGGAAGTTTGAACAAATCTTATATATTCTTTTAGACACTCTCCCTCCCTCCCTCCCTATTTCTGAAAAAAAAAACAGAAAGTTCAGAAACAAAAAAAAAAAAAAAAAAAAAAAAAAAAAAAAAAAAAAAAAACAGTTTTATTATTATTTTCGTTTTCTGTTTTTACTTCAAAAGCTAAATCTGAAAAAAAAATAAAAAATTCTCCGAGCTCTATTTTCTTAAGTGTTCTGTTTGCGTGATTTTACTTTGCAGAAAAAAAAAAAGTTTTATTAATTTAATTATTTCCTTGATTTCTTTTTGGCTAAAAAACAAAAGGAGGAAGCTGGGTTTAAGGAGAGACCTTTTTGGAAACAGCGCACAATTCTGAAAATTCACTTTTCTTTTTATAGCTAAAGCTACTGCATTGGTTGGGCCTCTATAATACTATTAATTAAAAAAAAATTTGTGCTCGGTTTTCTTAATTAAGAAAAAAAGAAAAAAAAATATTGGTAACCGTCCATTGTTGTTTATTTGAGCCACTGTTTGAAGACTTCTTGTCTAAGGAGACCTCTCAATTGTTGGCCCTCCTTCATCATAATAATTGAAGTGCTCGGCTTTCCTATAAAAAAAATTTATTCTGAAAAAAAAAAAAGTTTTTTTTTTATTATTATTTTCGTTTTCTGTTTTATGTTAAAAGTTCAATCTGAAAAAAACAATTCTTTTGAAAAAAAAAAGAAAGAAAGTATTTCCTTCCTTATTTTATTTCATTTGTTTTAGGTTATCTCTTGCCTTTAGGTTAGATAACTTAGACGCTTTGCACTTAGGCCCCTCTTTTATTTATTTTTATTTTATTTTATTTGTGCATATTTAATTTAGCATTTGCATTAATATATTAGTTAAGGGCAACTTTCCTATCAAGATAAGGATTGGATTTCATCACCAATTCTTGCCCACCTAGGTTAAAAACCACCATGTACTTGTTAAACCCGAGCCTTAAATTCATTTAATCTAAAATTAATTAAACAGTGCAAGATAATTGTTGCCCACTCCAGTGAGTACCTTTTTAATTTAGCAACGCCTAGGTAAGTTCTGTCAAAACGGCAGCTTGCTGTCGAAGGTCGCTGGATTTTAAGTGGGACCATTTGTGACCCCTCCAGTATTTTCTGGGAACTTAACCGGTTGCTAGATTGGAAGCCTTAACTGGTAAGCTTACAATTTTCTCGATAAGAATAGGATAAGCCTAGCTCATTAATTATATTAAAATTCTCAGCCCTCACTAAATTCATTGCTTAATTAGATTGCCTTTAGAATTTGCTTGCAACTAGGATTTTGCATAGTTTATGCAACTTAGAAGTGGTCGAATAATTAGAAGACAATTAATCTTTCCACCTCAAAATCTCACAATGGCTAATAATCGTACATTAAATGACTATTTCGCTCCTGTCACCGCTGAGCATCCTATGTGCATCACCCTTCCAACCACTAATGCAGCTCAATTCGAAATTAGGCATGCTACCATTAATATGCTACCTAAGTTCCATGGCCTTGATAGTGAACAACCATACATTCACTTAGGGAAATTCCTTACAATTTGTAGCACCTTTAAGAACCAAAACCTAGATGATGATGGTGTCAAGCTTAGATTATTTCCTTTATCCTTAGAAGATAAGGCAGCCTCGTGGTTGAACTCTCTTCCTCTTAATTCAATCACAACATGGGAACACCTAGCTAGGAAGTTTATGTCAAAATTTTACCCAATGCAAAAGAATGAATCAATGAGAGATGCTATTAGCATATTTAGAGGTAAAGTAGATGAGGAATTCCATGAGACATGGGAGCGTTTTCATGATTTATTAATCAAATGTCCATACCATAGTTTTGATAAAGCGAGTCTTGTCCATTTCTTCTATAAGGGTCTTTCCCCAATGAATCGTACAATGATTGAATCAATGCACAAAGGGAAATTCAAAGACCAAACTCCTGATCAGGCCTATACATTTTTAGAGGAATTAGCTGAGAGTGCACAAAACTGGAATAGTAGTAGCGAATACATGTCCCGTAATGAATATACTTCAGTTAAGAAACCCGGCATGTATGAAGTTAAAACTGACCCAGACCTAAAATCTGTCATGGATAATCTAGCTACTGGTGTTCAAAACTTAAGTAAGAAATTTGATGCATTTTCTATCTCGACTAGAAATAACCCGAGCCAAGTTTTAAATGTCAGTAACCCATGTGGGTTGTGCTCTAGCTTTGATCATACTACTCAAGCCTATCCTTTTTATTGCTCTGATTCTGATGCACAAGTGTGTGCATTTAATATTTTTGGCAAACCTACTACAAATACTTTTGGCAATAGATACCACCTTGATATACGATTTCACCCCAATTTTTCTTGGAGTCAAAATGTTTCTTCGCAACAACAAAACATATGTGGTCCACCAAGTTTTCAAGGTTCCCAAAATAGGCCAGTCCCTCAACAAGCTGGACCAATGGTCCCTCAACAACAGTTTTTCCAACATCAGGTCAACCCTAATAGGGAGTTAGTTCCTGACCCTATGCGAAATTACAATGCTCCAGTCCCATCTACTAATAATTCACTTAATATTGAAGACACTTTTAAAATGCTGGCCATGACCATAAATCAATCCACTCAACAAGCGAATCAAAGGATGCAAAAGTTAGAAAATAATATTGACATTTTAGCTAAGAGTCAACTTCAATTCCAACAAAATGTTCAGAGTCAATTAAGCCAACTCACCTCTGCCTTAGCTGAAAGACAAAAAGGTTCCCTACTAAGCCAACCTGAGCCAAATCCAAAAGGTAGAACAAACTTTAATGTAGGAGCTAATATGTCTAATTTAGAACATCAACCTGAACAGGCTAATGTTGTTAATGCACTTCAATCTGATGATACACTTAAACAACAACAAAAGCAAGAAAACATTGAGCTCCTAGATAAGTCACAACAAGCTGAGAAGAAAGAAAATGAAAATGAAGAAACTAAGACCAATTTACCTAAAACTAATAAAAATGATCAAGCTGTAGGTCTTAAGATTGACAGTACCCCAAAAGAAATGATTCCACGTGCTCCTTTTCCATCTAGACTAGTTAACAATAAAAAGGATTCTCAATACAGTGAAATTTTAGATGTTTTTCAAAATCTTCAAATCAATATTCCATTTCTTACTGTCATAAAACAAATTCCTTCTTATGCTAAATTTATTAAAGACTTAGTCAAAAGAAAAACTAGTGTTCCCAAAGAAGCTTTCATAGCTCAGCACTGTACCTCCTTCTTACAAAACCAAGCTGTGATTAAACACAAAGATCCGGGTAGTCCAACTGTCAAATGTAAGATAGGAGAAAATTTTGAGGAACAAACTCTATTAGATTTAGGAGCCAGTGTAAACCTACTTCCATATTCCGTTTATCAACAATTGGGGTTATGTGATTTGAAAAAAATCGACGTTAGGTTAAGTCTAGCGGACCGATCTATCAAAATTCCTAGGGGTATAATAGAAGATGTCATCGTAAAAGTTGCAGAATTTTATTATCCTGTCGATTTCATCGTCCTTGATACCCATCCTACCCAAAGTAAGCATATTCCTATCATCTTAGACCGACCTTTCTTAGCCACGGCTAATGCTCTAATAAATTGTCGAAATGGTAATATGACCTTAACATTTGGGAACATGAAGGTTGAGGTTAACGTTTTCAGTCTCATAAAACAACCCGGTGATGTTGAATCTGTAGAAGAACTTTGCCTTATAGAGTCATTCGTGTCATAAACATTTAATTCAACTCACCCAAAAGACCCTCTTCTCCATTGCTTAACATATTTCGAGTCCGACATAGGTGAAAATAACATCATTAATGAGGTTAATACCTTACTAGACTCTATTTCAGTACTCGAAACGTCGAATTACATCACTAAATTTGAACCATTACATTTGCCTGTGCCTCATAAGAAAGAAGCCCCTAAGTTAGAGTTAAAACCTTTACCCGAGAACTTGAAATACGCCTTCTTAGGTCCATTAAAAACTCTACCTGTAGTGGTTGCATCTGATTTAACTGTTAACCAGGAAGAAAAATTACTTAATGTTCTTAGGAAAAATAAAGAAGCTATAGGGTGGTCCATAGATGATATAAAAGGGATTAGTCCCTTAGTGGTTCAACATAGAATTCATTTAGAAGAAGATGTTAAACCTTCTAGGCAACCTCAGAGAAGACTTAACCCCAACATGAAAGAAGTAGTCCAAGCCGAGGTAATTAAACTTCTTGATGCAGGAATTATATATCCTATATCAGATAGTCAGTGGGTTAGCCCAGTTCAAGTAGTCCCGAAAAAGTCCAGAATCACAGTGGTACCAAACGAGAAAAATGAACTAATACCAACACGTGTCCAAACAGGATGGCAAGTGTGTATTGACTATCGAAAACTTAATAGTGTAACTAGGAAAGACAACTTTCCCTTGCCTTTTGTTAACCAAGTGTTAGAAAAAATTGCTGGCCAAGCCTTCTACTGTTTCTTAGATGGTTATTCCGGATATAATCAAATTCCAATTCACCCTGATGACCAAGATAAGACCACGTTCACTTGTCCATTTGGGATATTTGCTTATCGTCGTATGCCCTTTGGTCTTTGTAATGCCCCTGCTACATTTCAGCGATGCATGATGAGTCTCTTTAGTGACATGGTAGAAAAATTTCTTAAAGTTTTCATGGATGACTTCTCTGTATTTGGATCATCATTTGATCAGTGTTTACATCATATCGCTCTCGTCTTAAAACGTTGTCGTGAGACTAACCTAGTTCTTAACTGGGAGAAATGTCATTTTATGGTAAAGAGGGGTATTGTCCTAGGTCATTTAGTCTCTAGTAAGGGTTTAGAGGTTGACAAGGCAAAAATTGAACTTATTTCTAATCTACCTGTTCCTAAGTCAGTTAAAGATATTTGTGCTTCTTAGGTCATGCAGGTTTCTATAGACGTTTCATAAAAGATTTTAGCAAAATAGCAAGGCCCTTAACTAACTTATTAGGAAAGGATATCCCATTTATCTTTGATGATGCTTATCATTCTGCTTTGGAGAAATTAAAAATTGCTCTTACTACTGCACCCATTATTCAATCACCTAACTGGAATCTACCTTTTGAAATCATGTGTGATGCATCAGATTATGCCATAGGAGCTGTTTTAGGACAAAGAGTGGATAAGTTACCTTACGTAATTTATTATGCTAGTAAAACATTGAATGAGGCACAACAAAATTACTCCACCACATAGAAAGAATTGTTGGCTGTAGTCTTTTCTCTAGATAAGTTTCGCTCCTACCTAATAGGATCTAAAGTCATCATTTTTACTGATCATTCTGCTCTTCGACATCTTCTTTCAAAGAAAGATGTTAAGCCTTGTCTCATACAATGGATCCTCTTACTTCAAGAATTCGACCTTGAAATCCGTGAAAAAGCTGGAAAAGAAAATGTCATCGCTGACCATTTATCTCGTTTAGTGATTGAGTCCATAGGAGATTACATTCCAATTTCTGAAACCTTTCCTGATGAACAATTACTTGAAATCTCTCAACTACCCTGGTACGCTGACATATTTAATTATCTTGTGACCAACCAACTACCTTCTCATTGGTCTAAACCTGAGAGGGACAAATTCTTAGCCAAAGTGAAAGAATATTATTGGGATGACCCCTATTTGTTTAAATATTGTCAAGACCAAATCATTCGTAGGTGTCTCCCCGAACCTGAGCAAGAATCTGTTATTTCTTTTTGTCATGACCAGGCCTGTGGTAGTCATTTTAGTACGAGACGAACCGCTGCAAAAATTTTGCAATCAGGATTTTATTGGCCTACTATTTTTAAAGACACTAATAATTATTGTGTAGCTTGTCCTCGATGTCAACACTTAGGTAAAATAACTAAGAGAAATGAATGGCCTCAATAACCAATTTTAATAGTTGAAATTTTTAACGTATGGGGTATTGATTTCATGGGTCCCTTCCCAAATTCTCACGGTTTTTCCTACATTCTCCTAGCTGTTGATTATGTGTCAAAATGGGTTGAAACTATAGCAACTAAGAAAACTGACCATAGAGTTGTCGTTAATTTCTTAAAAGATACCATACTTCCTAGGTTTGGTACACCTCGAGCTATAATTAGTGATAATGGAACCCATTTTTGTAATAAGGTGTTTGCAAGTTTAATGATTAAATATGGGATTACTCACAAGGTAGCCCTAACATATTATCCCCAAACCAATGGTCAAGCTGAAGTGTCTAATAGGGAAATTAAACATATTTTGGAAACAACAGTTAATACTTTAAAAAAAGATTGGGCAATTCGACTTTCAGATGCTTTGTGGGCCTACCGCACTGCATATAAAACTCCAATAGGAATGTCTCCTTATAGACTAGTATATGGTAAGGCCTGTCATCTTCCTGTTGAACTAGAGCATCAAGCCTATTGGGCTATTAAAACTATGAATTTTGCAATAGATAAAGCAGGTGAACAACGAAAACTCCAACTTAATGAGTTAGAAGAAATACGTAATGATGCTTATGAAAGTTGTAAAATTTACAAAGCAAAAACTAAAATAGAACATGACAAGCGCATTTTAAGAAAAGAGTTTTTTCCAGGGCAAAAAAGTTCTTCTTTATAACTCTCGGTTAGAGTTATTTCCTGGTAAACTAAGGTCACGTTGGTCTGGACCCTATATTGTTCACAATGTGTCGTGTCACGGTGCTATAGAAGTCCAAGATCCTAAGAATGGACACATTTTTAAAGTTAATGCTCAACGTCTAAAACCATTTTTAGAACTTCAAACTAGAGCAATTGAAGAAACATTACTTGCTGATCCTGTGTACCAGGAATAGATTATACTTCATTATTATTTGAATTTTCTTTTTGGCTAGTATGTTTTCCTCAACTTGATTCGCCTGGCTGAAGGCGTTAAACTTAGTGCTCATGGGATGCAACCCATTTGATGTGTTTGAATTACCCATCTCTCTCGACATTGTCCATTTATTTCCACTCTGTTTGGGGGTGTTCTTGTTTAAACACTGACGACATTGTTTTGATTTTTTTGGGGGTGGGAATGTTTTCAAAAATGGAAATTCATTTCTTTTTTGAAAAAATTAAAATAGAGTCGTTTTGATTTAGTACCCTATCCATGATATAAATGAATTTACTGATGACCCACCTTATGAATGCTTAGAATTGTTATTGTCTAACTCTAAGTTTAGTTTGTTACTCGAATATATATGAATCTAGACATTGCACTATGAGCTCTATTCAAAATATTTTTCAACTGCACACACAGCCGTCTAGTGTAATGTAAATTGAAAAGTAATCGAGTTTCTAAAGAGCTAGAGAAATAACAGTGGATACTTAATAACCTTGTGAGATTTTGAGCCATTCATCATTTGTAGAGGGCATATACGCAAACTCGGAGTCATAAGATGACTCAACTATTCTTCATATCGTATTAAGTCGTTGCATAGTCTCATTACTCTTGTTCATATTTTGATTAATTACTGAGAATGAAATCTCTTTCGAGTTAAAAGAAACATAGGCCTTGTAGTTTATTTGAGACGTGATCATCATGCTGATCCATAGAGAGGATAATAGGCCTTCTTTCTTTTCCACAATAAGCCTTCAACCGTCATATATATTTATCGCTAGTAGCCTTTTGAACCTATAAAAAATAACCTTTTCTTTGTTTACCCATATCCTTAAAACCCCATTTATTTCTGAGAAGTTAGGAAGATTGTGAAAGAAGAAAGGGAAGGGAACAAGCTAAATAAAAAAATGAATGAATGAAAAAAAAAATGTTCGGGAAAAAAAATGAATGAAGATAGAAAATGTTTGAAAGAAAAGAAAACAAAAGAAAAGGAAAAATGACTGTAATGTTTGAAGTGAATGAGAAAATTCGAAGTGAATGAGAAAATTCAAAGTTGAATGAAGTATATATTTATATTGTTCCCTACAAAAGTGATATTGAAGACCCTACCTTCTCAGAGATAATTATTCCTTATGCCCATATTTAACCCGCATGTTAACCCAATAAAGTCCTATTTGATCTATAATTAGGTATGGTAGGATGTGGAGAATAGATGAGAAGGTGCTATGGTGGGTAACTCGACATTCTCAAATAAAGTAGTTAATATTCCTTCCATGAGACTAAAAATTCATTCATATGCGTTTTTTCTAATTAGTGTGTGAGCTATTTGAATGGGAAATCATTCTCACATACAAGAGAGATATTAATAACCAAATTTCAGAGTGCTATTTTTTTCAAGAGAGTATATCCAGTGAGATTTGGAGTCAAAGCAACTTTTTCAAAGGCATTTTAGTAATTCCTTTACCTGGATATGAAAAGTTATTTTAGATAGGCTGTTCACACACACACACTTCCTTTTTAAGCTTGTTTTGTAATGTTTATTTTTATATCATTTTAGTAGCTCACTACATATGGTGAATTGGACATTGCTGATTCTTGCCTTTCGTAAATGTAGGTGGCGAGGAATTCTTTGAGAAAAAAATAAGAAAAAAATCAAAATTGATTTCTATTTTTATAAAGTTTGGGGGCGTCTTTACTGCAAACCCTCACGAGGCTATAACTCGTCCACTTTGATAATTTAGTGGTTTAAGGCCTTATTGCATACGGTAAATGCAATCGAGAGTAACCAGCGAAAGTGGTACACCTGAGTAGAATATTAATTTTTTTTAAGTTTTTTATTTTGGTCCCTTATCTATGATTGATACTTTATGTTTGCTCGAGGACTAGCAAAAGCTTGTTTGGGCGGTAATTTGATAAGTGCCCAAAATTGTTAATTAAACCCGCAAATAATATTTTGTTAGTATATAATTAATGCTTAAATTATGGAGGATTAATATTTATTTTGTCTTTTTGTAGGAAAGAAGAAAATTATAATAAAAAGCCTAAAAATGTGGAAGAAGCCTACTGAAGATCAAAAAGAAGATAAAGAAGAAAGAATATTCCAATTCAATATTCTCTTCTAATTTGAATAGAACTCCTTATTCTCTCTTAATTAGAATCCTAATTGATCTCAAAGTTTTTATTTTCTCTACAATTCTAGTTTCCTAAACCTTGTAAACTTCTATTTCTTATTCCTATATATAGACCCATTCTCTACACCTAAAGATATAGAAAAAAAATATAGAGAAAATAGATAGGAAAAATAGATAGAATATAGATATTATTAGAGAGTTATAGAGAGATAAAATCCTCTATACTAGTTGCCGTGCGGCCGAAGTATTGAAGGAGAAGAAGTGGACAGCGTAAAGCCGTGCGGTACACGCTAGTTCGAGCATCATAAACAGGGACGCTTTCTAATTTTTTATAGTTTGTATTTAAGTACTTTAATTTTAATAATGAATTATTATTTTGTTTTAATGTGTTATTTTTTTAATATGCTTGGCTAAATTATCTCCCAAAGGGGAGGGATGAAACCGCCATGGATGTAATGGGCTTAATTTAATTATAATTGATTTTTAATTATTCGTCCCGAATTAAAATAGATTTTGAAATTACCATTACTATAACGTGTGTTTTCTTTCTAGTACTTTAATTGTTTTTAAAATAAAAGAAGGATCTCTTGTGATCACCAATTTGGGGGATACATGCGATGCCTATTTTTATTTACATTAGTTTTAAAGAAAGAATGATGGTGAATTCAAATTTGTTTATATAGTAGGGATGAATGTTAAAAATATAATTAGATATTTTTTTGTTTATATCCATGGTGGCGGATTCTCTTTCCTTGGGATTTTCTATTATTGATTACTTGCTTCTTGATTTAATTTAATTAGTTTAGTTTCTTAGTTTAGATAATTTCAAAATCAAAATTTAAAAACTGTTTTAATTTGGTTCCTGAAATATTGGATTTAGACAAACTCTCCAACTTTTAAGGAATTAGCTTGGATTTGGATTGACTCCTACTTATACGCTATACTAATTTAATTATTTCACATAAAGTAGGGTTTTTATTGCATTTAAGTGTGGAATTAAGCAACGGATAAATTAATTTTAAAAAATTCCCCTTAAATCAGATGGTTGACACTATTTCGGCATTTCTCTAAGCTTCTTTTGCATTTCCACGACAACAAGAATACAAGGAGTTTTAGTTCGAGTTGCGAATGCTTGTGAATTGAGCATTAACTTAAGTTTTGGATTTGCTATAATATTGAGTAAATTAAATTAGAATATGTTTGCACGGTTGCACATCCTTATGCTAGAATCAAAATTGAACCCGTTTTTATTTCTTTCTTTCTATTGATTATTCTATATGTTTTAAAGTGTTTGTTTTAGAAGATATGTACATGTATTTTAGTGAAAAGATACACAGTAAAAGGAAGTATGCTTTTGAGGGGGTAAACATCTATGATGCCTGTTTTTAATATGATAGTGTATATATATATATATATATATATATTTATATTCTATTTTAGTTCCTTAGGATGCATGTGCGTGTTTTGCGGCTGGATCTTTTAACAAAGACTAACCTTTTGTTTCGTAAATATATAGCAACCATTTTGAGAGGGTAAACATGGAACTAATATTCAAATCTAGATCTGAAAATTTCACTAATATATATATATATATATATATATCATGTATTCAAATCCAATTTAGCCATTATGAAAGAAATTTAATCCTAGATGCCAAGAAATAAGCTTTGTTTGAATTTAGGATACCCATTCCTTTCCCAAAACTCGAACCAAATGAGCCCCAGGTGTTTAAATATAAAATAATAGGTCAACACACACACACACACATATATATATATATATTATGTGTCTACATGTATTAAGACTGCGCATAATATGTTTTCCGAATAAGAACGCGTGTGTCTGATGTAGATAAGAAGTTGATCATGAATAATAGTTGGATGTGTGTGCGTAATAGGTTGTCCAAGGAGTATAGCAACAATGTTAAGGCATTCATTAAGTTCCAAAAACAAAATTTGAATGTTAATGACAAGATTAGTTGTCCATGTCGAGATTGTCAAGAAACATATCTCCATAATTTAGCAACTATAGGAAAACATTTAGTGGTACAGGGGCTATCATCCATATTTATAGCTCATAGTCTTTCAAATGCAAACCTCCAGAGAATGTAGAAAGTGAGAAGAGGAAGATGATATGATTGAGATATTTACTAATGCCTTCAGCCCAAATAGTTTCCCTAGGCAAACTGGTTATGAAAAGTTTGATAATATATTTAGTGGGCTTGAAAAAGAGATCTATCCAGGTTCTCAGAAACTTAGTTCATTTTAATTCCTTGTAAAATTGATACATGTGAAGGTTTTTAAGCGTTGGAGCAATAAATCATTTAATATGTTGCTCCAATTGTTAAAAGATGCCTTCCCCGATGGATCAAACATTCTAGTGTCACATTATGATGCAAAGAAAAAGATGCGGGACCTTGGTTTAGGATACGAATAATCCATGCATGCAAGTATGATTGTGCATTGTTTTGGAAAGAGAATCAAAATGCTGAAATGTCCAGAGTGTAATGAGCCTATGTTTAAATATGATGACACAAAGCGAAAAAACGTACCTCGTAAGTTTTTGCGTTACTTCCCATTGAAGCCTAGATTGCAAGATTGTTTATGTCAAAGCACACAGCAACTGATATGAGATGGCACAAGGAGAAACGCGTTGATAATGAATGTGTTTTAAGGCATTCGGCTGATGGTCTAGCATGGAAAGATTTTGACCAACAATACCCCTACTTCACCCAAGACCTTGCAATGTCAAGCTAGGCTTTGCATCATATGGCTTTAATCCATTTGGGAACATGAGTAACTCATACAATATGTGGCCCGTTGTTCTAGTACCCTATAATATGCCGACATAGAAGTCTAAGAAAGAACAATTCTTTATGATGACGTTGTTAACTCCTAGGCCCCAAGCGCCAGGGAAGGATATAGATATCTACTTACGACTCTTAGTAGATGAGTTGAAAGAGTTGTGGGAGATTGGTGTGCAGACTTTGGATGCTCTTGGTGAGGAAAACTTTACTTTACATGCATCAATGTTTCGACTATTAATGACTTTCCAGCATACGGAAGCTTGTCAGGTTGGAACAAAAAAGGATATAAAGCATGTCCAGTATGTAATATACATCGTCAGAACCACTAAAACATAAAATATGTTATATAGGCCATCGTCGATAATTACCTTTGACCCATTCTTGGCGAAGGAGTAGATTACACAATGGAAAGCATGAGCTGAGACTTTGACTAAAGGAG
This sequence comes from Lonicera japonica, assembly GCA_021464415.1. Lineage (NCBI taxonomy): Eukaryota > Viridiplantae > Streptophyta > Magnoliopsida > Dipsacales > Caprifoliaceae > Lonicera > Lonicera japonica. The sequence continues at coordinate 56,719,430 of CM038470.1, forward strand.
TTTTTTGGAGAGGACAAATTGCAACAATTAAACCTTGTCAAAAAATCAAAACCTGGTAAGAACCCAAACAATGCGGATAGGAAACGAAAACGTACACTTGAGGAATTAAATTGGACAAAGAAAAGTATTTTCTTTGAGTTGGAGAATTGGTCAAAGTTGAAGCTAATGCATAATCTTAATGTCATGCATATTGATGGTGCAAATTAGTTGCCTAATTTACTCCCCCAACCACGAGCAAACACATGGCTCTATACGTCAGCGACATCATTACTTTTCAGCGAACTGGGTTTGGGAGCTCTAATCAGCAGTTATTTAGGACCTTAAGCTCTAGCCAACGGTTCTTCCAGTCCGGAGGATTATCCTCGAGCAATGGATTGCAGAGCTTGGAAGATTGAGTTTTCCCAACGAGCTTCAAGCTCCCTATCTAACCACTTTGTCAGGAAAGGCACGGGTAGCATCTCGCCACCCACTCCGCCAGATGCCGCAGAACCTCCCTCACCTTTATTAAATGCATACCTAATGCATTAAATGAGCCGGAATCCTTGGGGAGGCAAAGTCAGGGTTGATGGGAATGAGTGATGGCCTTGGACTTACTCTGCAAAGCTCCCCTCGCACGTCTCTCCTGCCTCATATATATAGAAGAAGCATTTACTACTCTAGACAAATGGACATTTTTAAAACGGCAACCAAGAATTAACTACAGCAAGATAGAATCCAGCATTCAAGTAGCCATCAGTGAGCAACCAAAAGAAATAGAGAGAAATAGAACAATAGAGTACACGACAGAGCTCCTGATATAGAGAAATTAGAACTTGTGTAGCTCAAATATTATCAACACCATTTGCATTTTTTGTAGCTAATTGCACTGTTTGAGATGTTAATTTGTATCTCCTTCAAAGGGGTAATTAAGTTGATATCAATATATTCGTACTTGACATAACATTATCACAAAATGATCAGTGGCAAAATTACTTAGGGGCGACCTGGAACTCAAACTAGGTTAAATTTTAAATAAAAACATATGGGTATTAATTGTACTGAAAAAAAAATAGGACAATTTTTTTCTTGCATTTTGGTTAGGGTAGCCATATTGCCAAAGCAATGTTCTCTTTACTAGAGCATAAAACTGTTTTAAGAGGTTATACTATATGCTTCTAAAGTTGTATATTACTCTAGTAATATAGATAATTGCTTTGGCAATAGTGCAACCCTTTGATTAAATATATATATAGACAGTAGTTCTCTTGAGTCCTGACTTAAAATTAAGGGTATGCACAACGAAAATAATAGACTTTTCATGTATTTTGGTATAGGAATGTAGAAACTGAAACATGTAGGAAGCTCGATGTATGTAATATTGTAGTTGGTAATTCTTGATTCTTAAATTGTATTAAAATCTTTTAAGGTGAAGTACGTGAAATTTTTTGTTCAAATGATTAAGTTGAATGTACGTTTTCTAGAGTAAAAATCTCACAAGTCTAAATCTGACTAAAACAATCTTTATTTTTTTTTTCTAAATTAAATAATGGTAATTTTATAATTTTAAATATGTCTCCCACTTGACGTACAATTATAGATATTAACGGCATTAGAATTTAAGACTATATAGTTTCTCAAGCACATAATTATATATAGAGAAAGAGACCTTAGAGCACTGTTTGAGATGATTGTATTATCTCCCTTGAAGGGGTGAACTAATATAACAAAATTGACATTAAATTATTAGTTAACAGATCGAGAGTGATCGATTTATGTAGAGGCAAATGGGCCTCAAAAAACAAATATAGGGCATACAAACTACTAATATAATTTGGACCTTTATATTTGCATTTGGGTATATATATATATATATATATATATCTTGCATTCTGTGTGTTAGGAGATATTATATAATTCTATTCTCGAGTTTTGCAATTTTGAGGACCAAAATATACAAATTAAAACATTTAGAGATTAAAGTGAAACAACATATAAACTTTAAAAATGTCAAAAAAAAAAAAAAACAAAAAAAAACCGCTTGTGGTAATTGTTAACTATGCCTCCAGTAACTTAAATTCTTAATTGCACAACCACTAATGATAATAATTGTAGATTAATTAACATATTGTGTTTGTACTCCCTTATCGTAACAAAAACTATCTTTATTAAAATTCTTCCAAAATTACATCATTAATCTCAAAAAACGAAAAAAAGGCCGCAAAATAAAAGTCCTAGTGTGAACTATGTGTTACATGTGTGTGTTAACAACAATATAAAATTACCAGTGAAGTTAAAAGCATAATATTTTATTCTTAAACCTTTTCTCAAGAATAGTATTTGTACATTACGCTTTAGAACTTTATTTAAAGTAAAGATGATAAATCATTTATTTCTATTTGAAGCATTGTGAAAAGAGAATTGAAAGAGATGGCCGAAGAATAATTCTCTGGTAATATTCACAATTTAATTAAGAAATATAGGTAATTAAGATGAAAATTTATATAATTTCTGTCAATTTAAAATGCATGGGCGAATTCAGAATTTTCTAGTGGATTGGACTATCTTTAAGTTAAAATTTTGTCAATAACTAATATTAAGGCACATAACAGACATATTAAGTGTTAGATGTCTTTTAAAAACTAAGAAATTAAAGTGATATAACTTGTAATATGATTACTATGTAACATGCTTAATATTCCCAAATGGTAGTATGACAAATATAATCTACTTAACATTCCCATATGGATAAGAACTCCCTGCATATAACAAATCGTTTATCTAGATGAATATATATATATATGTAAATACAATAATTTTCGTGCTATTCAAATGAGATGTAACGAAGACGTGTAATTGTACACATATTATATGTATACACTAATCGCATTACAAAACGTCTCCATGTCAAGAGAATATGTTTAAGTACTGCACATTGTAATATGTCTAGCTTAAAAGGGGTCTATTAAATGGTAGTGTCATAGATGAATACATCCATTATAAAACATGATACAAAACCCACAAGATGGCAGCAGGGGGGGGGGGGAGGGGGGTGGTTGTTGGCGCAACAATGGGTAAGGGAGAGTAGTGATTAAGGAAGGTTGGGGGGCTGGGCGACTGCAGAGCAGAGGAGCAATGGCGCAGCCATTAGGTATTCGTGGCTTATCCAAGGTTCCACCATATGCCACGGAGGTGCATGCTAGTGCGTGAAATGGGTCTTGGGGGTTGAGCAAGCAAACGCGAGTCCAACAGAGGGGTTTTCGGCGGTGGTAGCAGCCGCATATGCAGCAGACGGTGGTGGTTGTGTAAAATCACCTAATAACTGGATATATGTAGTATGCATGCAATTAATGATTTAAAAGCATAACAGATGAAGTAATTAAATGAAGTATGGTTATCAGGATTTGAATGAGACATTAGTGATTCAGTTAAGTAGATAAATCATTTAACAAACTTAACTAAAGCAATCTGATTTGAATTCAAAATTCAAATTATGCTTTAATTAGGATAAGATCCTTGTCAGAATAGATCGGAAGTTGTGAGCAGTTCCTTAATGGAAGTAACTCTCATAACTACCATTAAACAGTTATAAAACTATAAAGTATCTTTGTTGATTCCCTTGCAAGAACACGAATTTTTCTTTATATATAATCCCATCAACACAAAGAGAAACTTATGCGTGGATCTTGGAGAAGGAATGTACAACATCAATCAAACTGGTGAACACTTAACTCAATATTTGATCTTCTTTTGACATAGGAATATTACCTTAGTTGCACTGCATATATACAGTCTGCAATTAAAACAATAAGTTTAGGCTAATTTTACAATTGGTATCAGAGGAACTATGCTCAAACTAAGATTGATAAGTTTTATGTTATATAATTATGGGATTTCATAAATACTGTTATATGTTGTTGTTTTAGTTTAATTAATTTTTCAAATTATACATGATATAGAAATAATAAAACTTGTATACATGATTAAGTCTTGTTAACATATATATTAGAATGATATTGTATGACTTCATTGTTTCAAATCATTGATTCCGCATCGGAGAACTCAAGAAGGGGTTGACAAGTAAGATAGTGTAATCACACAATAACAAACAAGATGTTTTAAGAGAAAATCTCACATATTGTGGCCCAAATGGGTTTAAACTTGAGACAATATCATTATTATGTGCACAGACCGATTGGCTTGGCCCGTTGTCTTCTTCCTTACAGGAAGGAGCCCAGCACGAGTGCAGTTTGTCCAACACATTAAAAATCCCTCCAACATGAACTAAAGTAAATAAACGAAACTACTTATTAACATGAAATACAGAAGAAAAGTAAGGACAACGCAATTAAATCTATTAAAACACTTTGAAAACATAATATCCAGTCTATATATATATATATTAGGGGTATATTCTCAGGCAAAGTTTCGAAAATTTCGTTTCCAACCGGGCAAACGGTTTGTTAATTGACATTTGAGTTGATTTTTTGGGGGCAAAAGTGAAACTTCAAAATTTTATTTATTTATTTATTTTTAATAAAAAGTTAATTAAATAAAGGCACGTAATCGAAAAGCATACATGTGAAGACAAGGGAAGAAAATGAGAATTAAGAGAGGGAAGATGAAAGAAACCTGCAAATCCCTTAGGGTGAGAAACAAATTAAAGGCAGTAGGATGAAGAGAGAAGACAATTGCTTTTTGATATCTGTATTAATTATTTGAGTTGATTATTATGTGTAAGTTTTCACACGTTATAATAAATTTAGTGGAGATGAATTATTGGGGTGGGTACTCCCATTTTAATAAAGTTTTCACAACTTTTTTTTTTTTTGGTTTGTCTTTAGTATGTTCAATGCCTTTTTTATCTTATCCATCACAAAAGTCTCCACGATTATTTATCGTCTATTTTTACATTTCATTATACATTTAAATTTATATATGCAATAAAAATATAGAGTAGAGAGAGCAGTGTCAGCCATACTTTTAGTGCCATAAAGATCCGGTCCGGAGGTTCCAAGAAAATTTAGGGCCGGCCCCTATAAAGTTCTAAATTTCTGGGGCTCAAGGCGGCCAACTTGATGATGGTCTATCCCTTGGGCCGAGCAAGGTGACCCATTATGTTCACATTGTATACAAGGATTCATAGACAATGTAAAAAGGATTATTTTACTATGTCATATATATACACAATAATTAAGAATGTCTCATAATTTTGTTTTTCTTTTATTTAAAAAAAGGGTAAAAATAAACCCGTCCCTTAAACTATTGGCCTAGTTTCACTTCGATTTTTAAACTAAACAATGCTCCACTTAGGTGGTTAAAATTCTAAGCGAGTCTCACTTTGACTTTTCCGTACAATTTATCTATTAGGTTGGACGGAATCAATAATATTTTGTCATCTCAGTTAATTTTTGTTTACCAAAGATAATTAATCAATGATGATCGCTAAAGATGCTCCAAATTAAATTTAATTGTATTCACCAACAAAAAAAATATTGTCATAAAATATAGTTTGCACATACCTGATATATATCATTAAAAATTAAATACACGCGGTTAAAATTAGATAGAAATATAGGTTATTATTTTGATGGATTTTGAAGTACTAGAATATTTAATTGACATGGTTGAGCTCACTTTAGAAGTAAAGTTATGAAAATTAAATTGTTAATTTATTTTTTTTTAAAAGATGGTTTATATTTTGTTTTCAAGTCAGATGAAGTGATCCCTCCAGTCAACTCCATTAGGTACCATTTAATTTGAATCATTCAACTGAAAATTGAATGATTATTCTTGGGCCATTGTATAACAAACACATGCTAAGATCGTTGTTTTTGGCCCCCCACCAAACCCTATTCCCAGCACCTGGAGAATGAATGAGAACTGTGCATACCATCAAGCAGCGGGCCATGACACGGAACGCTGCTTAGCTCTTCGTCATCGTATCCAGGACCTTATTGAAGCAGGAACCATCCCCGCACCCGGCGGGCCCAATGTTACCAACAACCCCCTTCCCAATCATGCTCCACCTGCGGGAATTAACGCCTTAACTACTGATGAAGAAGGCTTTGACCCCGTAGGACTCATTCGGGACGACCCAGCCTATAAGGCACCCGTTATGTTACCAGCAAAAGCACAAATTGCCCCAGGCCTCAATCCAATAATCGACCAATGGATGGCCAAGATGAACTTCCTACCCGGGCAGGGCTTAGGAAAAACAAATCAGGGGATCTCGCAACCACTCATAATCAAAACCAATCCTGGAAAAGCTGGGATAGGATGGACCCAAGACAAGAAGAAACAGCCGTGGAAACCCCGCTCCCCCCCCATAAGGAGACAATCTGTATGACAGAAACCTCCCCCGGGACTTTCAGTTGGTCGGAAGAGCCGGAGACATCAGAAATCTCAGAAGGATCAGACTCAGCATCCCTCTGGATACAACAGATCACCCGCTCAGGAAGGGTATACTAGCCACCACCGATGGATGCCGAGAAATCATCACCTCCTAAGGAAGCAGGAGAAGATCGAGTGTTAGAATAGTTAAAGAAAACCCAGGCCCACATCACTATTTGGGGCCTCTTGGTTGCCTCCGAACCCCACAGGACCGCTTTCATCAAACTTCTGGACGAGGCCGTGATATCACCGGACTCCACACCCGAACAACTGCCAAACATGATCGGGTCACTTACAGTTCAAAGAAGTCTGTCATTTTCAGATGAAGATCTGTCTCTATTGGGGAGGAAACACAGCCTGGCTCTCCATATCACCGTCCGAACCCGAGGGAAAATCCTACCACAAGTCCTTATCGACAACGGATCAACCATAAACGTCTGCCCCCTAAAGACAACCAGATGTCTAGGCATTTTGGACTCATAACTCTCCCCATCCGCTGTGACTGTCAGGGCCTACGACAATACCAGAAGGGCCGTTCTGGGTTCTCTGAAGCTTGATCTCATAGTCGGTCCCGGAAACTTTCCAGCCAACTTCCAAATCATAGACATTCCCTCCAGTTTTAACCTCCTGCTGGGAAGAGCATGGCTACATGACATAGGAGCACTCTCCTTCTCTTTGCACCAAAAGATCGAGATATAGTTTGAAGGGAACATAATTACCATCCAAGGAGATCCTGAAAGGACCTTGGCAGATATGGAATTACCTGTTTTGGAAATCAGGAGCCAGAGCATACAGTTAGGAGGCTTTTCTTACGAGCCTCAAGTACAAACTCTCAGCACTCAGATAATCGAATATCTTCCCCATGACAATATCCCCGGTCTCAGCACCAAAATTACAAATATGCTGAGAATGATGAAATACTTGCCTGGAGCCGGTCTGGGAATGGGACAACCAGGACTACTTCAAGCCTTGGAACCAGTAACGAGGTACGAAAGGGAAGGTTTGGGGTACTAACACACTGAAGAAGACGATCAGCAAAAAAGGGGCCGAGGGCATCAGTATCCGAGTTTCAGCTCCTTGAACGGGTTTTTCGTCAAAGAAAGAGAGGACTTCCCCTTTTGTGGTTTTCAGGAGCCTTGGAGAAACAGCAACGGAGAGAACCTACCGGGATGGAAAATCTTCTATGAAGAGGACCTATATGTCAAGGAAAGCATCGAACACAGTTTATTCACCAAATTGACAATCGGGTTGAAAGAAAGAAATGAAGACAAGAAGGATGAGGAGGAAGAAATGATCGGAGATCTCTTCGACATCATGGCTCTAGGGGATAACGAGCCAAGGGATGACCATGTACACCTGATATACGCTGATCTAGACTACCAAAGAGAAGGGGAAAAGAGTGAAATTGTAAGGGTGAGGGGTGAGAGTGAGAGTAAGGCTATGAAAGAGCCACTCCTAGATTTACTTTTTAAACTTGTACCTGTAAACACTATTATCAATGAAGAAAACTCTGTTTTGCGTTATCCTGTTATTTGCAATTCTGTAATAGCTTATAAGGAGTTAGAAAGACTGAACGAACACCCTGAACGGGAGGAACAGCGTATACAAAGCGAGGAAGGAGACACTCTTGAAATTAACCTCGGGACAGAAGAGGAAAGAAAGGAGGTCCGCATTGGGACAAGCCTGAGTGAAGCAAAAAAAAAGGAATTCACACAAACTCTGAAAGAGTACGTGGATGTTTTCGCCTGGTCTTATGCGGATATGCCAGGATTGAACAGTCAGATAGTCATGCACGAGATACATACCAAGCCGGAGTTCAGACATGTCAAGCAAAAGTTAAGGAAACTTATGCCATAATGGTCCCTGAAAGTAAAGGAAGAAGTAATGAAACAATTGAGTGTAGGGTTTTTGCGGGTGATCGATTACCCTTCCTGGTTAGCCAACATTGTGCCCGTTCCAAAGGCAAATGGGAAGGTCCGCATGTGTGTGGATTACCGGGATCTTAACAAGGCTTGTCCGAAAGACGATTTCCCATTACCCAACATCGATTTGATAGTAGATAACACTGCCAACCGCGCCCTTAAGTCATTTGTGGATGGTTTTGCCGGGTATAACCAGATCAAGATGCACCCGGATCACCAGGAGAAAACGGCATTCATCACACCATGGGGAACATACTGCTACACCGTTATGCCATTTGGGCTGAAGAACGCCGGGGCAACCTATCAGAGAGCAGCCACCGCTATTTTCCACGATATGATCCACAAAGAAGTAGAGGTATATGTGGACGACATGATAATCAAATCAAAGGAGAGGGAAGGTCAAGTACCAGCCCTGCGAACCTTCTTCGATCGTCTCCGCCAGTACCAGATGAGACTCAATCCGCAGAAATGTGTGTTCGGGGTGACCAAGGGAAAACTCCTAGGCTATGTTGTCAGTAAGAGAGGAATCGAGGTGGACCCTGCCAAGGTTCAAGCTATTCAAGAAATGCCTAAACCTCGTACCGAGAAAGAAGTCCGGAGATTTTTGGGTAATCTGCAGTACATCAGTAGGTTCATCTCTCAGCTCACTCAGACTTGCGAGCCCATCTTTCAAACTCCTGAGGAAGTCTTCACCGGCAGAATGGGACGATCAATGCCAAGAGGCTTTTGACAAAATCAAAGAATATCTCTCCAACCCCCCAGTATTAGTCCCACCACAAACCGGAACTACCATTAATCTTATACCTAACCGTCACTGATTCAGCCGCGGGAGCAATGCTAGCCCAACACCTGACTGATACCCGGAAAGAGTAGGCCATCTACTTTCTCAGCAAAAAACTGTCCCCATTTGAGATGAACTACACACCATTGGAGAAATCATGCACCGCTCTCATCTGGGTAACACAGAAACTACGGCACTACATGCTAGTTTTTTCAGTCGTCCTGGCATCACGGATTGATCCGTTGAAATACCTCTTTGAGAAACCGGCTCTCTCGAATCGAATGGCAAAATGGCTATTTCTACTCTCCGAATTCGACATCACCTACATAACCCAAAAGGCAGTCAAGGGCAAGATCATAGCTGATTACCTGGCCCACAATCCAATATTGGGAGACGTGCTAGAAGAAGCCGAGTTCCCAGACGAAACCATCATGAATGTCGAGATCGATGAAGATTGGAAGTTGTACTTTGACGGGGCCGCCAATCGGAATGGAAACGGGATAGGTATCCTGTTAGTTTCTCCAGACCAAACTCACTCCCCGGTATCATATCGTCTGGACTTTTTCTGCACCAACAACATGGCTGAATATGAAGCCTGCATACTCGGGTTAGAGATCGCTCTTCAAAGGGGTATAAAGAGAATACAAGTATACAGAGATTCAGCACTAGTGGTCCACCAGGTTCTGAAAGAATGGAAGATCCGAGATGAGAAATTAGTCCCTCACCTCGCCCGACTGGAGGATATCGCGAGAAAGTTCAAGCATGCGGAGTTTTACTATCTCCCTAGGTCTCAGAACAGTTTCGCTGACGCACTGGCAACCCTGGCATCTATGATCGACATCCCGGAAGGAATGGAAGAAATAAATCTTACGGTGCAAAAGAAGTCAGAACCAGCACACTGCACAGCCTTGGTGGTAGAGAATGAAGGGGAAGGGGATTCAACCACTTGGTTTTACGATATCTGGAACCTGCTGAAGAACCATCAGTATCCTGAGAAAACAGACAAGAAAACACGGGTCACACTCAGAAGATTAGCATCAGGGTTCATACTTTGTGCCGGAAGATTGTATAAGAGGAACTACGACGGGACTCATCTTCAATGCCTCACCGAAGAAGAATCAGTCAGAATGATGGATCAGATACATGGGGGCGATTGCGGACCTCATATGAGCGGTCATACACTTGCCCGCAAAATCATCAGACAAGGTTATTTCTGGTCTACCCTGCAAACCGACTGCGCTAACCACGTACGCCATTGTCACAAGTGTCAAATTTATGCTAAATCCCAAAAGCTTCCTCCAAAAGAGTTGTACACCATGACTGCTCCCTGGCCTTTCGCAACCTTGGGAAGATCTCGCCCAAAGCCAGCAACGACCATGAATTCATACTAGTGGCCATCGACTACTTTACCAAATGGGTAGAAGCCGAATCTTACCAGACCCTGGATGCCAAGAAAGTAGCTCGATTCATCAAAAGGAATATTGTTTGCCGATATAGGGTCCCACACGAGATCATCTCAGATAACGGCACCCACTTCGAAGGAGAAGCTAATACCGTCATGGAAGAATACGGTATCACTACACCAAAATTCGCTAACTGGCACGGTTCTAATCCGTGCCTGACCAAATTTAGCACGGTAACGAGCCGTGCCAAATACCGCAGTACCAAATTGTTTGGCACGGTACCACACCGTTCCAAAGGTGTACTGGATTTTGGTCAAAGGGTAGAGGTTGTCAGGATTCAGCACTTTATTAGCACGGCAACAAACCGTGCCAAAGTTTTGACACGTGGCACTCTCATTATCAAACACGGGTCGACTGTATTGTTCAATTTAGTCAGATTGGTGCACTCGTCTAGCACGGCTACATGCCGTGGCTAATAATTTAAATTAAATAAAAAAAATATTTGCTCATACCCATTTCTTTTTTGTGGGTGGAGGAGAGGCATTATACATTTCATTGTATATGAAACATGACAAAACAAATCCAAAGACCAAACTTAATTCAAACATTTCCTACATTCCATATCCAAACCCAAATCAAAGTACACATTTAAAATAAGAATAGATTCCAGCATAAAACATTATTTGTTAAGGACCTCATAAAATGAAGATTTAATTACACAACTCAAAGATACAATTGAACACTCCAATCTTTGGTCCTCTTCAAATGTCTTCTATCCTATGAAGTTGTAAGCACCGAATACTTGAATTCTTCTTTTGCAACCTGGGTATTCATAAAAGGAAAAATTGTCAAAAAAATTATTGGAAACAGTTAAATACAAAATAATAACTTCAATATCATGAGGCAATTGGCAATAATTCATATGCAGCAAATAATTTAAATTCTACTACACATGGTACCAAAGTAAACATATAACTATCAATGCTAGGTAGATGAAAGTAAACTGCTAGCACAAGAAAGTAACCACTTCTATATAAATAAATAAATATATCTATATATATTTATCATGGAGTGGAAAGAAAAACAAATTTAGCATGCACCATGAGTTGAAACTCTTCTTTAAACAACTATAAGTAACATGTAGAATGTACAAGAATGATGCAATACCTAATAACATAAATTAACTTGATGACCCTTTAAAATACCTTAAATTTTTGGAATTACTTTTGTCCAGGTTAATCCATATCCTAATTAACACAAATAGTAATAATGAGAACGCACGTATATTAATATTTACACAATAAGAAGCGTCATTTACCTAGGACAAAAATGTATGCAATTGTTTAACAATATGTGTGTGAGTAAAGACATAGAACTTGCCCATTTCCTAAATTAAATAAACTTTTGTAAATTTTGGATGTGCATTTATAAAGAGATAGAATTTACCTGCTCACTTTAGACAAATCAACAAACTCAACTGTAGCACAAAAATATGTGCAATTGTTTAACAATATGTGTGTGAGTAAAGACACAGAACTTGCCCATTTCCTAAATTAAATAAACTTTTGTAAATTTTGGATGTGTATTTATAAAGAGATAGAATTTACCTGCTCACTTAGACAAATCAACAAACACATGTTGTGCATTTAACAAGCTACCATGAAGAAAGAAAAAAGTGTGGATGTTAGATTAGATTCAAAAATAAATAAAGGTATGGGATAGAAAACTTACCCTTTCACCAATTAATGTTTTGCTAGAAACTTTCCTTAGATCTCTATATCTGGACACCTACAATACAAAACTAAAAATCCATAAAAACAATATAATGGTTGATTTATGTGCGAGAAAGAATAATAGAACTCCATAAATAAAGATAAAATCATGTTCAGAACCAGAAATAACTAAACAAACACAAATAAATTTAAGGACAATACAAAACAAACCCCAAGAATCACTGTGAAAGGAACATTGGTGGTCACGTTGTATGAACGACCACTGATAGAAAAAATCGAAAAACATGTTCAAATTAAGAGGACGAATCTTAACTTAAAGTTGGGGATAAATCTTATAAGAACTCATTCCAACCCTGCAGTGGATTAAAAGAAAGAAGGCCCTGCTTGTGTTAAAAACAAGTGATCTGTTTACCACAAGCCCTAGATCTGTTCACAAGGGGGTAAATCTTGTGAAAGAGAAAGAGGTAGCAGATTCGTATATATACATTTTTTTTAATAAATCTGTATGTAGATATATAAATATAAAACAACTAAAAGAGAAGTTATGATGAAGATGTGTACACAGCTAGATTTGGTCACCACAAGCCCTAGATCTAAGAGTTAGTGTTATGGCAAGAAAAGCTACCTGGAATCGCAGCAGTGAGAACCGGAGAGAAAGAGGTGTAACCCCCGAATTGAGATTGATGTGATTCTGGCTACAGAGGAGAGACGCGAGGGCGAGGCGAGACGCGAGGGGGAGGCGAGGCGAGACGCGAGGGGTGAGAGTTTTGTGCGGCATGCTTGAACTTGGTCGAGTATTGTGTTTTAAGGACTTTGTCTCTAAATGAAAATAAGTAAATATATATATAAAATAATAATTAATTTATATATTAGTTTAATAGCAGGCAATAATATTAAAAATACAATCTTTGCTTTTATAGGGGTAAGATAACACGATAATACAAGATAAATAATGAATAAAGGGTTTAATTGATTTGGGTCATATTAATTGGTGTTAAATCGATAAAACATGATAAATTAACGAACTGGGTTGATTAATATTTGTTAGTATAATAATAATCATTAGAAATTGTTAATAATATGCATAAGTATAATATTATATATGTACATCTGTATATGTATTCTCAGTATATATGTATATACTTTGTATATATATAATATACATATATGTATTTATTAATTCAAGATGAGCGTATAGTATATATCTATTAAACTGTACATCTATTCTCAGTATATATGTATATACTTTGTATATGTAGTATACAGTCCTTACTTTTATAAAGGTAAGATAACACGATAATACAAGATAAAATTACAAGTTAATGGGTGAAGGCTTAATTGGTGTGGGTCATATTAATCGGTGCCAATCTGATGGAATATGATAAGTTAATGAATTGGATTGATTAATATTTGTTAGTATAATAATATTCATTAGAAATTGTTAATAATATGCATAAGTATAATACTATATATGTACATCTATATACGTATTTTTAGTATATATGTATATACTTTGTATATATAGTATACATATATGTATTTGTTAATTCAAGATGAGCGTATAATATATATATTAATAAAACCCAAAAAAAATAAGTGATGGCTAGGATATGTCCTTAAATGTTTATCTTTTGATCTAACGACCTATCAATGTCGTGACACATTGGTAATTTAAAATATAATTATGGGTGCATGTCGAGGTGGGGAAAGGCCATGTGTTGAGTATGATGAATTCGGGCTTATGAATATTTAAACGGTGCTGGTTCAAATTTAAAATCAGCAATGGTTGGCTTAGGTTCTTTTTAATTGATCGACTACTTATATTGATTTTTGCTATAGATATCCAATAGTTTAAATTATCTCTTATGAGTTAGGTTTGGGACGAATTTTTGGATAGGGTTCCACAATAAAAACTCGATATAAGTTTGGTTAGTAGTGCTGTAAGTACATGCATGTCTAGCATTTATATATAATATAAAAATACAGATTTTTTTATTATTAAGTTTGGTCACTAGTCGAATCGACACATTGCTAAGTCTAATGTAGAACCTTTAACCCTGCCCCTAATTACCTTCTAATTCCTTTGCTAATATGCACTAGTATTGTGCTATAAAGTTATGGGAGACATAAAATTTATATAATTATTTTTTTCAACTGTATAAGGCTAAAAGTTATCATATTTTGGTATAACTATTTTTAAATTTAGTTATAGTGCAATAATTAGCATTTTCAAAGATTTATTTTGAAATTAAAATCATAAACTTTTAAAAATATTATTTATGAACTTTATTTCTTTAAAATTTATTTAATGTTAAAATCGTTAAGTTGCTAAATATTAATTATCATTAATTTAAATGTACCATAAGTAGGTTTTCATTTGGAAAGTAAATATGAAAACATAAATAATTTACAATAACTATACATTTAAAATTATATTTTAAAAGAGTCAATATGGTGTTATTTTGAGAAAGCCTGGGCATTTAGAAATATTTTTTATTCTATTCAAATCTCACAAAAAAGTCAAAAATAACATAATTAATATAAAAAACAGAGTGATATTTTAATTGTTTTCCTAAAAGTTTGGGAATTATAAGTGGGGGCTAAAATTTTTTCAAAATCCAATTTCTCAAGAGGGCGGGAGGTAATAAAAAAGGAAAATAATTGGGCGGGAGATCTGGTCAAAGGAGGGAAAAACGAAATGAAGATTCACACAGTATTGGCACGGCAAATTGCCGTACTAAATCAGGCAGGGCTCTACACCGTGCTAAATCTGTGGCAAGACCTACTAAAATTTGGCACGGTAAAAAGCCGTGCTAAACTAACGTACCAGTTAGCGAGTTTTGGTGTAGTGTATTACCAGACACAGGTCTTCGCCATACAGGCCACAAACCAATGGGGCAGTTGAAGCCGCCAACAAAAATCTGAAGAAAATCCTAAGCAAGATGACCGACACCTATCGAGACTGGCCAAAGAAATTACCTTATGCATTGTGGGGAACCGCACCACCGAGAGGGTCTCCACCGGGGCAACCCCGTTCTCTCTTACATACGGGATGGAAGTAGTCCTCCCTGTTGAGTTAGAAGTCCCCTCCCTCAGGGTAATGCTAGAAAATCAAGTCAATGAACTGGAGTGGGTCCAGGCACGTTATAACGAGCTAGCCCTACTAGATGAAAAGAGATTGAAAGCCGCATACCACCATCAGGGGTATCAGAAGAGAATCGCTCGAGCATTTAACCAGAAAGTGAGGACTCGGGGTATCAATGAGAACGATATCGTATTGAAAGAAATTCAAGAACCAGCCAGAGATCCGAGGGGTAAGTTCGGGCAGAAGTGGACATGGCCGTATATCGTCAAAGAAATCAATACCGGGGGTGCAGCTATACTCACTGATTTAGATGGACAGTTACTGCATTCACCAGTCAACATGGATCGACTGAAGAAGTATTATCAATAGGTATGACATGTGAAATAAGAACTACGTAAACCTGAGCCCCAACTTAAATCTTTTTGTTCTTTGTAAAAAAATCAAAAAGGGGAACGTATGCAACCTGAGAAGTGACTTCAGGCCCGGTTTAAACTTTATAAATAAATTTATTTCCCATAAGCAGCCCCTCATATATTATTAAAAGGTGGTTCAGAACACCGAAGGTTACAAAGGAGACATAACAATACAAAAGAAACTAATCCCTAGGGGTTGGCCACACTGGGTCCTCAGTAGCCAAGTCGATCCGAGCTTCGTCCAAGATCTGATATGCAAAGACAATGTTATCATCAGTAGCCTCCGTATCCATGAACCGGAACCACTCCATTTGAAAGGGGTCGTCGATCAGTTCTCCTTCCAGAGATTGCCAGCAAGAGCGGATAATATCAGCCCGGAGGGGCCGGGTAATACCAAAACGGGCATAGTTGAACTGACGAGTCAGTCGAGCACACCACATCCTCTCTACCGATAAAGAAACATGTGGGGTCACAAATTTAGACTTGGAGGAGAAATTGTTCAGACCAAGGGGAACCTCCTGAGGAATGTTAAACTGCCGAAGAAGACGTCTAGGGAGATAAAAGAAAGTAAACCAGAGCCCGCGGAGCCGAACGTAGTTCTGACCCCCAGTGCTAAGTACCATCGCCCTCAGTTTCCACCAAGGAATATTCCACCGGATAGCCCGAAAGTTATCCGAAAACCACACCGTCCAATCAGAGGAAGACATGGTCAAAGCACCAAAGAGAGGCTGATGAAAGAAATGAGTCGGATTGTCGAGCCAAACTCCGTTGAAACCCACCGATCGAAAGCGCTCTAGCAGCCACATGTATAGCAAACGCGGACTCTCCCGGAAGAAGGGCGAGGCCCCCCTTTGAACGTCATCAAGACCATTCAGGGTCTCCGCAAGAATGATCGGCACTATAGACTCCCCATTTCTAGCCTGGTAAATCAGACTCAGGATAGTCGGATCAACACGGGAAGAACCCGTCACCAGCAGCATATCAGAAACCAGGCAGATCAGGGCCGCTACAGTACACCCCACGCCGTAAGAGGCCCTATCTTCATAACGATGAAAGAACCTCACCATTTTATGGAGATCAAGAAGTCCGTCGGCGATGAAACCATCACAGGCCGCCTGGGGAATGGCTAACAGAGCAATTAGCATGTCGCGAGGACCGATTTCTTCTATAGGAACTGCCATTGGGAGACGAACGTCAGAACGTAACAGCCAGGAGAACTCCTCATAGGTCGGGCAGAGCTCATCTAGTCCAAAGCGGAAGAGATGGTCCACAGGACTCCAGAAATACAAGGCACCTAACAGAAAGGAAAAATCGACGGGACGATGGCACCAGCCCGCTAAAGGATTAAAGGCACCAAAGTTCAGACCATTTTCGGAAGATATCAAAGCATCTCAAGCATTGACATAAGAAAAATCAGATTTTGAGCGATAAGAAGACATTTTTTGGAAGGTGTGGGGATGAAGGAAGGAAGATGGGTGTATTTATAGCAAAAAAAGGGGACCTGTACCTGTTTGTCGCGCGACAAACCCATATCCAGGAGGGATTGTCGCGCGACAAACCCCTTTGGGGTGACCCTAATTTTGTTCTTCTTACACATAGCAGTCATTTTTGCCAGAAGAATCATTTTTTGATACTTTCTTGTTCTCACTTTGTTCTTTTTACAGGAAAAGTATCACTACACTACAAGGTGTGGCTTTTAAATCACCGACTCTTATATATATATGTATATATCTTTCACAGACAGAGAATAAAGGTATAATCAAACACAGATAAAGATATTTTATAAATCCAATAAAAGAACAGTTTTTAAAAGTCTAAATATCCGTCTAAACATGTCTAAAATAAAAACATATCTGTCCAGAACTAACACTAAGTGCAGAAAAGGGAAAACTAATCTATACGGGCGCGTTTTGACACGCTCCCACTATCACCCGAGCCCTCCTCGGGAGTAAGATCAACAACTGGGACACCAGGAATAGGAGGAACTGCCGCCTGAGAAGGCCCCGTGGACTGGACCGGTGCCGTAGGACGAATCACCGACGATCGGGAACGCCTGGAAGTCCGACTACTGCTCCTCCGAGAATCCGTCCGGGCGTGGGAGGAAGTCAGGGGGTCGTCCGGCCGTAAGGAGACGTCAATAGCCCTCTGGTAGTCACGCATATAGGCTGGAGGGTCTCGACCAACATACTGGAGCAGGTTCCAGCTGTAAAGATACTGGGCGTGCCAGGCCCGTAGATCTGCCACCCGTATGCTCACTCTCTGTAAAAAAAGACATAAAGAGAATCAGCACAGTGAAAATAGATAGAGATAGACATAAGGGTATCAAAAAAAGGTAAAAGAAGGTACCTCGTCGCCAGGGCGACCACCCAGATAGTCGAAAGTACCCTCAGGAAGAGGATACTCCGGGACAGGATATCGTCGTAAGCCAGCGCCGACATAAGAAATATCTCTGGAGGAGTGGGGGTAGATCTACCCACGGAATAGACGACCCCGCAGGAACAGCTGCAGAAGTAGACCCTCCCTCCTCACGAATAGGGAATAAGAGTGGACGAGAGGATGAGCCGCCAAAACCTGGAGATCGGGCGGGAGGCCCCATGACAGTCGTCGGGAGAGGAGTCAACGTGGCATATGTGCGGACCCCCGGAGGATCCACCATGGCCGTCGCCCTCAAAGGAGGGACCCCACTGGAAGGAGTAGTCGCCACCGCAGGAGGAGTCCGCCCAAACTGATCGTAATCTGCCCCAAGATCCGCGGGCTCCCAGGACCTCTCAGAAAATCCCGCTCTACCCTCAGCAGCCTCAGCAGCAGCAAAAAGGACCCCCGGAGACACAGGAGGGCCGGTAGGAAACTCGAAACCCTCAGCACGCTGCTCCCCCTAGGTGTCGTCTGAGGTGACGGCTCCGGAACCGCTGTCGCATCACCTCCTTCGCCCTCCAGCCGATCACCACCCTCAGCCGCAGCAGGAACATCCCTCTCTCCCTCGGGGTCCTCGTCCTCAGAATCTGGAATGTTGTCCCTCTGATCGGGGACAGGTGGCAAGTGACCCGAAATTGCCCTAGCTAAATGGGTCTGTCCCCGTATGTAATGGGGATCACCTCCCAATGCCCGGTACCTCTCATAGAAGACCCGTCCCCGAGTCCCCTTCGGCTCCCTCATCAGGTAACGGGCAGCAAAAACAGCGTAGTCTCCCTCCTCGACGAACGTCTGAAAGCCGAGTCCGTCGACCAAGGCCTGCACCGTCACCGGATCGATCTCGCCCGTCCGCCTCATCAGAACAGGAGGGAATAATGGAACACGAGGCCACTGGGACAGCGTGTGCTGGCGAATGACCCTCTTGCCCAAGTAAAAGAGAAGGCCGTACTCATCCCGGATAAGCCGCCTGGTCCTCGAGGCAGTCAGAGCACGGCCATACCCAAAATGGAGACCCAGATCACCCCAAGGGGCGCCCACTCAATCTGAAAAGAGAACAAGATTTTATTTCAGTAATTTATATATATTCTATCTGACTATTGAAGAGCAAGAAAACTAAAAAATTTTACCTGCTCCTCCCGCAGGTCGTGGACAGCAGCAGCTCCGGTCTCCCGAGTCCGGTATACATAAGGAGCCCTGTAGTTCCCCGCAATGAATCGGCGGAGAAAAGGGAACTGGTCCTCGTTCTCAACGAGGAGATCCACCTGGGCGCGACCCAGGCGAGTATAAGCAACAAACCAACTCTGAGGAAGAAATATAAAGAAAATCAGCAATGATCAACAGGTAATATGTACAGAGCTGAAGCAAAGACAAAAGGACTAAAGTATGTACCTCCCACAGCAGAGAAAAACCCTTGAGGTTCAGGGCTAAATGGCGAGAGACCTGGTCCATGGCATCATATAGGACTGCGAGAATGAAGCCTCCCCAGTCATAGTCAAACATGAGGCTGAAGTCCCGAAGATAGGGCAACCACCAAAGATGAGCCGTGTCCCCACCATGAGCCTCAAATAAATCGTGGAGCGTCAGTAGAAGAAGGACGCGGGCATACTGGCGCGCCTCCTGACGGGTCATAGGAACCCCTGAAGCAACTAGCCGAGCTCTCTCTGTGGCTAGCCGCGTAACCAAGACACCCCGAGGAATCGTATCACCGGAACTCCGTCGCTCCGGGAACCATCCAAGTGCGCTAACAATACCCTCTGCCATCAGACGCAAAGGGACATCGATCTGAATGGGGACCCCCCTGAAGGAATCCCGGTCAGAGCAAAAAGATCGAGGGGTGTCATAGTCATCTCACCCCAGCTCCAATGGAAGGTATGAGTAGTATCCCACCAATGGAAAGCCAGTGCCGACACCAAAACTGCCGCCCTAGAAACCCGCTCTGGGAGGGCGTCGAAGAAGGAGCCAAAAGGAGTCACAAGAATCAACTCCTGGACAGGGGGCCGGTGCCCGTCGCCACTCCGAAGATATAGTGTTGGGGGAACCCCAACCCCGGCCAACCCACTGCAGACAAGAGAACGAGTATGGGGCTATAAGGGTAAATTATGTAATTTTCCAAACCTGAGGGTACTTTGGTGTAATTATGAGAGATATGGGGCTATAAGGGTAAATGATGTAATTTTCCAAACCTGAGGGTACTTTGGTGTAATTATGAGAGATATGGGGCTATAAGGGTAAATGATGTAATTTTCCAAACCTGAGGGTACTTTGGTGTAATTATGAGAGATATGGGGCTATAAGGGTAAATGATGTAATTTTCCAAACTGAGGGTACTTTGGTGAGGGTATGGGGCTATAAGGGTAAATGATGTAATTTTGGTGTAATTATAATTATGAGAGATATGGGGCTTTGGTGTAATTATGAAATATATGCTATAAGGGTAAATGATGTAATTTTCCAAACTTTGGGTGTAATTATGAGATATGGGGCTATAAGGGTAAATTATGTAATTTTCCAAACCTTAGGGTACTTTGGTGTAATTATGAGAGATATGGGGCTATAAGGGTAAATTATGTAAATTTCCAAACCTGAGGGTACTTTGGTGTAATTATGAGAAGTTATGGGGTTATAGGGGTAAAATTATGTAATTTTCCAAAACCTGAGGGTACTTTGGTGAAATTATGAGAGATATGGGGCTATAAGGGTAAATTATGTAATTTTCCTAAACCTGGGGGTAATTTGGTGTAATTATGAGAGTTATAGGGTTATAGGGGTAAATTATGTAAACACTAAGAGGTATCACAGGTAAAAGTATGTGTTCGCTAAAATCGGGCGTTATTCCTAGACAGACATGCATACTAACATTGTTTAAAATGAATACAGGAAACGACAAAAAAGCAGAACAGATAAATACACAAGAGAAGACATACCAGAGATCGACGGTGAATCTCGTGAGAGACAGGCACCATCAAGAGCCACGGGACATCCGGGACCGGAGCAGCTCGGATTAGCATCTCGATAGACCACCGCCCGACCACGGTCTATCCCATCCTCATCATACCAATCCAAGTCCGCCCAGTCGTCATGATGAGGGCTGCAGCGGAGAACGCCCTGAGCGTCAGTAAAGGTGACCTCCTCCTGGTCACCCTCCAGTCTGTCGGGATGAGCAGGGTCCATCGGTATAGGTAGAATATGTGGAAAAGATCGGGAAAGTCGAAAACACGGCAGAGCTTCCGCGCTAGAAAGAAGAGAGAAGGAGAGCTAGAGAGAGAAAGAGAAGGGAGAGAATGAAGTGGAATGAGCTCAGCAGGAGGCTTATATAGTGGGTCAGTTTGTCGCACGACAAATGGCCACATTGTCGCGCGACAAAGATCTCCTCACCGAAATGTCGCGCGACAAACCACCCTCTCCCCTGATTTTTTTGACCTTTTTTCTCATTTTTATCTCCTGCAGGAGGACTTCCGAGAAGCAGTTCTCAAGAAAATTGCTAAAACCGCACACCCAGGATGAGAACACGAGGAAAAGCTTCCAAATCGTCTCTCCGAAAAAATGCAAGAACATAATGCCACGATTAAAAGTAGTCTTTGATCTCACAGAGAGACCAAGACCAACGATATGAAAGAAGCAAAAAATACCTGAGACGGGAATAGAAAAAAATTGAAAGAGTAGAAAAGAGAAGTAACCCGTATGAGCGCCCAAAGCAAGCGAGAGAAACAGAAATGTAGAGTGACAGGGAGAGCCACGCCAAAAGTGACAGCTAGGCCAAATTGGCTCAGGGCTTCGTTTTGGGTGAGTAAGGCTCCTGACCACGGCAAAGGGATAAAAAGACTCCTGGTCAAAAACAGAGAAGGCCAGGAAGAGTCTTTCCCAAAAGAGGGAGAAATAAGGGCATCGAAAAATAGAAAACGATGTGGGCCCACCAAAAAGAGAAAACTGAGAAGAAAATAGAGATCAGAGATTGAACTTTCAAACAAATTTTCTTTTCAGCACGATACATAAGAGATGGTTTGGAAAATCCTCGAATCATCCCGCTACGGAAAGCAAAGAAAATCAAAAAGACTGCCTTCTGAGAGAAGTATCCTCACTCAAGGAAAACATGAGAACAAAATTCAAGAAAGGTACAGGAAAACAGACATTCGGATAAGATTAGACCTCGAGGAAACTCTTTTCACCCTCACAAAAGCTTCTCTCTCTCACTCTAGCAGTCTAAGGGAGACAAAAATTAAATTTCACGAGAATCACAACACAAGCCCTCTTCGGAGGCAAACCACAACACAAGCCCTCTTCGGGGGCAAATCACAACACAAGCCCTCTTCGGAGGCAAACCACAACACAAGCCCTCTTCAGAGGCAAAAGTTACTCATGAAAGTCCTCTCAGAGGCAATTTTCCTTCTTCTTACAGATCTAAAAGCCCTCCCAGAGAGGCACAACGGTAGTCCTCCCACCTGAGGCGCAATGGTAGTCCTCCCATCTGAGGCAAGTGGAGCAAATCAAAGCCCTCGAAAGAGGCAATGAGGTAACAAAAGCCCTCTCCGGAGGCAAAACCAAACACGAGCCCTCTCCAGAGGCAGTCACAAATACTTCCTGTATACACACACTTCTTTAGAGTTCATGCGGGAGCCATGAATCATGGTCTCTTCCAGTCGCCTCAATTCCTTGCAAGCAAGGAGCTTGAGTCGAGAGGGTCTGTAGACAGCCCGATCCGTGACCCCCGCAAGAACCCTAACGACCTACGAGAACTACTGGTTTTGGAGTCCGGGCCCCCCCGAGCATCCGAAACTACCATGAGGAGGTTTGTTGCGCGACAAACCTATCTTTTTGTAGGATTGTCGCACGACATATCACATTGTCGCGCGATAATCCCTGATATGTCGCGCGACAATCTCACTATATCGCGCGACAATCCCTCTCTGCACCCGACCAACAACTTTCTGACACATCATAGTGTCAGTACCCATCACTTCAGCCGCTTGTCGCACGACATACGGGTATGTCGCGCGACAAACAGGTACAGTGATTTAGGAATGTCGCGCGACAATCAGATATGTCGCGCGACACTAGCATTTCGTTGGGGAATGTCGCGCGATAATCCCCTCCGAGCAGTATAAATAGACCAGCCCCCCAAGGGTTTGAGAAAGGGATTTTTGGAATCTGGGAATTCTAGAACTTAAGTCTGATTTTACCAAGCATTCTATATTATCGTCTTATCTCTGAAGAATTATCGGATCTATTCTCGACACTTGACGTGTCCCGTCTCTGGAATCGAATTCTCGGAAATATCTGAAGAAGGAAAAGATTATTATCGCCGGAAATCTCTCCGCCGGATTATATTTTCGTTCTTATTATTTTTCTCGTCGGGAAGGTAAAGAAAGTCTCTCCTAGTATTTAACATTAAATATTTGTATACTTGTTTTATTTCTGTTGTTTTGTCCATGTTTTATTTGAATAAACTTATTGTCAAGTTACAAATAGCCTGTTGTTTTTCAAAACAAAAGACCCTGATAAAAATATTTGTAAAACCAGAAGAGTAAGTACATTACCATCCGGATAAAATTCTGTTTTCAAACCCGGACCGGTAAAACTTATTTAGGAATTAAAAACCCGACATATCCTATCTATTTCATAGATTGCGATACGTCCGGTAAAACTCCCCTCAAGAGTTCTAATTCCATATTGAATTAGTTCCATTATATAGATCCGGACTGTTTTACGAAAAATAGTCAAAACCCGAGAAAACCGTCATTATCCGAGAAATAATACGGGAAACTCCGTTTCTAAAGAAAACCACTTTTGTCACTTGTAAATTATATTTCTCAAAACGAAACATCGGATCATGGAACACAAAGTTTTCTATCCCTTTCCCGTTTTTCCCAAGAATTAGGGTTTTCACTTAGAAAGTAGTAGGCTATCAGTAAAAGCATCCAAGTTTTTTCAACATAGAATAAACATATAAGACCACTAGAGACCGAAAGGGAGGAATGGGTGCTTAACACTTTCCCAAACCGTAATATAGTTTCCGAACCCTATAGAATCCTGGTTTCGTAGACAAGCGTGTAAAGAAAGGCTTATTTGTAGCCTTTCCTTTTACGCAACTATTTTTGTCCGTTTTCTCGTAAAATGTACTGGCGACTCTGAACAAATCCCTTTGCATCTAGAAATAGAACATAGGGACACTTGATATGAATCAAGAGAGAAAACACTCCTTGCAAATGGAACGACGGGATCCGTTCCGACGTTTCAGACGCCCAAACCGAAACGGGGATGAGACCCGGGGGGTCGCATTTGCGGATTCTCACATATATAAACAAAGGATGTCAAGTGGTATATTGGAGGAGCAGCATATTAAAGTCCAAGATTCAAACCTTCTTGTAAACATGTTTTTTATTTAAAAGAAGACCACGTGAGTAAAATAGATAATTCAAAAATCTAACAAAATTTCATAGCAACTGAAATTGGTCATGTGTTTATACAATAGTATATATATATTGAGAAAGAGAGAGAGGCGGGGGGGGGGGGGAGAGGGAAAGGTCAAAACCAATTCCCCAACATCTAATGTTCGGTATATCAGTTATCGAACATTAGATGCTCGGCTAGCATTTTTTTATATATAATACTTATTTTTGGCTTGCTCTCAGTAATAAAAAATTTCCAACTTTCTTTAGCAATAGCAATAGCAATAATTTATGAATAATGTTTTAGCATGTGAAACTTAATATTATTACTTTTCTTTTTGGAAGGCGCCAATTATTAGTTATATGCATGAGTACTAGAAGATAGTGTTTTCAACGTTCAGTTTGCATTAAACATAATTTTGTACAAAGTTAAGTTTGCACTAAACACAATTTTGTGCAAAGTAAAGTTTGCACTGAGTCAAAGCCCTTATTTTAAAACACAATTGATAAATAAGCCCTTATTTTAGAATGATAATGATATATTGGCCCTTATTTCTTAAAAATATTATTCGTTGAATTTTTTGCAAAAGAAATTGTCATAGAAGACCTTTTATCTCTTTTCCAAATATATTAATGGATCTCCAAGTATAAAGGCGGGAGATATTGACATCCCCAGAAACACTTTGAATACTCTTTCTTTTATTCGATTCTTCGCAACCAAAGGTATTTGTTGCTCAGTTCTTTAGGGCCAAGTATAAGCCTATATACTCGGTCCTTAACAACTGACTAAGGGATCGTTAAATTTATAGTTTTATACTTGGTCCTTCACAACTGAATAACATACACCTTACTCAATTGTCATATATGGATCGAATTAAAAATGAGAATGTTTTCAAGAAAAATTAGGAATGCCAATATCTCTGTCCAACATAAAAAAAAGATAGATATACAAGAGGGAGTGTTGAAAAGGGTGCAAATACGCATTTCTCTAATTATAATATATATATATATATATATGGCTGATGAACACTTGGGACCTTTGAATGAATGATTGACCTGGGATTCTTTTCTATGGTCTTCATTTATGGTCAATTGCAATTTAAGGGATAGAAGAATTAATTACTAGACATACAATATTAAGTGGATGGTTAAACTGATTATATATATATATTATCTACATTTTTATACTACTAATGTTAAGTTAATGTCAAGTAAATATAATAATGGATCTCGGAACATAAAGGGTGAGGATATTGGCACCCAAAAACACGTAACACTCTTACTTTTATTTTGTTTTTCACAATTGATCAAGTAAAGATGTCTATTACTCAGTTCTTGGGAGTCGAGTATAAGCCTATTTTATCGAGTAAGAGAGAGACAAATTTATACTCAATTATTCGCAACCGAGTAGCACACGCCTTACTTAATTGTCAAGGATCGAATAAAAAATAAAATATTTTCAAAACTCATTTAAGGTGATAATATCTACGCCCAACAAAAAAAAAAGCTAGATATAGAAGAGAGAGTTGAAAAGTGTGCAAATACACATACCTCTAATTAAATAGAATGGCTGATGAACACGTGGGCCCTTTGAATAAATGAATGATTGGCCTTGGATTATTTTCTGTGGTCTTCGACTGCTACACAAGGGATAGAGGAATTAATTACTAACGTACAATATTCTCCCTTTTAAAATACCAAAGTAATATTTATTTTATCTTTCTTTTTACCATATTACTACTACACCATTATTTTAGCACTTAGGTAAATAGAAAAATGCCCTACTTGCCGTATCATTAAGTTTCCCATTGTGAATAACAACTCTACCCGAGGACAGATTTAGGGGGGTGCCAAGGTGTAGCTCACCCCAAGTGTTTTATTCTCATTTTTAATAAATAATACTGATATGGGAATAGCTTAACACAAGTACAAAATATTAATACATTATTCAGGTAAATGCTAAACAAAAATTTTTTCTTTGTTTAAGTGCTAACTTTACTAAATATTAAGAAGATGTGGTAAGTTTGAATCTTCCAGGTAACAACCCTTTTCTTATACTCTGTTTTCTCTTTCTTTTCTCATTTTTAATTCTAACACTCTATCTACTTCTCTTAGGCAATTATAGTTAATTTAAATATTGGTTGAAGTTAAATTTGTGACTAATTATAAATATTATTTATGATTAAATTATTGTATAAAATATGAAATTTTTTAATATTTGCGATAGTAAAATTCTGAATAATTTTTACATAACCCACTCTCTTACAGAAATCCTAGATCCCTTCTTAACCCTATTTTAAATGTAGAAAATCTCTTTGCTTTATGGTAGTTGATTATTAATGCGAATGGTCATGTAAGTCAATCCCTAATTGTTTCTGTTAAAAGGCTAATTTTTTTTAAAGTGGAATTAAGGATTTTTTTAGTGTAGTGGACTAAAATCTAAGCTGACGATTGAAAACAAACGTCACTCCTTTTTCTCTCCTCTGTCATGGCAATCAATATACACCAACCCCTCTCTTTCTTTCTACACCTATTTATTTTTAAATTTTTTTGACAATAGATTAAGAATATTATTGGCATTTAGTGATAGGGAATCTCTATTCTTATCTTGAGGTCAATGATTTGACTCATGAAGTGCGAAGGGGGGAGGGTTTCTTTGTTTATAGGATTAAGGGAGAGATTTAAACCTCCCTTAATTTAATTTTATTTTAAAAAAAAAACCGCAATAGTAAACTTAGATTATGATTAAATGTATCATACTTATTTTACATCTGAAATAATAGTATGGTAGAAATATTTTCCAAACAAATATTTTGCGGTTTATTTGCCTTTGTTCGGGTTAGATTAGATTTCCGGAATTAATTATGACTTGTGCATGCGTGAATGAAAGACAAATAACGCCCATAAGTAACGTGATTCGGCTAAAAAAGTTACATACTCCACAGCTACTTGTATTTCTCTGGTTGAGATTTCAGATGATATACGGTTATAGATTTTAGAGCGGCAGTGTACAAGAATTAGACGTGGTAAGAAACTCTAATATAGTAGTCCAAATAAGATTAGGAAATTATCACCGTATGCTTGGAAATGATTCATCCTACCTCATCTTTTGTAGTTGTCGTTGAAAGTAGAAAAGTTGAAGAAATAGTTCAGTTTGCTGATGGAGATGTAATTATAAAATTTGATAATAATAAAACTACTAGGCTATCTACTAGTTCTAGGCATTCTTTTAAA
The DNA here is from genome assembly GCA_021464415.1 of Lonicera japonica. NCBI lineage: Eukaryota > Viridiplantae > Streptophyta > Magnoliopsida > Dipsacales > Caprifoliaceae > Lonicera > Lonicera japonica. The sequence continues at coordinate 56,747,168 of CM038470.1, forward strand.
ACTTCGCCAGAACAATTTTATACTCCTGCAAACACTTTGGCAAATACTATAGCCAACTCTATTGCCGAATCTTCTAGGCAAAAAGAATTTTATACGCCTGCTACTTTTGTTGTAAATTCTGCTACACAGGCTAATAATTTAGTCTTTGAAGGAATTATAAACTCTAAACAAAATATCCCACACGGAGTTTATCATCCTGTTGCTAGTTCCGGAGAAGAACAGCATAAAAATGAACCTGATACTGTGTCTGAGCTTGGTGTAAATCTAGCCGATTTAGGTATCAATACTAAATCTATAAATGTTGTTACCATTTCTGAACCATTTGTTTATGACAAGAATGAAATTAATAAAGAATTTTTTCAAGAAAAATATTCTGGATTTAGGAAATGGTATTTTGATTATTATACTTATGATCAATTATACAAATTTAAAGATTTATTTTATGAGTATATAAATAAAAAAGAACAAGTTATTCCTTTTTGTTTATGGTTCTATGAACATATTATAAAAACTGAAATCGATTTCCCTGCTATAAATGTTTTAGAAACCTTTTATAAAGACTGGAAAGTCGATTCTGGGGTGGTAAGGGCTATCCATCCTCCGCCAGAACATCAGACCATTAAAGCCGGTGAGAAGTCTATAGAAGTAACTTGTTTTGCTCAACCTGGTGTTTCTACTCAAGTTACTATGGATAGAATGATTAGTCATAGTAATTATATAAATTTGTTTTTACAAACTATTGGAAGTCAACTTATAAGAATAGAACAGAATGTTGACTATATATTTGATAATAGTGTTAAACAAGAAAAGAAAATTATTCATGATCATAAACCTGAAGTTTCTTCTTCTCTTTTAAAACCTGCTATTGAATTGTCTAAAGGATTTTCTTTAGGAAAGTCTACTCTAAGTCAAGAAATAATTGATGCTTTAAAAGAAAAGCTTGATTCTATGGATATGGGAAAACAAAAACAAATTTTACCTCTATCTATAGATGACAATATATCTGACACTGAAATTGAGTTTTCTGATGTAAATAAAATTCAAAGTGAATTTATGAACATCAATGAAATAAATTATTCTTCTAAACAACATAGGGATGTTATTATGCCTCCTGGAAAATACTATTATCCTAGGCCGACACCTATAGATATACTGTTTGAAGAAGAGGCACATATAAATATGTCAAATTTTAGTGCTAAAACTATATATGAATGGACAATAGATGGATTGTCTGAATATTCAATTTTAACTCAATTGCATAGAATGACTATGTATTCTACTGTTTGTAAAGCTGCTGGTAATACAGATAAACAAATTGCTGAATTTATAATTGCTGGTTTTGCTGGCCAACTACGTGGCTGGTGGGATAATGTTTTAAATGATACCCAGCGAAATGAAATTTTAAATTCGGTTAAAATTGACCAAATGCTTGTTTCTAAAAATAAACCTGATGGTACTAGTGAGGTTAAACAAGAACCTACTACTCAACAAAATGCAGTTTATTCTCTTTTAAATGCTGTAATACTTGCTTTTATTGGTGCTCATCCTGAGACTTTGGATAAGAGTAAAGACTTGCTTATAAATCTAAATTGTCCAACTTTAACTCATTTTAGATGGTATAAAGATACATTTCTATCTAAAGTAATGATAAGAACTGATGCTAATGCTGACTTCTGGAAAGAGAAGTTTATAGCTGGTTTACCTACTTTATTTGCCCAAAAGGTTAAAGATAGAATTATGCGTAAACATGGTGGTACTTCTATACCTTATGCCCAATATACTTATGGCATGCTTATAAGTGAATGTATATTAGAAGGTTTATCATTATGTAATGATATAAAATTAAAAGCTCAGTTAAAAGCACAAAACCTAACTTGTAGAAAAGAAATTGGCGAATTTTGTGACCAATTTGGTTTTGATATAAAAGTCCCGGGGAGACCCCCAACCCGCCGTTCTAAACCGAAAAAATCTTATACTAAGCGTAAACGTAAATCCAAAAAGAAGGATGAATCTACTTCTAAACCTAAATCTGCTTCTAAAAAATCTAGTAAACGTCCTCCTAAAAGGTCTACTGATACTAGTTCTATAATTTGTAAAAAGTGTGGTAAAACTGGCCATTATGCAAATAAATGCTGGACTAAAAAGAAGTTAAATGAAATTGCTGATGAAGGTTTGAAAAAACAGCTTATAAATGTGTTATTAAATCCTTCTGATGAAGAAGAAAATTATACTGATAACGAAGCTAGTGATGCTGCAGTTAATAATGTTGAATCTGATGATTATGCTAGTTCAGATTCTAATAAATCTGGTTGTAACTGTAACGCTAAAACAGACTATTATAAAGCTATTCTTGAAGCTAATGGTTTAAGTATTAATGTTTTGTCTAAAGAAGAACAAAATATTCTTGATAGCATAGAGGGTATTGAAGATCCTTCTATAAAAAGAAAAATGATTGAACATTATCTTTCCACTTTTAAACAACAAGAAAATAATATTCTTCCGTCTGAAGAACCCTATTCTTTAAAAAAGGTGTTAGATGATATGAAAACTAACAATAATAATATAGTAGAAAGAGAGTCTTCTATACCAGATTTAAAGTTTGAGATAAATAATCTTAAACATGAGATACAAGATATAAAAACTCGTCTTGTAAATCTTGAGAATTATAATAAATCATTTCCTGCTTTAGGCACCAATACTGCTACTACTGCAGAAGAAAAACAGAAACAAAATTATTTACAACTCATCGAAAAAATAACTTTTCAAAAATGGTATATAAGCATAACCATTGTTGTTGATAAAACATTTGTGTTAAAAGACATTGCACTTTTAGATACGGGTGCAGATATAAATTGTATTCGTGAAGGGTTAGTCCCTACTCATTATTTTGAGAAAACTACTGAATCTTTAACTGCGGCTAATAAGCAAAAATTAAAAATAAAATTTAAATTGTCCAATGCTTATGTTTGTAATCAGGGATTATGTATTCCTACTACTTTCCTGCTTGTTAAAGATCTCTCGCAGAGAATTATATTAGGAACCCCTTTTATAAATCTTATTGAACCCTTTTCTAAAGATGAAAGAGGAATCGTCACTAAATTTGATGATACTGAGATTATATTTGAATTTATAACTCCTCCTCAGACTAGAGAAATAAATGAAATAAAAGAACATTTGTTTTTTAAAGAAAAGCAAATAAATTATCTGAGAAAGGATGTGAAGATATTAAATATTTCTGCTCATTTAAATTCTCACATAGTTAAACAAAAGATTGAAGAAATTTCTAAAGTAATTTCTAATAATTTATGTGATGAGCATCCTAATGCTTTTTGGGATAGGAGGCAACATATAGTTTCTCTTCCTTATGAGAAAGATTTTATTGAAAGTAAAATTCCTACTAAAGCTCGTCCAGCACAGATGAATGCAGAATTGCTGGAATATTGTAAAAATGAAATACAATCTTTATTAGATAAAAATCTTATTCGTAAAAGTTATTCTCCATGGAGTTGTACTGCTTTTTATGTAAATAAAGCTTCTGAAATAGAAAGAGGAGCACCTAGATTGGTTATAAACTATAAACCTTTAAATAAAGCTCTTCAATGGATAAGATATCCATTGCCTAATAAAAAGGATTTATTAGCTAGAGTTCAAGCAGCTAAAATCTTTTCTAAATTTGATTTAAAATCTGGATACTGGCAGATTCAAATAAATGAAAAGGATAGATATAAAACTGTTTTTACTGTTCCTTTCGGACATTATGAATGGAATGTTATGCCATTTGGGTTAAAAAATGCCCCTTCTGAATTTCAGAATATAATGAATGATATATTTACTCCGTATACTACTTTTACAATTGTTTATATTGATGATATCTTAGTTTTTTCCCAAGATATTGATCAACATTTTAAACATTTAAATATTTTAATAAATGTTATCAAAAGAGCTGGATTAGTATTATCTGCTAAAAAGATGGTTTTATTTCAGACCAAAATTAAATTCCTTGGCCATGATATCTGTAATGGTGAAATTATTCCCATAAATCGTTCTATAGATTTTGTAGATAAATTTCCTGATGTTATACTTGACAAAACCCAGTTACAAAGATTTTTGGGTAGTGTCAATTATATAGCTGATTATTATAAAAACTTGGCTATTGATTGTGCCCCTTTATATGAACGCCTAAGGAAGAATCCTCCTCCTTGGAGTGATAGGCATACTAAAGCTATTCGCCTTGTAAAATCTAAAGTTAAACAATTACCCTGTTTAGCTTTGGTCTCACCATATAGTTTCAAAATAGTGGAAACAGATGCCTCTGATATAGGTTATGGAGGAATTTTAAAGCAACGCTTTAAAGCCAATTCTAAAGAAATCCTTTCTAGATTTACTTCTGGAAAATGGAATTCAGCACAATTAAATTATTCTACAATAAAGAAAGAAATACTTTCTATAGTTTGCTATATATCTAAATTTCAAAATGATCTGTTAAATCAAGAATTCTTATTAAGAATTGATTGTAAAGCTGCCAAAGATGTTTTAGAAAAAGATGTTAAGAACATCGCCTCTAAACAAATCTTTGCCAGATGGCAAGCTATATTATCTATATTTGACTTTAAAATCGAGTTTATAAAAGGAGAGTCAAACTCTTTGCCTGACTTTCTGACTCGTGAATTTTTGACAGGTTCTAAATCATGACCTCCTCAGAAGGGGGTAGAGGAAGAGGCGGCCGTGGTCGTGGTCGTGGAACTTTTAAACAAACGACTATACCCGATTTTAAACTATCCTCTAAACCGGGATTCAATCAAGGATCTTCTTCTAGAAATCCATTCAATTCTAAACCTCCAGGTTCCCAATCTGGAACTTTTGCAAATGTGTTAGGTACCCTTGTACCTCCTCCTTCTAAAAAACCTATCCAAGATTTTGTTATATACCTCCAAGAATCTGATAAACATTTTTTTACAAATCCTATACACCTGGCAAAACAGTATCTTGAGTTTGACCAGGAATTCCCTGTTGTAAACAGAAAAAAGAGGGAATATTATGAAGCCATACTTTTGGAAACAAATTCTGTTGCTATAACCCATGTCAACAAAAACCCTGGAACTCGTGGGAAACCAGAGATCCAATTTTCTAAATGCTTTATAAGAGAACCTCTCAGTTTAAAGAAGTGGGGAGTTAATCCTAATAGTATAAATTTTCTTCCTAAATACAAAGAAGAGTATACATACTGGGATTATATTGATGCCTGGAATAAAGCATTTTTATATCAAAATTCGTATAATACCCATACTTGGTGGTTTAGGTTCGATGAATTTAAAGAACCTATGGTTACCTTAAAGGACCTTCCCCATTGGTTTTATAATTGGTTTATTAAATTTGGTCCTGAAGAGGATTATTTTCATGAGAAAATCCAACCAATTTATAAAGAGTTTAAATCCGTTCACCCAAAACATTTGGATGATTCTGCTCCTATAAAAAATGCCGTTTTAATGCGTTTTCTTGGGCATTACTCTATTCCTTGGATTTTCCAGTGGACTTACGCCATTGGAACTCATAATAATCTTTCTATTCTTGCTCGTGATATCTATTATAAGTGGTGGCCTAAATATGAGTTCGATGAGCTCATTCCTCAGATGCATTTAGATATTAATGCTTATAAAGAATACAATATGTATGTAAAAGAAGAAGAAGAAGCTCGTAAAGCCGAGAGTTTTATGAATCAAGAATATAAAATTCCTTCTGCAGCGGCCTTGAAGAAAAAATATGTTGATGCTTCTCCAGCAGAAATCAAGGAGAAAATGCTAAAAGCTTTTATTGCTCATCTTGGATTTTTAGATGATGAGACTATGTCTATCTCTTCTAAAGCCACATCCCGTGCTCCTTCTATAAACATGGAAGCTGAAAAAGATCAAGATGAAGAAAATGAAGAAAGTGAAGACTATAATGAAAATGAAGATATGGAGCGATATATGGGTATGTCTTGGGCAGATCAAGTGGAAGCTGCTGTCGCTCTCAGTAAAATTAAAAAAGAAAAAGCTGAAGATTCTAAAGGAAAAGGGACAAAAGGTGTGGGCCCTTCTGGTTGATTTTTCATCGGCATGTCGGCAATTATTTAGGGTTACTGTGTAACTTTAATTATTAAAGTTTTGTTTTATTAAAATGTACTGTGCGGACTTATAATGTTTTGAATTCCGCTTATGTTTGTTTATATAGGATTTTGGGGAACGTCCGAAGGGACTTCCGGTTTTTCTTTTCCTCTTTTGTTTCTTTTCTCTCTCTCCTTTGTAAAATTTTTCTTTTTAAATTAATAATATTTAAATTTCCCCATCTCTGTTCTTGTTTTTCCTTTCCTTTTATTTTAAATCCTTCGTTCTACAATTGGAAATGATTCATCCTACCTCATCTTTTGTAGTTGTCTTACTTGATAGGAGATTGCCTTAGAAATCATGTCCAGGTATTTATGAAGTATGGGCCCACGGCTTGGGCTGCCAAGGGGCATAAGTGGCTCCAGGCCATAGGAGGCCTAGTGTGGGCCACTGTTTCTATGGTCCATGGTTCCCGTATAGCAGGCGTAATTTTTTTTTATTTGGGTTGGACCGTAGCCACAAATGCTCTATGAAATTAATCGAGTTTGAGCTTTTGGAAAACATATTATATTCGGCCCATAAATATTAATTTGAGAGAGAGAGAGAAGGTGTAAACAGCAATGCTATGTGAGTGAGATATATTATAATTAGTAATATCTATAAATATATATATATATATTTGTATATATATATGGGGAGCATTTCTCATGCGGATTACTGTTCACGGACTGTCCGTACAGATTGGCCCATTTGGCACGCTTTTCGATGGAATTTTTTGATGAAATTTGGTGGGGGATGTTCTTCATCGTGTGTAGAACATCTCCACCATTTATCAAAAAATTCAACCGGAAAGTGGGTTAACTACATGATTAAAAAATATTGGATTTTATATATCTATTTCTGGATCAATATTTTTCAATCATGTAGATAACCCACTTTCCGGTTGAATTTTTTGATGGAATTTGATGGAGATGTTTAACACATGATGAAGAACATCCCTACCAAATTTCATCAAAAAATTCCATCAGGAATCGTGCCAAATGGGTCAATCCGTACGGACTGTCTGTGAACAGTAATCCGCATGGGAAATGCTCCCTATATATATATATGTATGTATATTAGACTAACCGTCACATGCGACATATGTGTTATTTAGACATATATCTAATTCAAACCAAAATATGAAAAAAAGGATGTCAAGTTGTATACTCGATGGGTAGTATATTAGTTCATCAAAGGTTAAGATTTGAACCTTTTTGTAAGTACGTTTTTTAATGAAAAAAAAACCACAGGAGTAAAATAGATAATTCAAAAATCTAATATAATTTCATGACAATTAAAATTGATCCTGACTTTATATAATAATATAGATATATTAAAAGAGAGAGAGGGGGGAGGAATGGTCAAAACAAATTCCCCAACATCTAATGTTCAGTAAATCAGTTATCCGGCATTAGATGCCCGATAACACTATTTCTATTTTTATTTATAATACTTATTTCTGGCCTGCCCTCTATTGGACATCACCTCTGGGTAATAAAAAATTTCCAACTTTCTTTAGCAATAGCAATAATTTTTGGATAGTGTTTTAAAATGCAAAACAAAATATTATTACTTCTATTTTTGGAGGGCGCCAATTATTAGTTGTATATGTATGAGTACTAAAAGATAGTGTTTTCAACGTTACTTTGTCCAACAGCCCAAAAAGATCTGAGCAATGCTGACGTTTGATGGCAAACGTCACTCTTAATCGTATTGTTTTTCTCCTCTCCCATCACTCTCAACGTCCACCCCCCTCATTTTTCAACTTTTTGCCAAATTAGACTATTTTTAAAATAAATTTGTGTGTTTAGCCACTTTTAACTTATTAGTTCAAATAACACACTCCAAAAATAGTGATTCATAATCACTATTTTTAAGGTAAAAAAGTGATTTGAAATATATAACAAATCAATCGAAATTTCGAAAAACAAAAATATTGAGAATGAATTACTATTTTGAGGGGTAAGAATAGTGATACCAAATCACTACATCAAAGCAAAGCACAATTATCTTGTTTTAAAATAGAAATAGTGATTTATAATTACTATTCTTGCTATAAAATAGTGACTTACTCTCACTATTATTTTTTTTTCAAATTTTGTAAAAAAAATTAAATCAAAGAAAAGTGATTTTTTTTAAAATAAATAAATAGTAATTCCAAATTAATATTTTTAAAATTTGATATTTTAACTAATAAGATAAAAAGTGGGTTAGACAAGCAAATTTATTTAAAAAGTTGTTAATAATAATAATTGGGTCATGTTAACAATTGCCCTTAATGCTTGGCTAGCGTCAGCCACTTATCGCGACTGGAATAACCCTTAAACTAAAAAAATGTTATGCTTACCGATTAGTGTAACTTTGTCATTTGTAAATGCTCTTAAATAGTAATAATAATAATTGGGACATATTAACGTGTGCTATACAAGTATATGTTAAGTACATATATTTGACAAAAAATAAACTCTTCACATATATTAAGTATGGCACAAATTCTCATATAATTTTTTCATAATAATTTTAATATGCATCTTTAAGGTATATAGTATAGATATTCACTCGATCATGTAACGAGTTAATATTTATAATATTATTTTTTGATTTATCTTTCTTACATGTTTAATGTTATTAACATTAAATAATCATTAATTACTTTTCATACAATTTTAATGCATAATAAAATAATAATTATAATATTTTTTTAATTTACTATATATTTAATATTATGGAATAAGTAGCATCATTTAACATACTATTTTTTTTAAAGTGGTTTAAAATTAAGTCTTATTTTCAGTTTGTATAGCAAACTAGTTGTCTTCTCAACCATTAATTAGATTGAAATTAATGTATTCTCGAAAACAACAAAGTAATTTGAAACAAGGCTATATATATATATATATATAATTCTATGTAATTAAGCAATATATTTAGATCAATTATTTGGCAAAGCAATAAGACAAACATTATGAGGTTGCATGTTTGTTTTAATAATATGGATAGGTAACTTATATAATACTAATGTCCATGGAAATTAAGAATCTAAGCAAATGAAATAAATTTTTATGTTAGTATTCAATTTGTTGTGTATGATATAATCATTAATTTTATGCTGAACTAACACTTTTAAATAATATTTACTAATATATTCTACCTTAAATCTTTAGTATAATTGTTTTTAAAAATCGTGCTTTTGATTCATTATTTTACTCAGATTTATAAGTCACATTAAAATTATAGGATAATAATAATCACCTAGGAATGCGTTTTTTTTTATTTTTCTCTTTTTGTATACGCAAACATGCACCCTTCACATTTTCTCTAATTGATAGTAATATATATAATTAGTTTTACTAAATTATGTAATGCAATGTATCTACGTATGTATGTTTGTATATGATCAACATTTGCCTCTCTATAAGTGCGAGAGGCATAGAATGACATTTGATGGAGGTAGGATTTACAATTATCCCACCTAGTAGCAACCTGCGAAGGCACAAAAGAGTTGTTATTTAGTAGGTACATAAAAACTGCTTGTGAATCCACATCTCCAACCATTGCTCCAAGCATAATTAATAGCTTGTATGAGAGCAAACAATTTAGCAAATAAGGCATTGTGAATGCCAATTTTACTTGCAAAAGCACCTTTACAAAAACCCCTACAATTTCTAAAGATACCACAATTAAGGCAGGATTAGGGCAACCGTAGCCATGCCATCAGTGTTTACTTTGAGCCAACCAGAAGGAGGGGGGGTCCATAAAGTTTTAGTAATTTTATGACTTGATCTAGAATGACCTGTGAGGTTTTTTGAGAATGAGCAGGTCCTCCACATAATTGGACATAAATCCAGGAAAATAGTCATTGAGCTCGGAGATGGAAGAAGTCAAATGATGTTTAAAGGCTGTGAAATTAATTTTAGAGTTTTTGAAAATGACATCAATTTTGGTTTCCCATATTTTGTGAAAAACTATGGCAGCACCAGCAGTCCACACATTTGAGACCTCGGAGCTCCATTTTTTTTTTAGTTGATAAAGTTCCACAGGTCTACTGGAGAAGAGATAGGGAAGGTGTGGATGTTGAAAATGAAAAATAGTCATTTCCAAACAGAGAAAGCAAAATCACATTGAAGAAGAACATGATAAGTGGTTTCAAAATTATGCAGACACAGGTTGTACCTGGAAGCAGTGCTGATTCCTTTATGTTGAAGAGAGACTTGAGAAGGAATGGCATTATGAAAGGATCTCCAACCAAAAGTGGAGTCTCTAGGAGAGGTGTATGAATTCCAAATATTTTTAAAGGTAGGATTGGTGTTGGCAAGATGGAAGAAGCTATAAGCATCACTAAAATTCAAGTGCCCTTTAGAAGAGTAAGGCCAAACCATTTTGTCACTAATAGGTTGAATGGGGAGAGGTATGTCAATAACCAAATTGTCACTAGCATCATTAGCAGGCTGAATGTGAATATGAACAAGATGGTGTAATATTTGGTGTGGTCAGGGGTCGATACGTGATGGATGAAGGCACAAAAGTTTCTAGATGTGTGGGTGAAGGTCTATGGTAACTTTTGTGATGAGATATGGGGTTTGATGATTATTTTGATGTTAGCAGTAGGTGTGTACAGCAGTAGGGTCGAGGGTTGCGTGAGGTTAATGATGATGATGATGAGAATGGTGTCTAAGGTCGAGAATTGCGTGACGTTGATATGATGATGATGATGATGATGATAATGGTGGTGGCTGCATGGTTCGTGGTGAGGGCTGCATGGTTCGTGGTGAGGGCAGCTAGGGTTTATGGCAGGTCGAGTATCCCTCTGATACCATGTTGTCGTATAAAGGGAGAGAGAGATGAGAGAATATGTTATATTGTTGTTTATGAAAGAATATAAAGGTACCTTATATAGGGATGAGGTAAGCTATACATGGAAGCCTAAATCTTTATGCATGATTCTAGGAATCACCCAATAGTCAACTATACCATATATATATATATATATCTACCATATTTATATATATCTTACTATTACACCTGTGCGCCAACAAATATTGAAAGGTTCATTCACATTAAGGTGTGGTTTATGGACTTGATGAGCGTTACTAATTGTTAAAAGATACTTTAAAAGTATCTCCAGCAATTTGGTAAATTATTTTTTTGTTTAAAATTTATACAAATTTTCATAAAGTTGGTACTTCTGCAGTCTTTTAAAAGTTATTTTGTGTAAAATGAAGGCCATGAAAATTATATTTAGTGACATTTTCTACAAATCATTTGAAATATTTTTTTGTCACTAAAGATAATTTTACAGTGTTAACACTTTAACGTTTACACAATAATCAAGGATGAGAAAGGGGAGAGTTCCCCATTACAGGTTGAGAAGTTACGAGAATTACTAGAAACTGCCGAAACCGAAAACTGTCAAAACTTCTGGAAACTTGAGAAAGGATAGTTTCCCATTTCTGATCATCCTCAAACTTTGAGGGTTGTTAGACATTGCCATAAAGAGAAACATACTCGAAAATCAGCTCAATCCGACAGCTGGATCTCTGGGAATTCAGAAAATCGGGAGTTTACTTCGGGTAATCAAAAGGAAACCTTCCTGAAGTTCAAATGAGCTCAAATTTGGTCAGTATAGGTTATATAATAGGGAATAGCATACTAAAAAATCATATCGATCCGATAAGCCGTTTGACTGGACTTGAATAAACCGCCCATGGAAAAACACCCCTGAGGGTGTGTCCACACGACACACAAGGTGTGTGTCCTGTAGACACACCCCCTGAGGAGTTTTTCCACATGACACACCCCTGAGTGTGTCATGGGGACACAAACCTAGGATTTTGTGTCCGTGGACAAACCCGTCCTTGCCGATTTTGTCGTTTTTTGCGTATTGATACTTTTTGAACTCCTAAAATCATGAAAGTTTGTGGAGAGCTATTAAATGGTACAGGGAATAACATATTAAATATTTAGCTCGATCTGACAGTTGGATCTTTGGGAATTTAGAAAACTGGAAATTCGACTGGGAAATCAAACGGAGGCCTTCTCGATGTCCAAAAATTTTGAAATTTGGAAAGTAAGATAGGTCTTAACATGGGTAACAACATATTAAAAAATCATATCAAGATGATATTTTGTTTGGTCGAAATTGCAAAAATCATCGCAAGTTAGACGGGTTTTTCCGCGGACAAAACTAAGATATTTGTTCGCGGACACAAATCCCTGGATTTGTGTCCGGGCGACACACAAACTTTGTGTCACACAAACACAAATCCTTGAATTCGTGTCCGCGGAGAAACAAATTTAGGCCCAGCCTATTAATTATTCTAAAGCTATAAATACACATGCACCGACCTCATTTAAAGCATCAATCAACTCCGAGACATCGAGAATAGTACTCTAAAATAGTATTCTACTATTTTCAAGGCTCTTAGGTATTTTTTATCTCAGTCCAAATTTAATTTTTTAATCTGTATTTATTTTATCAGTTATAATTGATTAATTGCAAGTAAAAATTGTTGTTTATCTCAAAATTAGTCCATATTTCATATTTAAACTCCATTTTCAAAACCAAAGGCATAGAACGAGTTGTAAACTATTTGAAACATATTTTTATCAGTTAGTTTTATACAATCTTTGTAACACCCCGCCTTTGAGGGCAATGAAAAATGAGTAAATAGAATACAAATCGTAATAAATTATAATAGATTTCTAAAATACAACGGAAAATCCTTTATCGAACTACAACTATCTCTAAAGTTCAACGGAATCAAATTCTACAACCTCTAAACTATAATAATCCCTAAAGTTCTCCCACGAGCTCTCACTGTCCCATCCCGCGTCCTCACCACGAGCACCTGTAGATAAAAAACATGTATGGGGAAGTACACCGTATACAGAAGATAAAAGTGAATCTGTGAAATCAATTGAACCACAACAACAAATACACATACTTAAACCAATCATGACACAAGGCCTCATACACGGCTCTTTCATGGCTACATGTCAAGTACCACCATACAAATTCATGCCTCACCTCACCCACGACCTCTCCGCGGACGTTACAAACCGGGCTATTGGACTGTTGGCAAATTCCCGGTAGGTGTACTTAAACATGTACCAATCAATTACCAAAGCATTTAAGCCAAACATATCACATATACCTATCAATACCAACAAACATGTTACGGAGCCCATGAATAAGCAATACAAAATGAACACAAAGATACGGATATCAAAGAATAGCTTTAGAGCTTACGAAATGCATACGAAATACTTTCCATACCTTAACCATAGACATCGTGCCATATCCAAATCAATGTTTGGTGAAATCCCAAATCTCTCGCGTCACCGTGTTCCTAGAATAGCAAAACCCCAAATAGAAGAAGCTTAAACTCTAACACACAGGACCCTAATCCATGCTTGAGCTCCCATGGAGAAGAAATGATATGGCAGATGATGAATAATAATCTTGGATGATTGTTTGGATGATTTGGAGCTTTAATTCTTGGATTAGGAGGCTAGATGTGTAGAAATCTCCTTTTCTCTCTCCCTAGAGCTCTCTGGAACTCTCTAAGGGTGTGTGGGTCTATTTGGATTGAAGTTTGGGGCAAAAGGGGTCAAAAGAATGCATAAAAATGCTCAAAACCGACAATGGCCTGCTGCTGGACTGGTCTAGAAAAAGGCCATACCAGTCCGTGCATGAGTCTGGACTCCCCAGACCGGTCCATGTGTAATTTTGGTGCTCTGATGCACTGTTCGTAATTTGGCCATAACTTTTGACTCGGAACTCCGATTGAGGTGATCTTTATGTCCACGGAAAGGTAATTCAACGATCTACAACTTCCTAAGAGGAAGTTTTCCAAAATTATGGACCAATAGTTCCCAAAAATTCACCGAAGACAGCACTTTGCTAAAGCGCTACCGAATGACCAGAATTTAGCTATGGACCTACTTTGGGCCCTATTTTAATCAAAGAGGAGTGCGAATTGGACTTCGGACCAAAACATGAAAGTTGTAGAATGGCATGAAATCTAGAAGTAGGAACAAATGGCAGTCAAATCGGATAAATGATGAGAAAGTTACGAGAATTCAAAGTTGGCTAAAAACAAGGAAATCGCGTAGGATCAAAAACTTACGATTAAGAGCCGATATTGATTCAGACCACCCGAATCACTAAACAATCACTCACATGAGCGTAAAGAAGCTAATAAAACATACTTAACATTAATATGAACACGGGGTGTTACAATCTTAGTTTTATCAGTCTCAATTTACGAAGGAATCAATACACATTTGTACCCGGTTTAATCTATAAATCGCAGTGCTTGCTTAAATATCCAATATAAGAGTACTGAATTCGTCAATGCCGATTTAAATTATTAAACTGTGCTACACTATTGTCGAACGAATCTCGAGAATTGTCGGATATTCGATTCCAAATCAAATTAGCTTCCGAAAAGCCCTAAATTTTTTGAAAAACACCTATTTTTCTATTTATGATTATCAAAATTATTTTTCAAATCACACACACATTAATTTCTAAAATTGAAGGGTGAAATACGATGTACATTCTTTTCATCCCTACGCCAAAATCCCGTTTTTCTAAAATTATAGGCTGATTTACGATTATATCAATTAACATGCGAATGTTCGATTTTAAGGCCACGCATATTCTACTTAGAGACCGAAAGGGCAAATTGGGTGCCTAACACCTTCCCAATTCGTAACTTAATCCTCGAACATTCGAATCAACTAGTTTCGCATTAATTTTGTTTAAGAGTTTGTTTAATCCATAAATGTTCCTCGTTTACACGGACTTTTATTTGTTTAGTAAAACAAATTGGCAACTCTGATTCCTTTTACAAACCGTCACCTTTTCTTTATAATAAAACTAACCGTTTTCCAAAATTAATCGGGAAACTAGAGGAATCGTGCCCAGTGGGGGTCGGCATCGAAAGCGCGAGTTCTCGGCCTTTGTTACGCGGGATCAAATCTTAAGTTGGCATTCCCCTGTTGGGGAGCTCCGTTCTATGTTGTTGTGCTCGAGCAAAGCTCCTTCATGCTCGTTTCGCTATAGCGGAGAGGGCCACCGACATGGATGGCAGCGTGTCCCTTCGTGGTTGGTTGGATAAATTGAATTAATATTTTGCACTATCAATTATAAAAGTTAATATTTTTTAATCCAAAATAAGTTTTTTTATAAAAAAAAGTAAGTATTGTCTTACAATTTATTTTATTTTTAAAAAATATATATGAAAATAGAAAAAAACCGAATCGAAAAGTTTGGTTTGGGTTTGAAAGATTTAGAAACTGAAATATAACTTTGAAATTCATTTTGGGTTTAGCTCTCCTAATTTTTACCTTGACCGAAACCGAAAACACCCCTAGTCCTAACTAGAGCCGAAATAGATCGAAAATAGTCTAAGGAGGAACCAAAGATAGACCGGTTTGATCTAGCGTGGAGATTATTCAGAATGGTTGTCTCAAACCATTAATTAAACATCGGAGAACTCAAGAAAGGATTTACGTACTATTGTTAAGGTGGTTATGCAAAGAAGCTCGAATAAGGTGAAATAGGGTGTATTCGAGATGTTCATTGACCAAGGTGGACGATCGTATGGACGGTGTTGAGTGGTGATTTTCATGAATAATTTAAAGGTATATCCAAGTTGGACTAAGGTGTAGGTCCAAACCAAAGTAGAAGGTTCATAAGTAAGGTAGTGTCATCACATAAAAACCCCGTACTTATGGCCCGAAGGTGTTTAAATTGGCCCGTTGTCTTCCTCATGTGAAAGGGCCCATCTTAGGTGCAATTTCACAACAATTAGTATCAAAGCCGATGCTAAATCCACAAGCATGGATGGACTCATGTGGAAACCTATGGAAAAGTCATACTCAGAGGATTAAAGGTGGAGTCGGTATAAGGGTGGAGTCGCTACAAAATCCACATAGATCGGAGTACTACTATCAAGGTGGTTGTGCAAAAAACCTCAAGTAAGATGAAATTGGAAATACCTTGAGATGCATGTGCATTGACAAAGGTGAACAACCGTGTGCGCGATGTTGAGTATTGATCTACATGGATATTTCAAATTAAAGGTGGATCCAAGGTGGACTAAGATGTAAGTCCTAGCTAGAGCCGAGGTAGATCGGAGTTAGTCAAAGTTGGAATCAAATATTGACTAATTTTGATTCAGGGTGGAGATTATTGAGAATGATTGTCTCAAACCAGTGATTCCACATTGGAGAACTCAAAAAGAGGTTTACGTACTATTCTTAAGGTGTTTATGCAAGGAAGCTCAAGTAAGATGACATAGGGTGTATCTCTATATGTGCAATAATCGAAGTGGATAATTGTGTGGAATAGTTAAGAGAGGGAGAATGAAAGAAACATGTAATTTCCTGGGAGTGAGAAACAAATTAAAGGCAGTAGAATGAAGATAGGAGACTATTGCGTGTTGCTATGTGTAAGTTTTCTCACCTTCCAATAAAATTAGTAAAGATGAATTATTGGGATGGGTTGCCCATTTTAATAAAGTTTTCACAACTTTTTTATTGGTTTGTCAATGTTTTTTTGTTTTTTTTATCTACAGATACCCACAGAAAAGGTCTTTACAATAATTTAAGACGGTATTATTTACACCCGTTAAATATGTCACACACACTCCTTCTAGAATCTAATAAAATCACACTTTAACCCCCCCTATTTATTACAAAAAACCTCAACTATTATCTGATGTTAGGCGAGTTGTTTAGCAATACACTCTCGATCCCCATTTAAGCCAAGTTTATGTGAATGTACTCAAATTAAATCTCAATAGGCAGGAACTCTCCCCATGTGGGTTGAGTTTATGTGACTGCACTCACTTCTCATTACGTGGGGCTTTGGGATGTATTAGTGAGCATAAATTTACCATAAGGGTGTTTGTGACAAATATAGGGGTTTTAAATAATACCGCCCATAATTTATTGTTTATCTTCATATATATACATTTTAATTCTTATATGTAATAAAAATATAAAGTAGAGAGAGCGATGTCACCCATATTTTTATTGCCACACAGATCTAGTTCGTAGGTTTTAGAGCCTAAGGCAAAATTTTAAAATGTAGCCCTTCATATACAGTTTTTTCACACACAACACACACACATATATATATATATACTAGGGTATACTCGTGCCATCTGGTACGGTAAAATAAATAAAATCTAATAATAGGATAAAAAAAGAGTAATGTATGACGAATCTAAATCAACAAACATCAATCAATCTATCTTGAGCCCATCATCTAGTCTAATCTAACGTTTTGAACAATCGAAACGTAGTTAGTATGAGTGTTTATTTTCACGACTAATTTTTCGATTTTATTTTGATCCTGGCAAAATAATTTTTTTAACAAATAAAACTCAACACCAAATGTGAAAAAAATCCAACCACATATGTTAGTATAATTTGAAAATAGTCCAAAAATTGGACTAATGTACCTTGAACACTCCTAAAAACGAAAAATTGAGATGACCAATAATAAAAGAACTCATAAAGTACATCCTTAAATGTTACTTAATAATTTTTCATGAATTTTTAATATAATTTTATAGTCATGATGCATCTTGTTTAATTGACCTTAATTAATATATTATAAATGTTATTTCTATAAAATTTTAAATTTTAAGTTACGGCATTTTTAATGTAGAGAAAAGTTTTGGTCTGTGAGAGTTTATTGTTTGTATGCTATTAGTGTAAGTATTTTAACTTTAATGTGACATCTTGATGATGTGTGCGTAAAATTCATCAAATGATGTAGAATTAATGCACACCATAACATGTGTATTTTTAACCATTAGATTCTTATACTTTTTGAAGAAAAAAAAAAGATTTGGTCAAAGATAGTGTTTTATAATATATATATATATATATATATATATATCCAAGAGGCCCTAAATAGTTCCAAATTTCTTGGCACAACGCAACCAACTTGATGGCCTACACCTTTGGACAAAGTTAGGTGGCACATTATATCCACATTGTTTACAAGAACTTATAAATAATGTAAAAATGATTACTTTGCCATGTCAAGTCCAAAATAAGATTGACAATATTTAATCCATTAGAGAGTATTTAAGAATACCAAAAAGTAAACATTGTGGAGGAATGTAGCCCAGCGTAGGGGTATGGTTGTTTACATAATTGCATAATTCTAATAATGATAACGAAAATGAATCTATATTTCAATGCATTTTAAGATTATAAATTATTTTCTGTGGGAGAATGATTTTGAACTTGGGCCTTGGCCCAAGCCCCGTGAATGGGCCACAGGCCTATATTGAGGCTGGAATTCTTTCGAGCCGATAAGAACCATTCACCATCTGATCGGATAATAGGCCCATCATCAAGTGATGAGATAAGAGGTAGTTGAGCTCGAGGATAAACATTGAGGAAATAACCACTTCTACCAATGTGAACAGGGTTGTTAACACATGTAATCTTGGAGTATTGATCAAGTTTACCCTTTATAGTAATTTCCTATCTCACCAAATCCTATTCAGATGGTATAAATAGAACAGAATAAACCCTTAGCAAGGGATCAGTAACTTTAAGATAGATATAGCATTATACAATCTATGTACTCTCTCTTTCTCTCTGGGAAAAATATGTATCTCTATGGCCATTGAAGCCTAGTTAAGAACACGAACACACGCACTCCGGGATGATGTACTGCCAGATTGGGAATGAAAGCCACCGGGGAACCTACCCACACAAACAAATATCCATTGTCTCTACTGCTAATTTATTGTTCATTATCGCCACCTTTGCTGAGTTTGATTACTGACCCTACCAATTTGGGTCGATTCAATCTCATTTGAGTTCAATCAAATTTATACCACCCATAATTGGAGCCGTCTATGGGAATCGGCGATATAAAAGCAATTTTCAGGTAATCAAATTCATTTTCTCTCTCTACAGTTAAATTTTGCAGTATTTTTGAGCTTATAACTGTTCTTCACTTCTGTACTATTTGATCTATTTTGGTTTTGGTATTTCTGCAAAATGGTTCACACAAGGAGCCATCCTGTCGAGGATGCACATTAGGATATAATCCCTATCGTTAATCCCACCATGGGTCAAACTGTACCTCGTGATGCTGACTTGGCTAGACGCCAGACCAAGGGTGTGAGTGGTTCACAGACACACTCCACCTCACCATTTGATAAAAAATATTTGGAAATGGGTCCAGCGGCTTCTGAGAAACAGAGCAAGATTTCCAAATTGCAACAAGAGATGGAATTATTGCTGCAAATGTTACGTGAACAAATCGCAGCAAATACAACGTTAGGGTTACCAAAACCAATAGTCCCGAAGCCTGTCCCAGTCGGAACCCATGTTTCCTCCACCAGGGAGGAACCTATTTAAGAAGAGGTGAATTCCATGTGCCATAATAAAGGAAAGGCAGCAGTGGCCGAAGAGCCACGACGACTTATTCTTAAGGAGCCATGACCAAAGGCCCCTGAACAATCCATGCGTTACGCTGTTTCCAATGTATTTACTTGTCCAAGTGTCTTTGACCGATTGGGGAGTAAACCGGAAAAAATACCTGCCAATACTAAAAATCGCCTGAAGAATTGGGCCGAGCAGGATTTGAGAAAAATGATCTATTCGACAATAGCTAAAAAAACAGATGAGGGTAAGTCAACGGCTGAGTTGGCTAGAAAAGCATTAGGGGAGACTATTTCTCTCCATTCACACAGCACATTCAGGATGCACCACCACCAAAGAAATTTGGCCAGCCGAAATTCAACTGTTATGATGGTCGAACAGACCCGGCCGACCACATCAGGCATTACAAGAAGGTAATGGCCTACTGGAGGAATGAGGAAGCGCTAATGTGCAGGATGTTCCCAACGAGTTTGGAGGACACAGCCTAATGATGGTTCGACAAGCTTCCTCCATCAAAGATTGATAGTTTTTGTGAGCTAGTCGAGCAACTCACGGTGAGATTTATGACTAACAGCCGCATGGTCAAGGTGCCAGAGGCTTTGACACAGTTGAGAAAGAAACAGGGGGAGAGCTTGAGAGAGTATTCGGAACGATACTAGGCTCTCTTCCAAGAAGCCAACGTCTGTGACTCCAAATTCGCAATGAGCACTTTTAAATTTGGCTTACGTTGGGACAATAACGGTATCTATAACGATCTAACGCCCAGGCCGCCGAAGACGTTTAATGATTTACTATCAAGGGTCGATGAATTCTCCCGAGTTGAGGAAGATGATCGAGCAGCCAATAGGACTAGTTTTAAAAAGAGACATAAACGGAAATGGTGACCGCAAGGATGATAACCAGGGATCAACATGATTTTTAACAAACCGATACACAAGATTGTGTTTAAAATACAAAGTGAGCAATTTTTTTAAGTGGCCTAAGCTAATGGCTGGGGATTTAAGTACTAGGGATACCACTCGTAGGTGTTCATACCACAAAGATCATGGACATAGAATCGAGAACTGTAGAACACTGAAGCAGTTTCTGGAAAATTGGTAGAGTAGGGGCACTTGGCTAAGTATGTGAAGCCCACTGGGGGCAATCAGGATATGGGAAAGGGCTGTCGAAGAACAAGTGGCAGCTATTCAAGCCAATAGGCAAGTAACGGGGGTAATCGAGGCCATCCACGGTGTAGCTGATCTGTCTGATGTGACCAAGAATTTTCTTCGGGCGAGGTTAACCAGTGCAAAATTATGGTATGAGGCTCATCCCATTAGAGAAGTGTTAACGATATCAGCTCCTTCGAAAAAAGACCGAGACGACAACCTACTGTACCAACTGTCTTTTTCCAAATAGGATTTGGAAGAGGTCGACCTACCCCATAACAATGCTCTTATAATCATCGTTAATAGTTGTAATTTTGATGTGAAATGAGTTTTGATAGATGCGGGGAGTTCCTCGGAGGTGATGTACTTGAAAGCATATAACCAGTTGTTGCCTTTTATTTTTGCTAAGAATGTCAAGTCAGTGGATGCCACTATATATAGCTTTAGCGGGGACGCTATTTGGCCGATTTGCATCGTGAGCGTCCTCGTTAGAATGGGAGAAATGGTTTATGTAATGGATTTCTTTGTCATGAATATCGACTCACCTTATAACACAATCTTGAAAAGAAACTGGCTGGGGGAAATGAGAGCAGTTGCCTCCCCTTTTCACCAAAAGTTAAAGTTTTCGACGCCCAAGGGAGTCTGTGTAATGAGGGAAAAACAGGAAGATGTGAGGTTTTATTTCAATTTGGTGATCAAAGGATCGCTGTCTAAGAAAAAAGAGCTGAATTCCAAGGATAAGGTAAATTCCAAGAAAAAATCCGAGGAAATGCTGGTTGATGAAAATGAAGATGTGCCCAAATCCTCGACGAAGGGGAAGGGCAGTGAATCGAATAAATAGCAATCAGAAAATGGTTGTCTCATAGATGGTGGGGCCAGAGGACAACCAAAAGAGAAGGTCTTTAAAGACCTCATTAAAATCCCAGCAGTTTTTGGTATGGAAGAAGATAAA
Organism: Lonicera japonica; assembly: GCA_021464415.1. Taxonomy (NCBI): domain Eukaryota; kingdom Viridiplantae; phylum Streptophyta; class Magnoliopsida; order Dipsacales; family Caprifoliaceae; genus Lonicera; species Lonicera japonica. The sequence continues at coordinate 56,768,821 of CM038470.1, forward strand.
TTTTTTCTGATAGGCAGTCGTTTAGACCTTGATGAGAAGGATGCGTTAACTGAGTTTTTTAGAGAGAACCTGGATGTTTTTGCCTATCAGTCGTATGATATGCCGGGGATGGAAGCTGAAGTCATATGTCACAAGCTCCATATCAACCAAAATTTTAAGCCGGTTAAATTGAAATCGCCGCGGGCGTCACCTGAAAAGGCCGCAGCAATCGAGGAGGAAGTCCAAAAATTGCTCAAAGCTGGGGCAATCAAGGAAACGAAATTCCCGAAATGGATCTCTAATCCAGTCATCGTTAAGAAAAAGAATGGAAAATGGAGAGTTTGCATTGATTTGAATAAAGCTTGCCCGAAAGATAATTTTCCCTTGGCGAGGATAGATCAACCGGTTAACTCAGTGGCCGAGTACTAGAGACTGAGTTTCCTTAACACATATTTGGGTTATCACCAGATCCCTCTGTTCGAACCAGACCAAGAGTGCACGCCTTTCATCACTATAAGCATGCGAGAATCACCCCGCTTTAACTATTTGTTCGGCAGGCCATATTACTAGCCTCCTCATCTCATGATCGGTAGAGAGGTTGAGCTGGTCCAGTGCAAAGTTATAGCCATCCTAGAACTCGTTGGCTAACTCCGTGATGACCTCGTAGGTGTAAGAATCGATTGCCTTGTTCGTCCATTCTTCCTGCAATAACAGAAGAGAGTCTTTCAGCTGCTTGAGCTCCTTGTCAAATAACCTTTGATTTTTCTTGGCAAGCATGCGAGCGTCCCTTTCAGCCTGGAAGTTCGATTCCAACTTGTCAAACCTGGCTTGCAACTCTTCTTTCTCTCTTGTCCTGAGCTCTAAGGCACCCTGAACGGTACATATGTCTTCTTATGCGTCTTTCTTCTCCTTTTTTAGCCGAAGACCTTCTTGCTTTAGGTTCTCGGCATTGCGCCATTCAACATCTAAGTCATACTCGAGCCGTTGAAAATGGTCGAGCCTCTTTTCCTCCAGTTCGTGGAAGAAGATGGTGGACTGCAAAAAGCATTCAAAAATAGTGAACTGCGTACAGCAAAGCGATATATGAGAAGTTTAAAGTCCATACCTTAATTAAGCTGTGGAATGCTCGACTGCGTAGGCCATCTTCTGATATAGCCTGGGCCTTTTCCCTATCCATGGGCAACATAACGTCGCCCAGATGATTATATGCCAGGCTGGCAGAGTCAATGGTTGATTCCTTCACAGTCAACGCTCGACTTGAGTGGAAGAATGTCTAGGTAAAGATCGCAGCACCCCCAACGACCTCCATTATGTGGTCCGGTGACTTTGTGACATAGTCCTTTGTGACTTCCGTCGATTCTCCCCCCATTGGGACAAATCAACCTTAATTATCTCCAAGAATGGAGATGCAAAAACACCCCTCGGACTCGAAGTAGGTTTATCAACCCCTTTATCGCGGGAAGTTGATCTTACGGACGCGTCCTTAGACGTTTGAATCTTCAGGCGTAACCTCTTGGAAGCAGGTTCTTCGGCCTCTGTGTTTGGGGGTTGAGCTATTTTCTTTGCGAGTGAGGCATCGAATTTGCTGATCGGCATTTTGTCTAAATTTGATTCGGTTTTTTCAGTCTCGTGTGACTGCAAACTAGATGTCAACGCTCTACCCTCTTCTGAATCAGTTGGTTGATCGACCAACTTAGGAGGACGATGAGTTGAAGAATGATCAGGGTCTGGTTTAACTTCCTTCTTGGATTTGAACCTTACCTTCCTTTTAAGGGGGATAGGAAGCTCTTCTCCCCTTATAATAACGTTGAAGCTGAGAAACCTTCCGGGATCGTTTCTGCTCAAGAACACCAGAACTGGCTGCCCCATGCCTTTGGCTATGTTAATAGCCATAGTTTGTTAAACTTTGAAATGAAACTTTTTCTTCTGTGTGAGCTCAACCCAAGGGATATCCAAATAGTTTGATCGGCAACCAATGTCGTCCCGAACAACTAGGGCAGGAACTTGATCAGGAGCTCTTCCCCAGTTCCCTTAACGTAGTTCGTGAACCCTTTGGCAATTATGATGTGTATTCTTTATCTTGTACTTCCTGAACAAGTCCTCCTTCTGCCAAAAGGTCCACTCAGGCCCAAGCCAAATACTGCTCCTGTCCCTTCTAGAAAATGATATACGTGTACTAGGGTATCAGAGCAAGTTATACGCTGCCCTCGGATGAAGAGATAGAACAGAGGGAATACTACCTCCGTTGTGATTAGCAATGGTGTTAATCTAATCGATTTTAATACAAAATTCTGGAGGCCGATCGAATTTGGTCAAGTCACTATAAAGGATGAAAAGATGGAAGGTTAAATTGGTGCCGATAGAAGGCGAGATGGATAAAACCAACCAAAATAAAGCACACCAGGTCCGGAAGCTCGTCGGGGGACTGACTTGTAGATCGGACTGGGCTCGATGTGAGAAGTTTGGCTCTCCTTTAGTTTGGTGAACCATGATCGATCATGGGTATGTCCATGATCGATCATGGTATTTATATTTGCGGCAGTGCACTTTCATGATCGATCATGGGGAATACCATGATCGATCATGGGTCCAAGATTTTGGCTTTAAAGTGTAGTTTTGGCTCATTTGTGCATAAGCTTGTTTTTTTGCCTAGAAAAGAGTTGAGAGCTAAATTTTGAGAGAAAATTTTTCTTGTGTGCTTGTCATCACTCTTTGTTCCAATTATCAATAGAAGCTATCGTCTGTGTGGATTAGTGGCTTTTACGCCGACACCACGGTAAAACCTTGTCTTGCGCTATTTCTTCTTTATTTCCTATTTTCTCTATTGTGGGTGTGCTTTTTTGTGTCAGTTCTTCTTTCGGGTAAACCAAGTGAGCTTGTGAGATCCCTCGACGTTGCGTCGTGCTCGGTTGTGAGCGGTTTGGCGCAACAAATTGGTATCAGAGGCTAAAACGAGAAAGGTGGGATTTGTGTCACACGCCAAGTGTTTGATAAAATTCCTAAGTAAGATTTTTCAATCTTTGACTCGTTGTTGGATTGTCAAGTTCTTTGGTGATTGAAGATGACTACTTCTAAGACCTCAAAGGTGTCAGCGATAAAGTTTGACGTAGAGAAATTCGACGGAAAGTTGGTCAATTTCGGCATGTGGCAATGCCAAATGCGCGATGTCTTGATCCAACAGGAGTTGCATAAGGCATTGTTGGGTGTGGCAGCTAAGCCCACGACGATGACAGATGTTGAATGGGAAGAGTATGATTTGAAGGCTTGTAGCACTATCCGGTTGCATCTAGCTCAAAATGTGATATACTACGTTATGCGTGAGAAATCCGCGGCTAGCATATGGAAGATACTGGAAGAGAAGTACATGACGAAGAGCATAGAGAATCGTCTCTATCTTAAGAAGAAGTTGTTCCGGTTTGAATATGCTAGAGGTACATCAATGAGTGAGCATGTCGATGAGTTTAACAAGATGATTTCTGATTTGTTAAACTTGAATGAGGACATGAAAGATGAGGATAAGGCTATCTTGTTGGTCAATTCACTTCCGGAATCCCATGACCATTTGAGCACCACTTTGTTATATGGTAAGGATTCTGTGAAATATGAGGACGTTTCTTCAGCACTGCTTGGTAATGAGCAGAGACAGAGGGAGAAATGTAGTACATCGTCCGATGCGTTGGTGACGCGGGGAAGGACAGATGATCGGAAAAAAGCAAAGTACAACAACTCTCGATCCAAGTCACGTACTAAGTACTTGGATAACATGGAATGTTACAAGTGCAAAAGGAAGGGGCATATGAAGAAAAATTGTCCTAACGCTTGGGTAGACAAAGGAAAGAAGAAGAATGTAGATGATACCGCGAATTCTGTTATTTTAGGGGATGAGGATTTCGAGAGTATGTTAGTGGTTACTCCTAGGGAAAGCTCAACAGACGAGTGGATTTTAGACTCGGGTTGTTCGTACCACATGTGTCCAAATAAGGACCTTTTCCATACCTTGACGAAGGTGAATGGAGGAACGATTTTGATGGGCAATGATCACGTTTGTAGGACGAAGGGTATTGGAACGGTCAAGTTGAAGCTACATGACGGAGTAGTCAGAACTTTGAATGAAGTCAGGTACATCCCGGATCTGAAGAAGAATTTGATTTCTTTGGGTTCTTTAGATTCCAACGGGTGCAAGATTGTGCTCGAGAATGGAATGCTAAAGGTTACTTATGGTGCCTTAGTGTTGATGAAGGGAAAGAAATAGGGTAATCTCTATTTCCTTCAAGGTAGTACGGTGACGGGTACCGTTTCAGTTTCTACGGAAGCTGGTGGAGCAAGTACAAGCTCGGATTCGACAAGATTATGGCATATGAGATTGGGACATGCCGGGAATAAGGCGATGACGGTGTTATGTAAGCAAGGTTTGCTCAAGGGTGCAAAGAGCTGCAAGCTGGAGTTTTGCGAGCATTATGTGCTCGGAAAACAAACACGGGTAAAGTTTGGGACGGCTATTCATTGCACGAAGGGGTTGCTTGACTACATACACACGGATGTCTGGGGACCTTCCAAGACGAAATCCTTAGGAGGTAGTCATTACTTTGTTACATTTGTAGATGATTTCTCTAGGAGGATTTGGGTATATCTCATGAAGCACAAATACGAGGTCTTTGGAGTGTTTCTAAGGTGGAAGAAAATGGTTGAAAATCAACTTGGCAGGAAGATCAAGGTACTTAGATCCAATAACGGCGGAGAGTACACTAGTGATCCGTTTAAGGAGTACTGTCAAGATGAGGGAATTGTTTGCCATTTCACGGTTAGAGGTACACCACAGCAAAACGGAGTAGCTAAGAGGATGAACCGTACCTTACTTGAAAAAATGAGGTGTATGCTGTCAAATGCAAATTTGGGGAAGCAGTATTGGGCGGAGGCCTTATCTTATGCGAGCTACATCGTGAACTTGTTGCCATCTTCAGGGGTCGATTACAAAACTCCTATGGAGGTTTGGACAAGATCTCATGCAAGTTACGATTCATTACACATATTTGGGTGTCCGGCTTATTATCACGTCCGTGAAGATAAGATTGATCCAAGAGCCCAAAAGGCGATCTTTATGGGTTCAAAAATTGGAGTCAAGTGATACAAGTTGTGGTGTCTTCAAGACAAGAAAATGGTCGTTAGCAGAGATGTTACATTTGATGAGGCTTCTTTGCTCAAGATGCCTACGGGATAAAATGTAAAGGCTCTCGATGAGAGTGAAAAGAGAGGAGTGGTGCAAACGGAAGTTACTACGCCAGTGGTGACTATTCCGGTGCAATCGGAAGTGACTAATCCGGTTGATTCTTCCGATAGTGATTCGGAGAATGGGGAGATTCCTATTGAGGGGTATAGTCAACAACAACGAGAGGTACCGTCTTTGGCGAGTGGAAGAGAGCCTAGAGCTCGACGAGCACCACAACGATTTGGCTATGAAGATAGTGTGGCATATGCATTGGTGGTTTATGGCGATGAACCGACTTCTTATCGGGAGGCAGTGGCGGATAGTCATTGTGATGAATGGAAGGCGGCCATGGGTGAAGAGATGGATTCTCTTCACAAGAATGAAACCTGGGATCTTTGCAAGTTGCCAAAGGGGAAAAAGTCAATTGGGTGCAAATGGGTGTTTGCCAAGAAAGATGGGGTTCTAGATTCGGATGTTCAGTATAAAGCAAGGTTGGTAGCTAAGGGATTTGCACAGCGGGAAGGGGTGGATTATAATGAAGTCTTCTCTCCGGTAGTAAAACACACTTCTATTAGAATGCTATTAGCTATGGTATCGCAGTTTGACTTAGAGCTTGAACAACTCGATGTCAAGACGGCGTTCTTGCATGGGGATCTAGAGGAGGAGATTTATATATCTCAACCAGAGGGGTTCAAGGTTGTTGGCAAGGAAGATTGTGTTTGTAAACTGAAGAAGTCATTGTATGGGTTGAAGCAATCGCCTAGACAATGGTACAAGAAGTTTGACACATTCATGATGGCTCAGAAATTCAAGCGGAGTGATTTTGATCATTGCGTTTATTTCAAGAAACTCAAGGGGGATTCGTTTATCTACTTACTCTTATATGTTGATGATATGCTTATTTGTTCATCGAGTATGTTTGATATCAACACGGTGAAGGCTCAGTTGAGTCTCAAGTTTGAGATGAAGGACTTGGGTGGAGCTAAGAAGATTCTGGGAATGGAGATAATGAGGGAGAGGAAGAAGGGAAGATTGTGCCTCACTCAGAGGCAATATCTAGAGAAAGTGGTAGTCCGATTTGGGATGCAGGATTCAAAGCCTGTGAGTGTTCCATTGGCTCCTCACTTCAAGCTCTCGGCAACAATGGCTCCAGAAACAGATGAAGAGGTGGAGTATATGGCTCAAGTTCCATATGCTAGTGCGGTAGGAAGCTTGATGTATGCCATGGTGTGTACTCGACCGGACATTGCTCAGGCAGTGAGCATTGTGAGTAGATTCATGGCCAATCCGAGAAAACAGCATTGGAATGCTGTTAAGTGGATTTTACGGTATCTACAAGGGACGAAGAATAAAGGGTTGGTGTACCAGAGAACTGAGGGGTCTATTATTTGCGGTTATGTTGATTCGGACTATGCTGGGGATCTTGACAAGCGACGATCGACCACGGGGTATGTTTTCACATTTAGTGGTGGTCCGATTAGCTGGAGGTCGATGTTGCAAGGTGTAGTGGCGTTGTCTACTACGGAAGCAGAGTACATTGCAGCAACAGAGGCAGTCAAGGAAGCATTGTGGCTTCGGGGTTTGATAGGTGATTTGGGGATGGTTCAGGAGAATGTCGATGTACATTGTGATAGCCAAAGCGCTATTCATTTGGCCAAGAACCAGGTTCATCACGGACGGATGAACCACATCGATGTTCGGTTTCATTTTATACGGGAGATTATCGAGAGTGATGAAGTGATTTTGAAGAAAATTGGCACCAAGGATAATCCCGCAGATATGATGACGAAGGTGGTACTGACGACCAAGTTCGAGCACTGCTCGACATTGGTTAACATTCTTCGGTGTGGAGGCTCTTCGTGGCCGGGTGTGATGCTATAGCAGTATTGATGGAGGAACAAGTAGAGTGAGGTGTACAATTTTACTAGACGGGTTAGCTGCATGGTTCGCCAAGGTGGAGATTTGAGAAGTTTGGCTCTCCTTTAGTTTGGTGAACCATGATCGATCATGGGTATGTCCATGATCGATCATGGTATTTATATTTGCGGCAGTGCACTTTCATGATCGATCATGGGGTATACCATGATCGATCATGGGTCCAGGATTTTGGCTTTAAAGTGTAGTTTTGGCTCATTTGTGCATAAGCTTGTTTTTTTGCCTTAAAAAGAGTTGAGAGCTAAATTTTGAGAGAAAATTTTTCTTGTGTGCTTGTCATCACTCTTTGTTCCAATTATCAATAGAAGCTATCGTCTGTGTGGATTAGTGGCTTTTACGCTGACACCACGGTAAAACCTTGTCTTGCGTTATTTCGTCTTTGTTTCCTATTTTCTCTATTGTGGGTGTGCTTTTTTATGTCGGTTCTTCTTTCAGGTAAACCAAGTGAGCTTTTGAGATCCCTCGACGTTGCGTCGTGCTCGGTTGTGAGCGGTTTGGCGCAACACGATGTCCCCAATCAGAACAATTGCATATAAATCGGTCCATTTATAAGAATCAGCCAAAGCCAACACAAGGCTAGGGGCATCTTGCCTAGCTTTCAGGCTATATCCATACTCCTTCATAGTGAGGATGTAACAATACCTAAGTTCTTCTAATCCTAACTTAGTACCGCGGATTTCGTTAAGCCTCTTTATTCCACAAATAATCCGAACAACATTTGGGAAAATTCGCCCTAAGGTTAGATTAAACTTTTTAAGGAAATCAACCATTAATGGACCTAATTGCAACCTAAGCCTGCACTCTTTGAATAACGATAGATGAATGGGATGTTCATTACGAGCAAGTTTATAATCTTTAGTGAAAGGATTTTAGTCTTCTCCCAATTCTTTACAACTAATCCCCTTAGAGATATGTGTTCTAGTAAACTCGGCTTTCTGTTCATCACTTATGAGTGCAAACCTAAACATGTTATAAAATAAAATGCTAAGAACAAGCAAGAATAAGAATCGAGAATTGATTTTGGAAATTTACTCGATTATTGAAAATCACCGAGAAGAGGGAAGAATTAAATATCGGAGCCAGTGAACTGGGCACAGGCCTATATTGAGGCTGGAATTCTTTCGAGCTGATAAGAACAATTCATCATCTGATCAGATAATAAGCTGATCATCAAGTGATGAGTTGCAGATAAGAGGTAGCTGAGCTGGAGGATAGACATTAAGGAAATAACCACTTCTACCAGTGTGAACAGGGTTGTTAACACCTGTAATCTTAGAGTATTGATCAAGTTTGCCCTTTATAGTAATTTCCTATCTCTTCAAACTCTATTCAGATGGTATAAATAGAATAGAATAAATCGTTAGCAAGGGATCAGCAACTTTAAGATAGATATAGCATTATACAATCTATGTACTCTCTCTTTCTCTCTGGGAAAAATATGTATCTTTGTGGCCATTGAAGCCTAGTGAAGAATACAAACACACACACTCCGGGATGATATACTGCTGGATTGGGAATGAAAGCCATCGAGAGAACCTACCCACACAAACAAATATTAATTGTCTCTACTGCTAATTTACTGTTCATTATCGCCACATTTGTTGAGTTTGATTACTGACCCTACCAATTTGGGCCGATTCGATCTCCTTTGGTTTTGGACAGATTTATACCACCCACATTTTCTTTTATAAAGATTGCATGGAAAAGTATCAAATACAACCATGTACATATACACTATAGAAAACAACATATTAAATAGATAATCAAATAGTCATTTGATTATTCAACTTCGAGTAATTTATTGGAGAAGATATAATGCTACGTTTAAAAATATATAGTCATTAAGGGCCTTTTTAATTTGCAGCAATTAACTGCAATTAAGGTACAATTGCAAAGCCTTTCTTAATTTATTTCATTTTTTTCTTTTCTTTTCAATTGGGTGATTTTATCAGTGCAGAGTGCAGTTTAATTTTTTAAAAATAATTTAGGTCGTCTAAAAAATTGGGTTCTAAAATTAACAAATTTATTCAACTTTGAGTTTTTTTATTAAAGATGATCTAATGCTACATTTAAAAATTTATAGTCATTAAGGGCCTTTTTAAATTGAAGCAATTTACTGCAATTAAGGTACAATTGCAAAGCCTTTCTTGATTTCTTTCATTTTTTGTTTCTTTTCACGCCGGGTGATTTTATCGGTGAAAGATACAATTTAAATTTTAAAAAATAATTAAAGTCGTCTAAAAAATTGGGTTCTAAAATTAAGAAATACGGGTGCTTTTACTAGCACCCTTACAACAAATGTGTAAAAAAAAATGTCTATATGACGTAATGTCACCATATCATTGGAAGAGTGGTTGCTCCATTTTAATTTTTCAAGAACGATCGGCACTATAGACTCCCCATTTCTAGCCTGGTAAATCAGACTCAGAATAGTCAGATCAACACGGGAAGAGCCCGTCACCAGTAACATATCAGAAACAAGACAGATCAAGGCCGCCGCAGTACGCCCCACACTATAAGAAGCTCTCTCTTCGAAACGATGAAAAAACCTCACCATTTTATGGAGGTCAAGAAGCCCGTTGATAATAAAACCATCACAGGCCGCTTGGGGAATGGCTAACAAGGCAATCAGCATATCTCGAGGACTGATTTCTTCTATAGGAACTGCCATCGGGAGACGGACGTCAGAACGCAACAGCCAGGAAAACTCCTCAAAAGTCGGACAGAGCTCATCTAGTCCAAAGCGAAAAAGATGATCCGCAGGACTCCAAAAATACAAAGCACCTAACAGAAAGGAAAAATCTACAGGACGATGGCACCAGCCCGCTAAAGGGCTAAAGGCACCGAAGTTCAAACCATTCTCAGAAGATATCAGAGCATCTCGGGTTTCAACATAAGAAAAATCAGAATTTGTGCGATAAGAAGACATTTTAGAAAAGGTGTGGGGATGAAAGAAGGAAGATGGGTGTATTTATAGCAAAAAAGAGGATCATATGCCTGTTTGTCGCGCGACAATACCCTTTGGTTTCACCCTATTTTTGCTTTTCTTACACATAAGAGTCATTCTTGCCAAAAGAATCACTTCTGGATGCATTTTGTGCTCACTCTGTTCTTTTGCAGGAACCCTAAGTACTGCCACATCACAAAAGGTATGACTCCTAAATTATCGATTCATGTAATTATTATCTTTTCATCACAGATAAGGAAAAAACGTATCATCGGGCACAAATAAAGATTTTCATAAAAAACTAATAAAAGAACAGTTTTCAAGAAACTAAATCTCTGTCTAAATATCTAAAAAATAAAAACTACATATCTGTCTGAACTAACTAAATGCAGGAAAAAACAAAAACTAACTAATCTATCCTAGCGCGCTTTGACACGCTACCACTGTCACCAGAACCCTCATTCGGAGTAGGATCGATCGCTGGCACATCCGGATAAGAAGGAACTGCTGCATGAGAAGGCCCCGTCGACTGGACAGGAGCTGTAGGACTGATCACCGAGGACCGAGAGCGCCTAGAAGTCCGACTACTACTCCTCCGAGACTCTGTCCGGGCATGAGAAGAAGTCAGAGGGTCGCCCGGCCGTAAAAAAACGTCAATCGCCCTCTGATAGTAGCGCATGTATGCTGGATGGTCTCGACCGACGTACTGGCGAAGGTTCCAGTTGTAGAGGTGCTGGGCGTGCCAAGCCCTCAGATCCGCCACCCGCACACTCACCCGCTGTGAAAAACATAAGATAAGAGAATCAGCACAGTCGAAATAAATAAATATAGATATAAAAGTATCAAGAAAAGTTGAAATAGGTACCTCATCGCCAGAGCGACCACCCAAGAAGTCAAAAGCATCCTTAGGAAGAGGATACTCAGGAACAGTGTATCGACGTAAACTGGCGCCGACATAAGAGATATCTCTAGGAAGTGGAGGAAGATCTACTGAAGGAATGGACGAGCCCGCCAGAACATCAGCAGAAGTGGACCCACCCTCCTCGCGAATCGGGAACAGGGGAGGCTGAGAAGATGAGCCGCCGAGACCCGAGATCGGGCCGGAGGGCCCATAGCAGTGACGGAAGAGGAGTCAGTGTTGCATAAGTACGAACACCTGGAGGATCCACCATAGCCGTCGCTCTCAAAGGCAGGACCCTGCTAGAACGAGTGGTCGTAGTAGCAGGAGAGGTCCGCCCGAACTGCTCATAATCGACCCTAAAGTCCGCAGGCTCACAGGACCGCTCTGAAAAATCTGCTGCACCTCCCTCAGCAGCCTCAAAAACTACCCCCAGAGATACCGATGGACCAGTAGGGAACTCAAAACCCTCGGCAGGCTGCTCCTCTCTAGACGTCGTCTGAGGAGGCTGCTCTGGAACAGTCGCTGCTCCACCTCCCTCACTGCCCTCGGGCCTATCATCGCCTCCCCCAGCACCAGCAGGGACGTCCCTCTCTCCCTCAGGATCATCATCGTCGGAGTCCAAAATGTTGTCCCTCTGATCGGGGACAGGCGACAGCTGACCGGGAACTATTCGGGACAAATGAGTCTGTCCTCGTATGTAGTTGGGATCACCTCCCAACGCCCGGTACCTCTCATAGAAGACCCGTCCCCGAGTCCCCTTCGGCTCCCTCATCAAGTAACAGGCAGCGAAGACAATATAATCTCCCTCCTCGGTGAACGTCTGAAAATCGAGCCCGTCAACCAACACCTGCACCATCACCTGATCGATCTCGCCCGTCCGCCTCATCAAAACTGGCGGGAATGAAGGAACTCTAGGCCACTAGGCCGGTGTATGCTGGCGAATAAATCTCTCGCCCAAGTAAAAATGAAGGCCGTACTCATCCCTGATAAACCGCCTGGTCTTCGAGGCGGTCAGAGCACGGCCATATCCGAAGTGGAGGCCCAAATCACCCCAGGGGGCCCACTTAACCTGAACAAAAATAAAATTTTTATCTTCAGTGATTTATATTTTATTTACCATTTATCTATTTGAAAAGAAAGAATACTAAGATATTTACCTGCTCCTCCAGCAGGTCATGGACGGCAGCAGCTCCGGTCTCCCGGGTCCGATATACATAAGGAGCCCTGTAGTTCCCAGCGATGAATCGATGGAGAAGGGAAAACTGATCCTCGTTCTCAATGAGGAGATCCACCTGGGCACGACCCAGACGGGTATAAGCCACGAACCAACTTTGAAGAGGAAACATAAAGAATATCAGCAACAATCAACAGATAATATGTAAAGGACTGAAACAAAGATAAGGGAACGGAAGTATATACCTTCCACAGCAAAGAGAAGCCCTTGAGGTTCAGGGCTAAGTGGCGAGAAACCTGATCCATAGCATCATAAAGGACGGCAAGAATAAAACCACCCCAGTCGTAGTCGAACATAATACTGAAATCCCGGAGATAGGGCAGCCACCAGAGATGGGCCGAGTCCCCCCCACGGGCCTCGAACAAATCGTGGAGCGTCAGTAAGAGAAAAACGCGGGCATACTGACGCGCCTTCTGGCGGGTCATCGGCGCCCCTGAAGCAATCAATCTGGCTCTCTCTGTCGCCAGGCGCGTGACCAAAACAGCCTGAGGAATCGTATCACCGGAACTCTGTCGCTCCGAAAACCATCCTAGTGCACCGACTATGCCCTCTGCCGTCAGACGCAAGGGGACGTCAATCTGGATAGGAACCCCCTGAAGGAATCCCGGTCAAAGCAAACAGGTCTAACGGGGTTATTGTCATCTCCCCCCAGCTCCAGTAGAAGGTATGAGTGGTGTCCCACCAGTGGCAGGCTAGAGCCGACACCAACACAGCCGCCCTAGATACCCACTCTGGGAGGGCATCGAAGAAAGAACCGAAAGGAGTCGCAAGGAGCAACTCCTGGACAGGGGCCGATGCCTGTCACCACTATAAAGAAATGGTGTTGGGTGAACCCCAACCACGGCCAACCCACTTCAGACAAAAGAATGAGTACATGATTATGAGGGTACTTTGGTGTAATTATGAGAGATATAGGGCTATAGGGGTAAAAATTATGTAATTTTCCAAAATTGAGGGTACTTTGGTGTAATTATGAGAGATATAGGGCTATAAGGGTAAAAATATGTAATTTTCCAAAACTGAGGGTACTTTTGTGTAAATTATGGGAGATATAGGGCTATAGGGGTAAAATTATGTAATTTTCCAAAACTAAGGGTACTTTGGTGTAATTATGAGAGATATAGGGTGATAAGGGTAAATTATGTAATTTTCCAAACTTGAGGGTACTTTGGTGTAATTATGAGAGATATAGGGTTATGAGGGTAAATTATATAATTTTCCAAACCTAAGGGTACTTTGGTGTAATTATGAGAGATATAGGGTTATAAGGGTAAATTATGTAATTTTCGAAAACTTGAGGGTACTTTTGTGTAATTATGAGAGATATAGGGTTATAAGGGTAAATTATGTAATTTTCCAAAACCTGAGGGTACTTTTGTGTAAATTATGAGAGATATAGGGCTATAGGGTAAAATTATATAATTTTCCAAACCTGAGGGTACTTTGGTGTAATTATGAGAAATATAAGGTTATAAGGGTAAATTATGTAATTTTCCAAACCTGAGGGTACTTTGGTGTAATTATGAGAGTTATGGTGTTATAAGGGTACATTATGTAGTTTTCTAAAAACCTAAGAGGTATCACAGGTAAAAGTATGTGTTTGCCAAATCGGACGTTATTTCTAGGCAGACATGCATGCTAACATTGTTCAAAATACATTCAGGAAACGACATAAATAATAGAACAGATAAAAACACGAAAAGAAGACATACCAGAGACCGTTGACGGATCTTGTGAGAAACAGGCTCCATCAAGAGCCACGGAACATCCGGAACTGTAGCAGCCCGGGTAACATCTCGGTAGACCACCGCCCGACCGCGGTCCACCCCGTCCTCGCCATACCAATCAAGGTCCTCCCAATCGTCATGATGAGGACTGCAACGGAGAACGCCCTGAGCGTCGGTAAAAGTGACCTCCTCCTGGTCACCCTCGAGTCGATCTGTTTTCCCAAATTAGGGTTTTTCACTTATAAAGTAGTAGACTGTCAGTAAAAGCATCCAAGTTTTTCAACATAGAATAAACATATAAAAGACCACTAGAGACCGAAAGGGCGGAATGGGTGCTTAACACCTTCCCAAACCGTAATATAGTTCCCGAACCCTACAGAATCCTGGTTTCGTAGACAAATGTGTAAAGAAAGGCTTATCTGTAGCCTTTCCTCTTACACAACCATTTTGTCCGTTTTCTCGTAAAACGTACTGGCGACTATAAACGAACCCTTTTACATCTAGAAATAGAATAGAGGGACACCCGATATGAATTATCAACAGATGGAAGCAAATGGAACGACGGAATCCGTTCCGACGTTTCAGACGCCCAACAAGGGAATGAGACCCGGGGGTCACATTTGCGGATTCTCACACGAGGTTTCTCGAAATATGGGGAATGTTGGTGTATCTCTCAATAGCAAAGGGTGTGACGCTAGGCGACTCATTCCCGATGAAGCTAATCCATGAAAGAGACAAACAACATTCCACCAAAGATGAAGCCATCATGCCTAACTCTTAGCTACGGGTGTGAAGCAAGGCAACCCATTCCCGATGAAGTTAATCCAAGATAGATATGACAAATTCATCATAAAAACATTTAACATAAAGCAAGTGTATGAAATCTCATGATTTAAGGAATGAAAATTATAAAGTGAATCCTAATAATGAAACAGAATAAAGTTTATGGGATAAATTTGTCAACTCATCGTTTGTCACATATGGTAAAAAAATAAAGAGTCTAAGTATCACATAAAGTGTAAGAAGCACTCAATATATCAATAAATGAAACAAAGATAATTTAAGCAAATTTATAACTCATCTATAGAGTTTTAAGAACTATTCATAATTTCTAGGAAGAGGAAATCGCTCCATGGATGGGGGAAAGACTACAAGCTTTCTAGAACCATATAAATATGTTGTATGTTCATTAACAACGAAGAATTAAATATACAAGGCATATAAAGTCTTAACTTAATATGAAAATACCTAGAAAACTTGAAAGAATGGAAGATATGATGAAGAAAAGGATTCACAAATATTTATCAAACTTTAAACATGGATTGAGCCATTAATCACCGAAAATCATATCGCAAATCACTTCCATAACCTTAGTAAAAGACTACTCCATAATAAATTCAAAAACAAATAGTATAGAAGAAGAAATCATTCTTATAAGTTAAACACTTACAAAGGAAAATGAAGAACAATTCTCCAAGAGCTCTCACTTCTCTCTAGAACTTGTGAGTGTGTAAAAATTGGATAACTTAGCATAGAAGCTAAGAAAAATAAGATATACTAAAAGGTTCCAAAATATCTAATCTAAACATCTAAAATAGCTTGAACCACATAACCCATTTTGGGTGTTAAATGAGTAAGTTGCCCGGGGCCATGATCGATCATGGCTTTGCCCATGATCGATCATGGGAGTATTCTGCCAGAAATTTTTGAAGCTATGATCGATCATGGGCCTGGAACTTTTCACTGAGCACTTTTGCAAGCTATCTAGACTTGCTCTTGATCACTTCATGCAATGCCATTATATCCCAATCCTACAAACACATGGAATACTACAAAATACACACCAACTTAGGCCATGTTAGATACAAAACTCGCTAAGGCACTAATCTCGAGATAAGCGGATAATTAGGGAGGATTAAAGAAACAAACGCGTCAAGCGACTCCAGGAAGGAGCTTAAACATGACAACATTATGCGTTTATCAACTCCCCTCGACTTATCTCTTGCTAGTCCCTTAGCAAGACATGAATTATATATAATTACAAAAAAAAATATACTATACAAAAAACCATCAAGGAACGAGTAATATTCATGGCCCGCTACCCTTTCTAGAGTTTGATCCAAGAAGGGGAGTGGGAAATGATCTTTACGAGTTGCCTCATTGAGTTTACGGTAGTCAATACACATTCGCCACCCGGTGGTGACTCTTTGTGAAATCAACTCGTTTGACTCGTTCTTGACTACCGTAAGACCCGATTTTTTCGGTACCACTTGAGTTGGACTAACCCATTTACTATCCCAGATCGGATAGATGATCTTCGCATTTAACAATTTCAACACATCGTTCCTAACCACTTCTTGCATGTTAGGATTCAACTGGCGTTGAAATTGCCTTGATGTTTTTGTCCCGTCCTCCAAGTGAATTTTGTGTGTACAAATTAATGGGCTTATTCCTTGGAGGTCGGCAAGAGTCCAACCAAAAGCTTTTTGGTATTTACCAAGCAAATGAACTAAGCCTTTCCTCTTGGTCTTCCGAAAGATCGGACGAGATGATGACATGATAAGTGTCTGAAGCTCCCAAAAAGGCATACTTCAAGTTGCTAGGTAATGGCTTAAGTTCCATTTGCCCTTCAAGCTTTGTGTTGGGAGTTTGTGTGTTTTCCTCTCTCTCCGAGATGTCAACCTGTTTGTCAAATAAAGAAAATACTTTCATACAATCCTCGGGTTTATCGAAAGTGGTTAGATAACCTTCCGTTGATTCCAATTCGAAATTTGCCACAAAGTGGTCTTGGATACATGACTCTATCATGCTCACGTGTTCACTTTCCTCTTCACCACCGTTATCTCTTCGATTGCTTATAGAGAACACGTTTAGCTCGATAGTCATGTTTCCAAAAGCTAATTTCACTATACCGTTCTTACAATTTATTATAGCATTAGAAGTAGCAAGAAATGGTCGTTCGAGGATTACCGGAATCTCGTTAGTGGAATTCGACACGGGTTGCATGTCAAGGATGATGAAATTAACCGGAAAATAAAACTTGTCGATTTGGACAAGTACATCCTCGACTATCCCTCTTGGGATCTTAACGGCTCAGTCTGCTAATTGGAGTGTAACCCTCGTGGTTTTTAACTCACCCAACCCCAATTGTTGATAAACCAAATATGGGAGCACATTCACGCTTGCTCCCAAATCTAACAAAGCATTTTTTATCCTACAATTTCCTATGACACATGAAATTGTGGGACAACAGGGGTCTTTGAACTTAGGGGCTCTCGTGCTTTGCATGATGGAGCTAACTTGCTCAGCCATAAAGGCATTTTTCTTAACATTCAACCTTCGTTTGGTAGTACATAAGTCCTTAAGGAACTTAGCATACGAAGGTATTTGCTTGACCGCGTCAAGCAATGAAATGTTGATTTTCACTTGCCTAAAGACATCCAAAATCTCGGTATTAGATTTGGATGGTTGGTTCAATCTCTCCAAAAATGGGACTTTGGTCCCATTATTGACTTTTTCGAGATCCACTTTTCCGTGTCTCTCTTCCTCTCTCTTCTTTTCCTCACTCACAACCTTCTCAACTTCCATTTTCTCAACACTTGTAGGCTCAACTATGTCCGCCACCTTGGGGGTTTTAGGAACAATAGTTTTATCTACCTCCTTGACACTCCTTAGGATTGTGATAGATTTGAGTTCTTCTAACTTGGTGCTAGACTCTCCTCCCTCTATGACTTGAACTTGGCCTCTAGGATTAACTAAAGGTTGAGATGGTAATTTTCCCTTCTCTCGGGTAGCTAGAGCAGTGGTGAGTTTAGATATTTGGGTTTTTAACTTACCCACATCATGATCCGTTTTGTCCACAAATGATCTCAACAAAGCTTCTAAGTTTTGGTTGGGATTTTGATTCTGAGGTGGAGCAAAAGAGTTTTAAGGTTGTTGTTGCCTTTGGTTTTGATGATATTGTTTGTGGTTCTGGCTTTGATTTCCTCCCCAACTGAAATTGGGGTGATTCTTCCATCCCTCATTATACCTTTGAGAATAAGGGTCATTTTAGTTTCGGTTTTGGTTGTACTGATTCAAAGCATTGACTTGGGTGGGATTTTTGAGGACTTCCCGGAAAGTGGAAATAGTAAGGCAATCCTCGATAGTGTGTCCCGAGTTTTCACAAATGACACACAACTGACTCGAGGATACTACATTGACCTCTCTAAGCTTACTTGCCTCCATTGCCTCTACTTTCTTAGACAATTGGAACAACCTCGCACCTATGTCATCCTCGTTGGATACTTGGTACAACCCACCTTTTTCTTTGAGTTTTGGCTTTTGGCTTTTGGCTCTTCGGTATAGGTGTTCCAATTTTGGGCACCTTCCACTAGCTAATCAAAATATAACAAAGCGTCATCATGATTCTTACTCAAGAATTGACCATTACACATGGTCTCGACAAACGTACGCATATCAGGGGTGAGGGATTCTTAGAAAAAACTTACAAGGCTCCATGTTTCGTAACGATGGTGAGGACATGCGTTTAAAAGCTCTTTGTATCTTTCCCAACACTTATAAATTTTTTTTAATCTTTTGGTGAAAAAATGGATATCGCCCTTCTTAAAGCATTGGTTCTATGAATGGGAAAGAATTTTTTTAGAAACTCCGCTTGAAGCTCTTACCAAGACCGAATTGATTGCGGTCTTTGAGCGTTTAGCCAAATTTTTCCTTTATCTTTTAGGAAGAAAGGGAAGAGTTTTAATCGCATGACATCCTCGTTAATGTTTGCCTCACGAAATGTGGAATAGACTTCTTCGAAGTCTTTCAAATGCAAGTATGGGTTTTTTGACTCCATACCATGAAAAGAGGAGGTATGTTGAAGCATACCTGATTTGAAAGAGAACGCACTTGCTTGATCGGTGGGAAGCACGATGCATGAGTTGGAAGTTGTCCGAGGCGGTTGAAGATAGTCCCTTATGGTCCTAACTGGAGGAACATTGTTGGCACCTTCCCCTTCGTTATCGCTCTCATGATCTACCGCTCTACCTTGATTTGCCATTCTTGGTGAAGGGGGAGGGCTAATTCGAATGTCCACAAACAATTGCCTTTGCATAGGCTTGAAAAACTATTCGAATAGCTCCTTGAAAACTCTACAAAATCAAACAAGAACAAGAGAGAAAAATAAATTAATTAAATAGAGAGATACTTATAAAGAATGGTTTTATACAAAACCCAAAATCTGCCTTTTGCCTATTTCCCGGCAACGGCGCCAAAAACTTGATGCCACGTAAATAATGCGCGTTGATGATAGCCCAAGTGCAGGCCCGTCAAGTTATAATATAGTCTCGGAAGTCCGAGTGTCGAACCACAAGGATTGTTAAAAAGGAATGGAATGGATTACAGATTATGCGGTTTTTCTGGTTTTGTAAGTTGGATTGGTTGTGAAACAATGTAAATGTGAAAAGGTGTGAAAATTAATAAGAAAGCACTAAGGCATTGGGAATTTAATTTCGATTTAAGAAGCGGTGGTCACTAGCTTATACAAAGACTTCAACACGAGGTTTCTCGAAATATGGGGAATGTTGGTGTATCTCTCAATAGCAAAGGGTGTGACGCTAAGCGACTCATTTCCGATGAAGCTAATCCATGAAAGAGATAAACAACATTCCACCAAAGACGAAGCCATCATTCCTACCTCTTAGCTACGGGTGTGAAGCAAGGCAACCCATTCCCTATGAAGCTAATCCGAGATAGATATGACAAACTCATCATAAAAAGATTTAACATAAAGCAAGTGTATGAAATCTCATGATTTAAGGAATGAAAATTAGAAAGTGAATCCTAACAATGAAACGGAATAAAGTTTATGGGATAAATTCGTCAACTCATCGTTTGTCACATAAGGTAGAAAATAAAGAGTCTAAGTATCACATAAAGTGAAAGAAGTACTCAATATATCAATAAATGAAACAAAGATAAGCTAAGCAAATTTATAACCCATCTATGGAGTTTTAAGAACTATTCATAATTTCTACGAAGAGGAAATCGCTCCATGGATGGGGGAAAGACTACAAGCTTTCTAGAACCATATAAATATGTTGTATGTTCATTAACAACCAAGAACTAAATATACAAGGCATATAAAGTCTTAATTTAATATGAAAATACCTAGAAAGCTTGAAAGAATGGAAGATATGATGAAGAAAAGGATTCACAAATATTTATCAAACTTTAAACATGGATTGTGCCATTAATCATTGAAAATCATATTGCAAATCACTTCCGTAACCTTAGTAAAAGACTACTCCATAATAAATGCAAAAACAAATATTATAGAAAAAGAAATCATTCTTACAAGTTAAACACTTACAAAGGAAAATGAAGAACAATTCTCCAAGAGCTCTCACTTCTCTCTAGAACTTGTGAGTGTGTAAAAACTAGATAACTTAGCCTAGAAGCTAAGAAAAATAAGATATACTAAAAGGTTCCAAAATATCTAATCTAAATATCTAAAATAGCTTGAACCACAAAAATAGCCCATTTTGGGTGTGAAATGAGTAAGTTGCCCGGGGCCATAATCGATCATGGGAGTGTTCTGCCAGAAATTTTGGAAGCCATGATCGATCATGGCTTCCTATGATCGATCATGGGCCTGGAACTTTTCACTCAGCACTTTTGCAAGTTATCTAGACTTGCTCTTGATCACTTCATGCAATGCCATTGTATCCCAATCCTACAAACACATGGAATAATACAAAATACACACCAACTTGAGCCATGTTAGATACAAAATTCGCTAAGGCACTAATCTCGAGATAAGCGGATAATTAGGGAGGATTAAAGAAACAAACGCGTCAAGCGACTCCAGGACGGAGCTTAAACATGACAATATTATGCGTTTATCAATAATACCTTACTCGGTTGTGAAGGACCTAATGAAAGTGGGAGTGTTACCAAGTGTTTTGGGGGTGCCAATATCATCACCCTTATTTTTACTTTTTTTTCTATAGTTTTTTTACAAAATGATATTGGACATGAGCATACGGTTGTCCTAAGAAGATTTTTATTTAGTGGAATTTGAAAATGGAACTACTCACCAAATAGATTGGTCCCTCGTATGGACCTAATGGGTGAAAAGCCACTAGGCAACCTTATGGGTTGAGTTTATTTTCATATCCTATAAATATTACATACTTAAACAAATATTTAATACCATTTTATCAGGTCCAGATTCGTATCTCATAAAATATTGAGAAATACAGATTATCATAGTTAGGTAAACAGAGAAAGGCTTTCGGTAACGAGAGAGTTATAGGTGCGATAGTTCGATAACTTGAGAAATACAAGTTACTGTAGGTAACCTGAGTTGAGTAAACGTTTAAGCGGTAACCGTAGTCACAAGAATAACAGGCTATTAAAAAATAAATATAAATACGGATATGGACTACAAACTAAAAAGTTACAAAAAGAGAAACCGAGAAGTAATTTTTTTCTTAACTTTATTGTTAGCCGCTAAATTTGGACTTTTCGAACCCACCTTTTTAATATATATATATATATATATATTTCACTCTAGCTAATCCCGCTTTCTAAAGTTTAGAGTTTTCTTTAAAAGAAACAAAGTATTGTCCGTGCATGTGTGCTTCAATTTACCCTTTATAATTCCTTAAAATTACCTTTTGAAATTCAAAATTTCTTAATCCAGAGTAATTAATTATCTTTTAATGCGATTTTCATTGACTTTCTGGAATTTGCAACACATATTTCGTAGGGGAAACAAATAAAATTTAATACTGAATTTTCGGTAATTGCAACTGATTTTTTTTTTCAACTTGTAATTCGTGAATGAAGTTAATGAGACGGCTCATGTGCACAAATAGTCTTTACAACAATAAAAACCATCTTAATTATTGTAAGTAACGATTAACAAACCATGCGGGATCCAATTTTTATTTTTTTTGCGTTTTAAGAATATTTGTATTTTAGTTACACAAATCGCGCGGCAGACTCGACATGAACTCATAACGTATATGTAATACATGCTTTCATCAATTAAGAACACCTATTAAGATCAATTTGCTTACTGGTTTACCACTCATTTCACAATCTCATATACAACATAAATATTAATAATCTACTACGTACAATTTTAAATCTCAAAGTTTCTAATTTTAGTTGAAGCATCCTTAAGGATTTTAATTTCGGTTGAAGCATTCATAAAATTTCTAATTTCAGTTTAAGCATTCTTAAAATTTCTAATTTTGGTTGACGCAACCAAAAATGCCATTTAAAAGAGTGGCTCGTGACAATCACGCGTGTTTTCCGTCCATCTTTTTAACGGGAGCATCCAGGTTTGGACGAGTAAGGTAAAATTATAAACTTTGAGGATGCTTCAACCAAAAATTGAACTTTAATTAGGGACGGACGAGAGCTTGGGGTCAAACTTGACGGGTCATTTTGGCTAATCATCCCAAAATACTTGATAAATTTCATATCATAACTAAACAAGAATTATATTAACTGAATATATACTAGAATATTTGCTCTGCTCTCTAACCATAAAAGAACAACAAAAGCTATTAGACGTCTAAACAAACTTATACAATAGAGTAAACTAATGACAATTTGGCTTCTTTTTAGAGAGAAACACAATTAGATGAAAGAAGATATATATATGCCGAGAAAAATTAAATATATAGTACACAATAACAAAAGCAACAAGTCCACCTTCTATTGAATTCACAAACTTAATCAATTACCTTTAGCAGCACCTAGGATAGAACAAACAGTTTGTATGAAAGTAAGCACAAGCAACACAATAGCAGCAGAAGTAGAAGCAGTTCTCCATGGTGAGTTGAAATAATCATGTTTCAATGTCGCCTTCCACTTGTGCCTAGGGACCTTGCAGTACGCATTTAACTCTTCGCTTAAGGCAGAGAAATAGAAGTTACTACCTATAATTACACAATTTTTATTTATATTATTAAACAAATCAGCTGCTTGTTTGCTATCGCCTAGCCAATTTTCTATAATCCCATTCTGAATAAGCAAATCAACATCCTTCGGTGTATTAAGTAAGAAATCCATAAAGAAAAAATAATCTATCATGTAACTATCGCTCGGGTAGTGGCAAAGCTCTAGTGCCATTAGGTTTCGGATTAAAGACTCTGTGTTGTCGTATAACGTGATGCAAGGGATTTCAAGTACTCCGTCACTAAATTTTATGTCGAGTAAGCAATTACTTGAACCCGTTGTAAACTTCACTCCTGCCTCATTTAGTTCGATTGCACTGCTTGTGTATTTAAATTCTTTAACTTGCCTTTGAGACGTTGGTCGATGAAGGATTAAAATCAAATCAGTGAAATGCTTTATTGAAATAAAATCCGCAGGTGCTTTTTGTTGTCCATTGTAGTCCTCAAAAAAGTAAAGAGTTAGATCAAGGAGAGGGAGCGGTTCAAAATTTGTCATGGCTAGATTAAATATCCCTTCAAGAACAAAGAATGGGATTTGATTCTCGAGTAATAAGAGGTCACGACGTATGTCGTTCGACAAACTTGTTGCTGATAATATAGAATGGGTTGCATCTCTGAAATCCCTGTAATATCTTCTTAGCAACAACTCGATAATGAAGCAACCATCAACCAGCATCATGGTCACGAATTCGTCGCTATCCATCGCAATGATTTCTGAATAACATTGACGAATACTTGCTTCGCAATACTTCAAGAATTCAATATAGTTCTTCAAATGGACTCCACCATCCCTTCGAACCACTTTCTTAAAATATCTCTTCTTAAATACTTCCATGGATCTGAATCTTTCATCACCATGGTGAAAAGGGCCAATCGAAATCACACGTGGATTGTAGGCTTCTTCATTTATCTTTCGAATTTTTTGAGGAACACGGTAGATACAATATTCGGATGGTTCAGAAGGCTCTATTTCATCTAGCATTCTATTAACTGAAGTCACCAACGAATCATATTTATTCATGAGTGGAGCAATAATAGTATTACATTCTTCTTGTGCTCCCATTTCATCATTTATTGGAGAAGAAATGTATTCCTCTCCTCCTTCTTTACTTGTTTTAAAGCTATTCATCATCACTGAAGTTTTTCTTCTCCTAAAGATCACAAAGACAATCTTACTTGACTTGTAACTATTTCAATACAAAGCTTAGTGAATACAGGATAGTTCTTCTCTATACAATTTTCATTTAATTAAGGGCACTAATGAAAACTTTTGACATGATTTTAATGGTAATGGAATGAATGCTTGAGAATACGATAATGAAAAGGCTTGGATTCAATTGTAGTAATAATTATCAGCAGAAAAACAGAAGATGACTATTATTACTATGAGAAACGGGATTGTAGGTACTTTCTATCATATATTATAGTGGGTAGCTTATTTATTATTATTGATCATTAGTTATGAATATATACAACGGTACTTTCTCCATCGAACCTGTACATAACATAAAATTTCTCCATCAAACATCTACCAACAAATCTTAATGATACTCCTTACACTATTGTTTGGGTGATAATACTTTGACATGGATGTTTAATTTAATAAGAGATTTGTAACCCTAATTGTTTTAACTTCCATTTTTGCTTTAATTGTTTAAAGAAAAACAAATTATTTTTTTTTGACATAGGGAACTGTTCATAATACCTATTTACACTTTAGGTACCAAAATTTGACGGTCCGTTAGGTTCTGTTTGTGGTTAGGGTTAGATTTTCTAATTTTGCCCTTGTTTATAAGGTCCAATCATTAGCCCAGTAACTATAATTTTAACAAATTGCATATTCAAAGCATATTTATAAAATATAAAAGCTTACTTGTTGAAAAATATAAAAACATCATGCAAAAAAAATTTGCATTAATTTTTTTGATTGCAAAGTTAAGTTTGCACAAAACACAATTTGTGCAAACTTTGTATTGATAGGAATCTTAGTAGTATTTGGTGTTTAATTTTTAGTAGTATTTTATATAAATTTTTTCAGATAATTTTTTATTAGAAAAATAATTTTAGAGTATTATAGTACTTCTTCTAAAAATATTATTCTTAGTAGTATTTTATATAATTTTTTTGAGATAATTTTTATTAGAAAGAATAATTTTAGAGTGTTATAGTACTTCTTATCAAATGCTAAATCATTACTCTATATAAATAGTATATAGATATACTTGATTAGATTGAAATTAATGTATTCTTAAGAACCTACGAACAGTAGATTTTTATACAAGTTGTGTTAAAAGTATATGTTTATTTTGTGACTGTGTGAAGTGGCAGAAACAGTCACGTGGTATCGTGTGTGTAAAGTCAAAGCAAACAAATCACAGCGCTAAGAATTAACATGGTTCGGCCTAAAATGATAAATACTCCACAGTCACTTTTATTCTTTCTTTTAGGGGTGCCCTATGAAAATGGAGATGGTTACTCCAGTAGGGTTCATGAGATGATTTTTCAAATGATCTAGGATTACGGATGTAAGAGCCTTTATATAGTAGGTTGTACAAGAAGCAGATAAAGATAAATAACCTATTGTAGTAGTACAGGTACAAGTCTATTAACTAGTAGGATAATTAAGAGGATATTTCATTTAGCTTTATCTTGCATGGTTACTTAGCTAAGTAGGAGAATTCTTCAATATATTATCCTCTAGAGAGATTGAATATGGTCAGAACTTAGGGGCTAGGCCACGGTTTGGGACTCATCAGTGGACTGGTGAATATTTGGCGGAACTGGTTTGGGCCGTGTGCTTAGTCCAGCGAATATAAGCTTCATTTATTTGGGGCAAGCCATGGGCAACCATGTTTAAGTTCAGGTTCAGACTCGGATAAGGGTCAATATGTTTGGGTCACTTATTTTTTTTCTCATATAAATATGATCTCTTTGGTTCCATATCTATATATCTACTTCATTAAAAATAAAATTTCTCAATCAAACGTCTACAAACATATCATTAACGATGCTCCTTGCACTATTGTTTGTATGATAATAACTTTAATGTGGATGTTTAAATTTATAGCCATAATTGTTTTAAGTTACATTGTTGCTTTAATTGTTTAAGAAAAGGTTTTATTTTTAATTTTTATTTATTTATTTGACACAGGGTACTTTTCATAATACCTAATGAGAAACCAAACGATCCTTTTATAGAATTTAAGTAGCAAAATTTGACGGTCCGTTAGCATCAGTTTGTGGTTAGGATTAATAGGAAAAGTTGCAAATTCTGTAGCTAGTGTAGTGTAATATCAATTAATATATAGGAAAGAAGGCACAGGCAATTATTTAAGACAAAGATAGCATAGAATTAAGAGATGGGCAAACCTGAGTGCAAATGAACTTCAATTTCTACCTTAATTGAGTGAGATTCCTTCAAAACTAACAACAAACTCTCTCTCTCTCTCTCTCTCTCTAATCAATTTTCTTTTATTTATTTATGCTCCATTGAGCTGTCTTTGTAAGTTATATAAATGCTTCTCAGTAATAAGACAAACACAAAGTAGTTGAATTATTTTAGTAATAGAAAAAATGGACTTAATTTCAACCTTAATTGAGTGAGAAGCCTTCAAAACTAACAAGAAATTCTCTCTCTCTCTCTCTCTCATCAACCTTTTTTTCATTTATTTAAGCTTCATTTATTTTACTAATAATACGCTTGACCTGCAATATATTTGTAATTAGAAAATGTGTGCCAACAAACATTGAAAGGTTCATTCACATTAAGGTGTGGTTTATGGACCTGATGAGCATTACTAGTTGTTAAAAGATGCTTTAAGAGTATCTTCAATAGTTTTATAAATTATTTTGTTGGTTAAAATTTATACAACTTTTAAAAAAGTTGGTCCTTCGGCAGTCTTTAAAAGTTATTTTTGTGTAAAATGAGGGCCTTAAAAATTATATTTAGTGACATTTTATATGAATCATTTGAAATATTTAGTTCTATATTATATACAGAGGGTAATTAGCAAAAATGATTCTTAAAGTTTGACCTGAATCTCTCGCACGTCCTTAAAGTTCAATTTCCAGTTGAAACATCCTTAAAGTTTCTAATTTTTCCTCGCTCATACAAAACTAGATGTCCCATTAAAAAGATGGATGGAAAACGTGCGTAATTATCACGACCCACTCTTTTAAGCTGCATGTTTGGATGTTTCAACCGAAATTAAAAACTTTAAGGATGCTTCAATTTAAATTGTAAACTTTATGGATGCTTCAACTGAAAATTTAACTTTAGGGACAAGGGAGAGGAATTTGGGTCAAACTTTTGGGATCATTTTTTTGCCAATTACCTTATATATATATAGAGGAACAAATAATGTAATTCTGTCTTCTCTCCCTCCAGTTCGATATTATATTTAGAGGAACAAATAATGTGATTCTATCTTCTCTCTCTCTAGTTCTATATTATATATATAGAGGAACAAATAATGTAATTTAAGGATACTTCAACCAAAAATTGAAGTTTAAAGACGAGTGAGGGATTTAGATCAAACTTTTAGGGTAATTTTTGCTAATTACCCTATATAAAGAAACAAATAATGAAATTATGTCTTCTCTCCCCGGTTCTATATTATATATAGAGGAACAAATAATGTAATTCTGTCTTGTCTCTCCAATTCTATATTGCATATGGAGGAACAAATAAGGTAATTATGTCTTCTCTTTCCAGTTCTATATTAACAAAAAATGTAATTCTGTCTAAAATCAATTCAGTCTTGATTGTGCTGCTTTCGTTGAATTATTTTATTATCTTAGGCTTGACCTGCAATAGATGTATAATTAATAGAAAGAAGTAGATCTAAATAATTTTAGAGTTATTTATATTTCACCCTCAAAGTCGGGGGTTGAGTAAGTATAAGGCACAATAATTTTTGAATTTTAAAAATAAATTTTTTATGTAGGTAGTGGATTACTAATTATTTACTACACCTAACGCCCAAGGCTCAAATTTTGTGGTTGAAATCCACCATAATTTTATAATATAGTGTACATAATAGAAATTTATTAGTAATTGGTAATCTCAATTGATGAGCATGGCAAACGGAGCCACGAAACTAAGCAGCATACTTTGCCTTTAATATCTTTTGAGTCTAGTCCGATCCTATTATATTTCTTGTGTTAACCGGTCCAGAATTAGGTGTAGCTATAACACAAACTCATGTTTCTACATTACATGATAGAAATTTATGAGGTGGAATTAATAATTAAGTGACCTAACTAACAATTAAAAACGCAATAAGTGAGGTTACAGAGGGCAAATTTTAAGGCAAAATTAAAATACAACCATTTTAAATATGCATGTTACGTTAAGGATTAATACAACTGGTTCCTTTACAAATACTGAATAGATAATATTTTTAAATAAATTCACTAAAAGAAATCTGAATGCGCCACTGCATGTGCCCACAAATTAACTTTGAAGGGTTAAGTTCCTTCATAGTTAGTTGTGAGAAACTAATTTGATTATAATATTTGTTCTTTCATTATATACATTAGAAAAGGTAGACTTAATTTTACCCATTACAACATTCAGATCATATATTAGTTTACTGTATTGGTTGTTAAATTTTTGCTAGATCTACACGCAAGTTATTTCAATACTGTATCCACTACTTTTTAAGATAATTATCACACAATAAATAAATTTTCAATTTTATCCTTGTGGACTCTACAAAAAAATAAAAAAATAACGTGTTGGTGATAAAAAAAATTAGTCACTAAAAAATTTGTCACAGTCACATTAATTACCAAAATTTTAATAATGGACCAATGTTGAACGACTGTGAGATAAGGGTCTTATAAATTGTAAAAATGTGTTATAATGCTTTTAACGATGACATGGCATGCTCATTAAATTAAATTGTAATGCAAGGGTTAGGATTTTGTAACATATAATTCAACAACTAACTTAAGAGAAATAAATTACTCAGTAATTAACCAACTTGTAATTAAAATACTAATTTCGGTTTTCACTCCAATTATATAAAAAGTTAGGCTCGAACTCGCAATGGCGCAACCTACAAGTTCAAAACATAAGTTTTAACCACTAAGGCGACAATAAATTTTAGTAAAATTCTACATGTGCATGAGAATAAAACGTGCACACATTATTTTTATGTCCATATCTAATTAATTGTTTTACAAGTTTTTACCGTAATTAAACAAAGTTCATGAAGAAGAATGGAATTTGTTTAGTCTCTCCTCTTCTCTTGGATCGTGCTTATATAATTCAACACCTAACTTAAAAAAAACACTCAATAATTAATCAACTTGTAATTAAAATACTAATATGGTTTTAGTTGACTTCAATTATATTCATTACATGTATTTATATTCACACTTGCAAGTTGACCTATTCTATAATTATTTGTTTATGTAGGTGAGCAAAAGGTCCCCACTGATCACATTCAACAGGTTATTCTTCTTCTTTTTTACCCTTTGGGTTTTTTCCTTTTTGCTTAGTAGTTTTATTTATTGATTCATTGTTAGTAAAGTTGACGCAACTGAAATAGCGCGTTGTGTTATAGCCCAAGTACAGGCACGTCAAGTTATAGTATAGTCTCGGAAGTCCGAGTGTCGAACCACAGGGAGAAGTGAAAAGGGATGGAATGGATTACGGATTAAAGTGTTTTCTGATTCTTGTAAGTTGAAAAGGTTGTAGAACGACGGAAATTTAAACAGTTGTGAAAATTAATAAGAAAGCATTAAGGTATGTGGAAGTTAGTTACGATTTAAGAGACGGTGATCGATAGCTCATACAAAGATTTCAACACAAGGTTTCTCAAGATAAGGGAAATGTTAGTGTATCTCTCAATAGCAAAGGGTGCGACGCTAGGCGCCTCATTCCCGGATTGAAGCTATATCAAGAGAGAAACAAACAACATTCCACCAAAGACGAGGTTATCGTTCCTATCTCTTAGCTACGGTGTGAAGCAAGGCAACCCATTCCCGATGAAGCTAATCCGAGATAGATATGACAAACTCATCATAAAAAGATTTAACATAAAGCAAGTGTATGCAATCTCATGATTTAAAGAATGAAAATTAGAAAGTGAATCCTAACAATGAAATGGAATGAAGTTTATGGTATAAATTTGTCATCTCATCATTTATCTCTTATGGTAGAAAATAAAGAGTCTAAATATCACATAAAGTGTAAGAAGCACTCAATATATCAATAAATGAATCAAAGATAAGCTAAACAAATTTATAATCCATCTATGGAGTTTTAAGAACTATTCATAATTTCTACGAAGAGGATAAAGCTCCATGGATGGGGAAAAAGACTACAAGCTTTCTAGAACCATATAAATATGGTTGTATGTTCATTAACAACCAAGCACTAAATATACAAGGCATATAAAGTCTTAATTTATTGTGAATATACCTAGAAAGCTTGTAACAATGGAGGAAATGAAGAAGAAAAGGATTTACAACTATTTCTCAAACTTTAAACATGGATTGAGCCATTAATCACCGAAAATTATATCGCGAATCACGTCCGTAACCTTAGTAATAGACTACTCCATAATAAATGAAAGAACAAATATTATAGAAGAAGAAAGCATTCTTACAAATTAAACACTTACAATGGAAAATGAAGAACAATACTCAAGAGCTCTCCCTTCTCTCTAGAACTTTTAAGTGTTAAAAACTAGATATCTCTTTTTTTAAGCTAAGAGAAATAATATATATTAAAAGGTTGCAAAATATCTAACTAAATATCTAAAATAGCTTGAACCACTAAAATAACCCATTTTGGGTGTGAATTGGCCAAGTTGCCAGGGCCATGATCGATCATGGTTATGCCCATGATCGATCATGGCGTCTTCTGCCTGAATGCCAGTTTGTACCATGATCGATCATGCTTCTGGAAAATTCCTCAGATCAGCATTTTGCGAGCTTTTCACTAGCACTTGATCAATCATTCGAAGGCCATTGCATCCTATGCCTATAAACACATAGAAACACAACAAAAGCACACCTAACGGGACGATGTTAGATACAAAACTCGCCAAGATACTAATCTCGAGATAAGTGGATAATTAGGCAGAATTAAAGCAACAAACGCGTCATGCGACTCTGGGAAAGAGCTTATGCATGACAATATTATGCGTTTATCAACTCCCCTAAACTTATCTCTTGCTAGTCCCTTAGCAAGACAAAAATATATAATTACAAAAAAATAATATGCTATACAAAAAGTTATTAACTTCTAAGTTTCCAAAGAAGACGAGTTGCATCTCGTGAAGGTTTTCAGAAATGATACCTACAAACATTAGGAGTTTGATCATGATGAATGATGAGAATGAAGATTCAAGTTTCAATTTGCAAAGCAAGAGGCATTACTATCAATTTTCCAGAACGATGGACTTTTGAATGATCATCTAATTCGCCTATCTCCTTTAGAACACAATCCCATATTCTCCAATGCTCACATCCTAGACTTCGATTCAAGCAATTCAATAAAAACACAAAGAGTCATAGTCATTTGAGAAGGAAGAGAGAACTTTTTCAAAAACAAAAGCTCCGAGATTTGTCGATTCTAAGCACTTTCTTTATATTTTCTTGGAAATTTTGCTAAATTAGATCAAGGCGGTTTTCATCTCTATGGGGGGCAGCGGTCTCACTTATGAAATTTTCTCATTACTGCTCATTCATTGGAGCTCGAAGGAAGCTATTCACCCTTTCCCATATGGTAACCTTTACCCATCCGTAATATTAGACAAAGAGACTTAAGATTTAGTCAAGTGAAGCTTTAAGTCAATATTAGGATAAAAGTCATCCAAGTTATCAATGTGCTATGCTTTCTTCCTCTCATTGGAGGATCTTTTCGAAAGAGCTTCCATTATTTTTGGACAAAAATTTTTCTTCTCTCAATGAAAATAAATCTACGTGTTATTACCGAATTGGAAACAACCGAAGCAATCTAGCATGCGGAGCAAGAGAATATAACGGGAAATGAGACTAAGTGGAGCAAGGCAATTTAGATTGTCATTCAAATTCCTATCCAAATCAAAGAATTCATGCCAAAAGCTAAAGAAAAAAAAAGTCTTCATCGAACAAAATATCAATCAATCAATCATCAATTTTCAAACTTCTCAAAAAAATTGAGCACATCTCTTCTACTCATGTAAAATACAAAAGCAAGCCAAAACAAAATAAACACAAAATAACGTACCCCCCTTAACTTGAAAGAAACATTGTCCTCAATGGAAAGAGAACAATAAAATTGCATGGAAGGGCTACTTTGGCTTGTTCACGCAAGTAGTTAATCCACCCCGGATATCGCTCAAACGTTGCTCGTTGAGGGAAATCGTCCAGCGAACCAATATAGACCGGCCTCTCAATAACTACCGTCCTTGTCTTGAAAGCGTAATTCCACCAATCGAATTCTTGGCGGCTTCGAAATCCGCGGTAGCCACCCCTTGCGGCTTGAATTTCAAGTGGCTTAGTGGGAGGGTTAAAGGAAGCCATGAAAGAGTAATGTGTCGCTTTAGAGGAAGGAGAGATGAGGAATTTCGAGATTTGATAGGATAGGGCTCGAAATTGGTGAGGAGAGAGAGAAAGGGGGATTTTTGGGATGGGATTGATGATTGAGGTTTGAAATTGGAAGATTTGATGGTTGATTCTAGGTTGGGAAGGTTGGAAATGGTGTTTGGGGAAGGTTTGGGATCAATGGGGGAAGAGGGGCTAGGGTTTGGAGAGGATTTGGGAGAAGGAGAAGTGAGAAATGGGGTTTAGAAACGGCGCCCCTGTTTTATTACGGGACCATGATCGATCATGGTTAACCCATGATCGATCATGGGTCATTCTGCCCAAGTGAAAATTTGTACAATGATCGATCATGGTTAACCCATGATCGATCATGCTGCCTTCTGCCTAAGTGCCTCCTCTTCCATGATCGATCATGGAATCCCATGATCGATCATGCCATATGCTGCCTGAGAAAAATTTTCTACCATGATCGATCATGGGAAGGGCATGATCGATCATGGACCAATCTGCCAGAAAAATTTTCTTTGCCTTTTTTTGCACCAAAACACCTTACTGCTCCCCTCAACTTGATCCGTTTAGACTTAATGACACCCGATTCTCCGATGATGATTCCTGAAACTCAAAAACACTAACAAAAAAAAAAACAATATTACAAAATCGACCCATGCCTTTTAGGCATAAGTCGGGTCTTCGAGAGGGGTGGACTCCTCTTGAATTGGGAATTCCAAAAACGGCTTAAGACGTTGTCCATTCTCCTTGAAAATGTAGCCGGTTTTGGGATCCTCAACATTCACAGCCCCAAAAGGAAATACATGACGGACTATGTAGGGGCCGGTCCAACGAGACTTTAACTTTCCCGGGAAGAGATGCAGACGAGTATCATAAACAAGAACTTTGTGCCCAAGTTTGAATTCTTTTCTCAAAATAGATTTATCATGAAAAATTTTGGCACGTTCCTTGCTTATCTTTGCATTGTCATAAGCATCTCTTCTCAGTTCCTCGATTTCATCAATTTGCAACTTACGGTCAAGCCCGGCCTTTTCTAAATCACAGTTAACCATCTTAGTTGCCCAGTATGATTTGTGTTCTAACTCTACTGGCAAATGACATGGTTTTCCGTACACAATGTGATAAGGAGACATATCTAGAGTTGTTTTATACGCAGTACGGTAGGCCCAAAGTGCATCGGTCAGTCTTAACGACCAATCCTTGCGATTCGGGTTTACCGTTTTCTCTAGAATCTGTTTGATCTCCCTATTTGCTAACTCGGCTTGACCATTAGTTTGAGGATGATAAGCGAGGGATACTTTGTGGTTTACACCATACTTTTGCATTAATGATTGAAATGGTTTGTTGCAAAAGTGAGTACTGCCATCGCTTATTATTGCCTTGGGAGTGCCAAAACGTGCAAGAATGTGTTCTTTCAGAAATCGGATCACCACTTTGTGATCATTTTTCTTGCACGCTTGGGCTTCCACCCATTTTACAACATAATCTACGGCAACCAAAATGTAAAGATTACCGTAGGAAGATGGGAACGGTCCCATGAAGTCGATGCCCCAGCAATCGAAGATTTTAATCATCAGGATGGGATTGAGTGGCATCATGTTCCTCTTAGAGATCCCTCCAAGCATTTGGCATCTTTGACATGCTTTGCAAAAGCGTTGTGCGTCCTTAAAGAGCGACGGCCAATATAATCCACTTTGCAAAATCTTCGCGGTGGTCTTCTTTGCCGAGAAGTGTCCTCCGCAAGCCTCAGAATGACAGAAGGATAGAGCTCTCTCCACTTCCTCCTCTGGGATGCACCGCCGGATAATCTGATCCGCACAATACTTAAACAGGTACGGTTCATCCCAGTAGAATCGACTTACTTCACTCAAGAACTTCTTTCTATCTTGTGCGCCCCACGACTTTGGTATCTTGTCAGTTACAAGATAATTTACAATGTCTGCATACCATGGGAGCGTCGAGATTGCCAATAATTGTTCGTCTGGAAACGAATCTTGGATCGGACTTTCTTCAATGTTGTTCGTAAAAGTGAGTCGAGACAGATGATCGGCCACCACGTTCTCGACTCCCTTTTTGTCCTTGATGCTTAAATGGAATTCTTGCAATAAGAGTATCCACCTCAAAAGCCGCGGCTTGGCATCTTTCTTTGTGAATAGGTACTTCAACGCCGCGTGATCCGTGAAAATCACAATTGGCGATCCTATCAAATAGGATCGGAACTTGTCTAGGGCGAAGACAATTGCTAGAAGCTCTTTCTCTGTCGTGGTGTAGTTCATTTGCGCATCATTCAAGGTCCTACTTGCATAGTATATCACACCCGGTTTCTTGTCTTTCCGTTGACCAAGAACCGCTCCCACCGCATAGTTACTTGCGTCGCACATAAGCTCGAATGGCATGCTCCAGTCCGGTGTCTGCATAATCGGCGCAGTAGTAAGCATATGCTTCAGAGAGACGAAGACTTCCTCGCACTTGGCATCCCACTGAAAAGGTGCATCCTTGAGAAGTAGACTACACATCGGCTTGGAAATGGAACTGAAGTTCTTGATAAACCTCCTATAAAACCCGGCATGTCCTAGAAAGGATCGAACATCTTTGACATTCTTGGGTGTAGGAAGTTTAGCAATCAACTCAATTTTAGCTTTATCCACCTCGATTCCTTCTGAAGAAATGATATGCCCTAAAACAATTCCCTTGGTAGCCATAAAATGACACTTCTCCCAATTTAATACCAATTGTTTTTCCATGCATCTTCCCAAGACCTGTTCCAGGTTAGTCAAGCAATTGTCGAATGACTTACCATAGACGGTAAAGTCATCCATAAAAACTTCCAAAGTCCTTTCCACCATATCGCTAAAAATACTTAGCATACACCGTTGAAAAGTGGCCGGTGCATTACATAGACCAAAGGGCATTCTTCGATAAGCGAAGGTGCCAAAAGGACATGTAAAGGTGGTTTTTTCTTAATCATCTAGGTCAATCTCAATTTGATTGTACCCGGAAAAACCATCGAGGAACGAGTAATATTCATGGCCCGCTACCCTCTCTAGAGTTTGGTCTAAAAAGGGGAGTGGGAAATGATCTTTACGAGTTGCCTCATTGAGTTTACGGTAGTCAATACACATTCGCCACCCGGTGGTGACTCTTTGCGGAATCAACTCGTTTGATTCGTTCTTGACTACCGTAAGACCCGATTTTTTTGGTACCACTTGAGTTGGACTAACCCATTTACTATCCGAGATTGGATAGATGATCTTTGCATCCAACAATTTCAATACCTCATTCCTAACCACTTCTTGCATGTTAGGATTCAACCGGCGTTGAAATTGCCTCGATGTTTTTGCCCCATCCTCCAAGTGAATTTTATGTGTACAAATCAAAGGGCTTATTCCTTGGAGGTCGGCAAGTGTCCAACCAAAAGCTTTTTTGTATTTACCAAGCAAATTAACCAATCTTACCTCTTGGTCATCCGAGAGATCGGACGAAATGATGACGGGGTAAGTGTCTGAAGCTCCTAAAAAGGCATACTTCAAGTTGCTAGGCAATAGCTTGAGATCCATTTGTCCTTCAAGCTTTTTGGTGGGAGATTGTGTGTTTTCTTCTTTTTCCGAGAATTCGACCTGTTTGTCAGACAAAGAAAATACTTGCATACAATCCTCGGGTTCATCGGAAGTGGTTAGATAACCTTCTGTTGACTCCGATTCAAAATTTGCCACAAAGTGGTCTTGGATACATGACTCTATCATGTTCACGTGTTCACTTTCCTCATCATCATCGTCGTCTCTTTGATTGCTCAAAGAGAAAACGTTTAGCTCTAGAGTCATGTTTCCAAATGCTAACTTCACAATTCCATTTTTGCAATTTATTATAGCGTTAGAAGTAGCAAGAAATGGTCGCCCAAGGATAACTGGAATCTCCTTAGCGGGATTCGACACGGGTTGCATGTCGAGGATGATAAAATCAACCGGAAAATAAAACTTGTCAATTTGAACATGCACATCCTCGACTATCCCTCTTGGGATCTTAACGGATCGATCCGCTAATTGAATCGTAACCCTCGTGGGTTTTAATTCACCTAACCCCAATTGTTGATAAACCGAATATGGGAGCACATTAACACTTGCTCCCAAATCTAACAATGCGTTCTTTATCCTACAATTTCCTATAACACACGAAATTGTGGGACATCCAGGGTCTTTGAACTTGGGGGCTCTAGTGCCTTGCATGAGGGAGCTCACTTGCTCCGCCATAAAGGCCTTTTCTTAACATTCAACCTTCGTTTGGTAGTACATAAGTCTTTGAGGAACTTAGCGTACGAAGGTATTTGCTTGACCGCGTCAAGCAATGGAATGTTGATTTTCACTTGTCTAAAAACATCCAAAATCTCGGTATTAGATTTGGACAGTTGGTTAAATCTCTCCGGAAATGGAACTTTGATCCCATTTTTGATTTTTTCGAGATCTTCTTTTCCTTGTTTCTCTTCCTCTCTCTTCTTCTCTTCACTCACAATTTTTTCAACCTCCGACTCCTCAACATGCGTGGGATCAACTATGTCCGCCACCTTGGGGGTTTTAGGAACAATAGTTTTGTCTACCTCCTTCCCACTTCTCAAAATTGTGATAGATTTGAGTTCTTCTATCTTGGAGCTAGACTCTCCTCCCTCTACTACTTGAACTTGACCTCTAGGATTCGGTAAAGGTTGAGAGGGGAATTTTCCCTTCTCTTGGGTAGCTAGGGCGGTGGTGAGTTTAGACATTTGAGTTTTTAACTCACCCACATCACGATCCGTTTTGTCCACAAAAGATCTCAACAAAGCTTCCAAGTTTTGGTTGGGATTTTGATTCTGAGGTGGAACAAAAGAGTTTTGAGGTTGTTGTTGTTGCCTTTGGTTTTGATGATATTGGTTGTGGTTCTGACTTTGATTTCCTCCCCAACTGAAATTGGGGTGATTCTTCCATCCCTCATTGTACCTTTGAGAATAGGGATCGTTTTGGTTACGGTTTTGGTTGTACTGGTGTAAAGCATTGACTTGGGCGGGATCTTTGAGGACTTCCCGAAAAGCGGGAATGGTAGGGCAATCCTCGGTAGTGTGTCCTGAATTTTCACAAATGACACACAACTGACTCGAGGATACTACGTTGACCTCCTTAAGCTTACTTGCTTCCATTGCCTCTACTTTCTTAGACAATTGGAATAACCGTGCACCCATGTCATCCTCATTGGACACTTGGTACAACCCACCCCTTCCTTGAGTTTTGGCTTTGGGTTCCTCGGAATAGGTGTTCCAATTTTGAGCACCTTCCGCTAATTCATCGAAATACAATAGAGCCTCATCGGGATTCTTACTCAAGAATTGACCATTACACATGGTCTCAACAAATGTACGCATATCGGGGGTGAAAAATTCGTAGAAAAAACTAACAAGACTCCACGTTTCGTGACCATGGTGAGGGCATGCGTTTAGAAGTTCCTTGTATCTTTCCCAACACTTATAAAAACTTTCATTTTCTTTTGGTGAAAAATTTGATATCGCCCTTCTTAAAGCGTTGGTCCTATGAACGGGAAAGAATTTTTTTAGAAATTCCGCTTGGAGCTCTTGCCAAGACCGAATTGACTGCGGTCTTTGGATATTTAGCCAAATTTTTCCTTTATCTTTTAGGGAGAAAGGAAAGAGTTTTAAACGCATGACATCCTCATTAACATTTGCCTCACGAAATGTGGAGCAGACTTCTTCAAAGTCTTTCAAGTGCAAGTATGGGTTTTCCGACTCCATACCATGAAAAGAAGGGATATGTTGAAGCATACCGGTTTGAAAGAGAACGCTCCGGCTTGACCAGCGGGAAGCACAATGCACGAATTCGAAGTTGCCCGAGGCGGTTGAAGGTTGTCTCTCATGGTCCTAACAGGAGGAACATTGTTGGCACCTTCCCCTTTATTATCGCTCTCGTGATCCTCGGCTCTACCTTGGTTCGCCATTCTTGGAGATGTGGGAGGGCTAATTCGAATATCCACGAACAATCGCCCTTGCATGGGCTTGGACAATGATTCGAATCACTCCTTGGGAACTCTACAAAATAAAACAGAAAATAAGGAGAAAAATAAATTAATTAAATAGAGAAAAATACTTACAGAATGGTTTTGTACAAAACCCAGAATCCGCCTTTTGCCTTATCCCCGGCAACGGCGCCAAAAACTTGAAGCAACCGAAATAGCGCGTTGTGTTATAGCCCAAGTGCAGGCACGTCAAATTATAGTATAGTCTCGGAAGTCCGAGTGTCGAACCACAGGGAGAAGTGAAAAGGGATGGAATGGATTACGGATTAAAGTGTTTTCTGATTCTTGTAAGTTGAAAAGGTTGTAGACGACGGAAATTTAAACAGTTGTGAAAATTAATAAGAAAGCACTAAGGTATGTGGAAGTTAGTTACGATTTAAGAGACGGTGATCGATAGCTCATACAAAGATTTCAACACAAGGTTTCTCAAGATAACGGGAATGTTAGTGTATCTCTCAATAGCAAAGGGTGCGACGCTAGGCGCCTCATTCCCGGATTGAAGCTATATCAAGAGAGAAACAAACAACATTCCACCAAAGACGAGGTTATCGTTCCTATCTCTTAGCTACGGTGTGAAGCAAGGCAACCCATTCCCGATGAAGCTAATCCGAGATAGATATGACAAACTCATCATAAAAAGATTTAACATAAAGCAAGTGTATGCAATCTCATGATTTAAAGAATGAAAATTAGAAAGTGAATCCTAACAATGAAATGGAATGAAGTTTATGGTATAAATTTGTCATCTCATAATTTATCTCTTATGGTAGAAAATAAAGAGTCTAAATATCACATAAAGTGTAAGAAGCACTCAATATATCAATAAATGAATCAAAGATAAGCTAAACAAATTTATAATCCATCTATGGAGTTTTAAGAACTATTCATAATTTCTACGAAGAGGATAAAGCTCCATGGATGGGGGAAAAAGACTACAAGCTTTCTAGAACCATATAAATATGTTGTATGTTCATTAACAACCAAGCACTAAATATACAAGGCATATAAAGTCTTAATTTATTGTGAATATACCTAGAAAGCTTGTAACAATGGAGGAAATGAAGAAGAAAAGGATTTACAACTATTTCTCAAACTTTAAACATGGATTGAGCCATTAATCACCGAAAATTATATCGCAAATCACGTCCGTAACCTTAGTAATAGACTACTCCATAATAAATGAAAGAACAAATATTATAGAAGAAGAAAGCATTCTTACAAATTAAACACTTACAATGGAAAATGAAGAACAATACTTAAGAGCTCTCCCTTCTCTCCAGAACTTTTAAGTGTTAAAAACTAGATATCTCTTTTTTTAAGCTAAGAGAAATAATATATATGAAAAGGTTGCAAAATATCTAACTAAATATCTAAAATAGCTTGAACCACTAAAATAGCCCATTTTGGGTGTGAATTGGCCAAGTTGCCAGGGCCATGATCGATCATGGGGTCTTCTGCCTAAATGCCAGTTTATACCATGATCGATCATGGTTAACCCATGATCGATCATGCTTCTGGAAAATTCCTCAGATCAGCATTTTGCGAGCTTTTCACTAGCGCTTGATCAATCATTCGAAGGCCATTGCATCCTATGCCTATAAACACATAGAAACACAACAAAAGCACACCTAGCGGGACGATGTTAGATACAAAACTGGCCAAGACACTAATCTCGAGATAAGTGGATAATTAGGCAGAATTAAAGCAACAAACGCGTCATGCGACTCCGGGAAAGAGCTTATGCATGACAATATTATGCGTTTATCAAAAGTTAAAATACCAATTTATTGTTTCTTTAATTTGCTTGCTTTTTGAATTTTGGTTTTTATTTGCTTCGTCACTTTGGGGTTTATCTGTTTTTGCTTATGAATGAATGCCAGTAAATTTGAATACCAATCTATTGTTGTTCAATCCGGCCCCTTTTTCAATTTGGGGTTTTTTTATTTGCATAATTTGTTATTGTCAAACTCTTGAGAAGAAGAAGAAAGTGCAGAATTATGGAAATTTTAAGCAAACTCAAATTTGCTTACTGAATGGCAATTAAGAACTCTTAAAGTTAAAAAATAAAAAAGGGACTTATTTTTCAGAACACTCTCGAGATGTTTGTATTGTAAAACTGAGTTTAATTTAGTTTAAAAAAGGACATCCATTATACTATATCTCGGTTATTAACATGACATTAGTTTAAAAAATGGTTGACTTTTATGATTTTAATTAGTGAAAAATGAGCTTTCCCTTTCTAATTATATGTATAGAATTATGGTTGCAATACTTCACTAGGGTAAAAAGTAAAAAGACTATAAAGGGCCAAAGTTGGAACCTACTTTAATACTTTACAGGTAAATTAACCTTTATCTACAACTTATAACTAACTTTGCACTTTACAGTTGTCTCCCTATTAATGGCCGTAACGCCCATCTCAACGAAGTGTTACATCCACGTGGCCTAACATAAATTTCCCATCCTCATTGTCATTTCTAGTACTTAATGTTAATTTGAGGCAATCTTGAATCTACTCGGCTACAAGGCCGAAGTCTTGCAGTCTGGGCACTACCCCTTTCCTAGTCTCCCCTAAGCTCAATTGTCTAAACCCAAAGCAAATATTTATTTTGGACTCTCTCAGTTTAATTATTCTTTCACCCAAAAAAAAAAAAAGGAAATTATATATTTTAGCATGTAATGAGTTTACGCATTCATTGATGAATGAGATATCTCATCTGCAGCAAATACTTTTTTATGAGAAAAAATGTATTCCTCGAAAGCATGAGCGAGGGAATTAGTATCGTACTTATAATAATGATAACTTTTATTCGAATTTTGAATATGTAAATTTTAGTTTCACATATTGCAATAATACAATATTTTTGTCTCTTCTAAAATATTTAATGCTATATAATTTAATTAGAGTGGGAAGGTTTGCATAATTTTGGTTGGAGGCTTTATGATGATAACGTCATTTTTTTAACAAAATATGCAAGAGATATTTTGACGTAGTTTTTTTTTTTTGTTTTTTTTTTTTTGCACCCCACCATTAATCATAACCGTTCGTCTCATTTAAGTGATAAGACAAAAAATGAGCATCTTACCCTAAAATCCCAATGCTAATGTGTGATTGAAAAGAACTTATCCCTTTAAACCCACATAGCTACAACAAATACTCTTTCCTCCAATTCCAATTATTGGGTTTGGAGTTCAAGCAACAAAACTAGCTAGTTCAAATTTTGCTCCAATTAATTTGAATGTTTGGAATTGGGTTCTCAAACACACAACCCCAATAGTCCTACTTTTGCTGTTTTAATCGGAATGATTAATAACATCAATTGTAATGGCACCTCGAACTGAAATTGGGATATCGATCATCATTATTTGAATTTTGAAGTAATTTCAGTTCTAAACCCTTCGAATTGGAATTCGAGTTCTCAACACTAAAGATAGCTAGCCAGAGGAATCCAACTATCTTGTCCGCCTTTCAAATTCAAATTTTTTGATACAAACATATCTGCTTTCAGTTACAAAATTTTGTATATAAACATATATGCATGAATGCATAATGTATTAGCAACAAGTTTGGATTCAATGAGGTATAGCTTTGCATACACCTCTATCGATTACCATTCCCTCTCCTCTCCTAACTCTCTCTCTCTCTATATATATATCGTTTTATCCTTACGAAAAATGAAGCGCAGTGTGATTCTTCTTTTGTTGATAAGGATAAGATGGTCATTTTCTTTCTTTAGTTAAGTGGGACTAAATGTTTAAACTAACGCTAGGGTGCAAACTCAAAGAAAAGATCTTGGTATATAAACTCAAATATCAACTACAAACTTATGGTGTAAAGTCAAAATTTCTCAATATGCAATACGTTTTCTTCAGGGCATAATGAATGTACTAAACCTCAAAATAGAAAATAATTTGCATTCTTGACTATTGATTAAGTTAAAATTAGTGTTTTGTATAAGTATAAACGCTATAGTGAAACAAGTGAAACTATTAATTTAAGATGTAATAATAGTTGGTCTTTTAAACATTAATTAGCAGTACCCTTAAAAGATGATTATTAATTTTATCACAGAAAGTCTACAATTGGATATATGGAAAATTATTTGTGGCAATTCAAAATTCACATTTTTTTCAAGGCCTAATTCACCAATTGGAGAAAGATGAAAAATGATAGAAATTTTATTTTAGTATATGTGGTCCCTTTTATAGGAATATATTTATCAATTATATATATATATATCAATGATTTAGTGCATTTTACAACACCTGTACCCGTGTCTGCATTTTATAACCAGTGCATTTTACAAATTTAGAAGTATACATGATAACTTCTCAAAGTATTACTGACTAGCTTTCTAAATCAACCGCTAGAAAAGAAGATATTTAGACGGAAAGAATATGTAATTTTGCGTGCACAAGTAATTTATCATATATAGATATTATGTTTAAGTAAGTTAATTGATTAGCAAATAAAACCCATCGTAAAAATAAATGATTAATTGTAATGGATGAATTTAAATAATTTAACAAAAAATTAGCAAGTGAAAGTGTGATACAAATGTTGTATACTATATAAAAGAATTAAATCAGTAACATGCATCCTTCTCAATTTAAATTTC
Source organism: Lonicera japonica (assembly GCA_021464415.1). Taxonomy (NCBI): domain Eukaryota; kingdom Viridiplantae; phylum Streptophyta; class Magnoliopsida; order Dipsacales; family Caprifoliaceae; genus Lonicera; species Lonicera japonica. The sequence continues at coordinate 56,811,929 of CM038470.1, forward strand.
CACAATATATACACAGCAATAGTACATGTGCCTCAATTTACTTCAAGTTGTCAAGAGCTTCTCTCTTTATGCTATATCCTATGGACTAGAATCTCCCTAATAAGTAAGGCTTGGGATGAGTTTATTTAAGATCGAACAAATATAAGTTGCACAACAAAGACATTGCAAAAGTTTGGGTAAGTTCATGAGTAAAATTTAAACCACTTGAACCCTACCTACTACATAATATTACAACTTATTTTTGAATATCCTTTTAGTATCTTATCATATTTGAAGCAGAGCTTTCAGATTTTTTTAAAATAAAACA